>CM074496.1:8169295-8606795 GCA_037389245.1 Oryzias sinensis
CACTTTAACGTTGGGAGTTGGGTCATCTAGACCCACTAGACAGTGCTCTGAACCTTTTTTCTTCAATGATTTGTGATCTTCACTGGTGTCCATGGATTACATGAAATCTTTCCACCTTTATCCACCTTTGTCATGGTAGGGAGAACACCTTAATGTAAGGGTGGGGTCATCTAAGATAGCACAAGGGTTAAGCATGGCTTGTTTTTCATTTACCAAGAATGAACATAATGACATCAGCTGATCTGTCTTCTGTGATGTGGGGGGATTTGTCCTCATAAAAGCACAATTGTTGGTACCCCTTTGTTCTTGAAAGAAAAAACCTGCACTGGTAGAAATGATTTGAAACTGACTAGACTAAATAATGAGAAGTTACTGTATATCAGCCATTGCTTTCGACTAGTTCAGTCAGAGGAAACATTTTAAAGAAACATATGAAACTGGCCTGGACAAAAGTGATGGTACTTGCAAAGTAGATTAAAATTGGTTTGACCACTAAGACAAGGTGTGTCCTCTAATCAACATCACAGTTGTTTTCAAATTTAGAAAATGGTAAATATTGCATATAAATTTCATACTCTGAAGGCCCAAAGCGCTTTACAGTCACAGGCCCATTTACCCATGCACACGCACATTCACACATTATTGACGGCTCTACTGTTTGACACTATTCCCACTTACTTACTTACTGAATAAGTCATTTATTGATGTCAGCACAATACTTTACTTTTTTTCAAGACACTACGAAGAGCACAGGGGGTATTCCAGAAGGACAGTTTAAACTACCCTAACTAAGCCTGAACTCTGGCTGAAATCCGCCTGAACTTGCTTATTCTGGGTATGTCGGTTCCAAAAGACTGGATATGAGTTGGTGTAATTACGCTCGACTTGGTAACCCTGGGTTAATGCACGTGCACAGCAAGTACATAAAGACATTCTCAATGGATCGCCGATTTCTAGAGTCACCATGGAAACGTGTGGAGAAAAAAAGAGAGCGCTATACTTCAGCCAGACGGAGTCAGAGATTTTAATGATGCGTATAAAGATCATCAAAAAAGTAATACGGCTGTATCAGCAAAAAAAAGAGTTTCTGCTTGGAGAAAAAGAATGTACAAAGTAAACGCATAAGTTTCTACCATATTTCAATTTTCGTTGTGACACATATATATATAACTTATCCAACTTAAATAAATTACTTCAATTGGTAACAAGTAATTGAGTTAAATGTATTCAACCTAATTTATTGCGTCTATAAAACACAATTTTTTTACAACACAAATTTATATTTTATCAAACTAAATGTCATATTACTTTAATTCAATTAAATGTTTTTCCATCTTAATTTATTGTACTTCTTGAACTCTCACATGTCTAAGTTTGAGCCTGCAGATATTCTAATTTTTATAACAAAATTAATTCATACCATGACACATCTTGTCATTTATCTTGTCTCTGACATCAATATTATGCTATCACACAGTAGGGCTGCTAAATAAACTCATCATCCTCTCTCTTCTTCTCAGTCATGGTGCAGAAAGAATTAAACATAGTTGGACAAATAACTGGGCAAAACACAGTAAAACAGTTAAACAACTAAACAAATTTGGTCAAAAAGCCACATTTAAACCCAAATCCGTCCAGACAGGCAAAGAGAATGGTATCCCACAATTCCTTGCGGTGCCGATTTAACAGCAGCACCAAAGTTACACCTACTTCATTGAATGAACTTGAATGAAAGTAAAATAACTGTGATAACTGTTATTTTTAAGCTAACTTTACTAAAAAAAAATGTATCTTAACTGAAACAAATAATTAAGTTAGATCAATGTAAAAAAGTTCATCTTTAAACATCCATTCCTGGTCTTATCCCCCTCTCATGGTGGAAAAAGTATTATCTGAGCTTCTTCATCCACTAAATCATCTTCAAATGGACACGCCATGCTGCTTCACCTCTCTGAAAACAAAGTAACCTTCAACTAAACCTGCTCCAGACCAGGTTATGTTCAGAGCATGAGTTGCCATGGGAACTAAGCATACCCTGAAACATACCTCTGTTTTTGGAACCAAAAGCTGAGGTTATCCACTTCCTTAGCCTCAAACTTAGCATGGTAACTCACATAACCTGCTTTCTGGAATACCCCCAGGTGTGATTATCAAGACAGCCTTCACAAGAAAAGGACAAAACCCTGTCACGAGTAAACAGCTTTTTCTATCTTTAGTGAGATATTTGCACAAGCATATTTATACAAATACATGAAAAGAAAATAATATGTAGTGGAAAATGTTGCTTAAAAATAAGTAAATTTGTAACGATTACAGTTATTTACAAAAGAAATACAAAACTGAATCTCTAAAAGTCTATTCCCCAACGGCAGTTCAGCTTAAGTTTGAGATTTACTAAGTTTCATTGAAATGTGAGTTCTATTCAGGTAACATAACCTTGTTGACTTTAAGTCTCTAACTTAAATATTAGACTTTTGAGGGGAAAAAATTATCAGACAAACAGAGTGATGTTAGATTGCAGTTTACACAGGTGCATTTAATCCATGCAGGAAGCAAGTCCACACAGGTAATAAACTGTAAAATGTCATTCATGCACACAAAATCAGATTGTGATTTTTTGCAGTACAAGACAGACAAAAGAATTCACAGTCCCAACATGACTTTTGCTCACAAGGTGTGGCTCCCATTTGACTTTCACAAATCATTGAATATTAACCAAGCTCATAAAGATGAACAGTTCAGCTTTGTCTGGGAAACTGTTTCCAGTCACCACGCCTTGCGTCTACAGTGAACTGTGAGCACCCGCTCAAGCCAGTCTCTTTCTTTATATCCCTTTGTGCCCTCTATAAAAAGCACAATAGAATAGGAACCCTCTTTCTAATGCACAATATGTTAAAGCTCTGCCTCATGGTGACTCTGTGGATTATTTTGCACTTTCAACTTTTCAATGTTGCGGCTTTTAACCTGGACACAGAAAATGTCATGCAGAAAAAAGGAGATCCGGGGACTCTTTTTGGATTTTCTGTTGCCTTTCACGAGCAGCTGAGTCCTGCCAGAAAGAAACTGTGAGTGAAGCTGGAAGTCATTTCCCTCAGGTTTGCTGAAATGTTATATTTACCCTCACTGCCTGTTGTTTTACATCAGATTGCTTGTGGGAGCCCCACGTGCGACACACCAGGATCACGTGAATGTTACAGGAGTTGTTTACATGTGTGACTTGAGCACAACATCTGAGCACTGTCAGCCCATCAAGTTTGACCACAAAGGTTTGTTTTCCTATCTTAACCTGGTTGTAATGGTCATTTTATTTTTACAAAAGTGAGGAAATTAGCTTTAGGCAGATTATTTTTTGTTGCAAGAATGCTCCTCTGTACTTCATCTGTCTTTCTTGGGAACCATTTGATGGTTTATCCAGTGGGGAGGGAAGAATTACCATAAAGCCTTTGGACTGACAATGCCTTCAAATCCAGCAGGACCGTCAGGATAAACAGTCACTGAGCTTCTGGTATAGCCGTGTGTAATCAGGGATCACCTGTAAACATTTGTGAGCATGGACTCTGTTACAGTTGTAAGTAGGTAGCCCAGTTAGCTAATTGGACGGTCACCAATCAACTTAACTAGTGCTTTTACATGGCAACTTAAAGTTAGTTTTTCAACCAAAAAAACAATTGCAGGATTATTTCGAGCAAGCTCTAGTGCCATCTCCAAGCTGAAATTTCCACATAACAAAGAAGTAGAAAGTGGACGCCACATAGAGAAGGCCCACCAAGAAGACAGTTCCTTCATTCTATCAGCAGTCAGGTCAAGTAGCTTATTTTTGACAAATCTGCAGTCAAGACCACATAGTCTGTGACCTTCTGTACAGAAAATCCAGAACAGACTGCACACAGCCCAACCTCTGGTCTCATCAGGTCACAATGTGATGAGTACCAATGCTACTGTATGCTGCTGCACAAATAGATCAACCTCAGGTGGAGATAGTGTGACGGTGTGAGGTTGTACGTGAAAAGCAAGGTTCGTCCTCATTGGAAGCAGTCTCAGTACAGAGAAATGTAATCATTAGAGTCTTTCATCTGTGGCAACTCAATATTTCTACGTCTAGGACTGAATTCTATCCTGTGACACAGAGTGAGGTTTATCAGAAACTACTTCCAGAATTTAGGAGTTGATCAAATGAAATAACCTGCCGGCAGTCCTGACCTCAAACCATCAAGCACTTGATAGTGGCAGACTGACAAACACAGGTACGTTGGTTTGTCTTGCAACTAGGCATTTTGACCAATAATCTTTGACATCATGGTGAGAATGAAGCCAGACGTGGGATGGGATCACTGACCAGATTTCACTTTGCCAACCTCTTCAATATTTAGTAAAATCTGTGATTATTTTAACAAAGTGAATTGAGCCACCCATAAGTCAACCCTCTTGCTGACACAAATTTGAGCTCTAATAAAAACAATGTATTTACTCTAGAAAAAAGACATTTTCCCACTCCCTCTGAAATGATTAGAAAGCAAAACAATGAATATCAAATACGGTACATTTCATGAAACTGGGCAATACGGACATTTATTTTTGCTGTAAATATTTTTGTTGGTTCTACATGGGAAATTTAGCAAGCCTACAGTGACGCTGAAATCGTGCTGCCACTGACAAAACCCGCCACTGCCAGACTGACACACCACGTTCAATGCCCAAAGCGGGTCGCAAGACCTCTGCACAACGTTTCTACATTGACTTTACATTGAAACTGGACGCCCCTGACACGCTAATTCCGTTCGGTGTGAATGCAGCATGAGGACTATGCTCTGACCCACCCCCTGCAGATCTGCTGCTCCTTCCACTGGTGCACAGTCTTACAGATTTGGCACCCTTTATAACAATTAGAACAGGCTTTCCAACGGAATGAGATTTTGTGGCAAGTATTATTTCAACAAAGAAAAAAACAATTTGTAAACATGTTTTTAACTTTTGTACTTAGGGCTTTCATATTGTAAAGTAACAGCTTAAAATATGTATTCTCTGCGGAATTGTAAATTAAGAAATGGAAACAGTAGATTATAAAATACCACCATTACACTAATTCCAGCTGTCCATATAAAAAAAATACAAAGTTAGTTTGTACTTATGCTTTTAAGATAGTTTTGGGCTAGTTTTATGCTTGCAACACTAGATTATGCAGACATGTTCAGAATGAAAGCCTCGGTTCCTTCATCAGTCAAGCAAAGTTTTAAAGCTTGGAAACAAGAAGAGGCACCAGAATAGCCATTGTGTGTTTTCCAATAGGATGTTTTGCAGTTCTTCACAAAATCTGACTTTTGTTAGCAAGTTTAAATGTTCCTGAAGAATCACACAACCCATTGCAAATGTGCTCTGTTTTATCTTCTTCCAGAGTTCCTCAGTAGTAAAGGAACAAATAACCAATGGATGGGAATTAAAGTCACAAGCCAAGGTGTTGGTAAAAATGTCATGGTAAGGAAGACTCTCAACCTTGTTGAAGAAAAGTCAACAAAAGTTAGTGCCAGTGTACATACAGTGTGTCTTCCACTTGTAGGCATGCGCTCATCGATATCAGCATCCAAGCCCTTACAGCCCTAACCTGCTGACGGGTCAGTGCTACCTCCTAGGAGACCACCTGCAGGTCGGCTCTGAGGAGAGAACATGGCGGAGAGTGGTTTGTGATAATGAACACTTGGCCAATCGACGGAACAACCACGAGTGGTTCGCCTACTGCCAACAGGGACACGGAGCATCGTTTGCCAAGGATAACACTTCTGTGCTTTTTGGAGCACCAGGAGCTTATCAGTGGAAAGGTGAAATTCAAAAATATGTCATGCAAATGTTGACCCATTCAAATTCATGCCAACAAATTAGGACTAAATCAAAATGTGTTTTATAATCAAAATATTTCTTACATTTTATTATCTTTTAAGTAAATCCTCCTGGATAACACATAAATTATTTATTCAGAAGCAAATTTAAGGGTTTGTTGTCTGTTCTCTGACCTGAAATGCTAATTCTATTTTTGTTGTCCTTTTTTGTCAAATGTTTCTCACAGGAATTGTGCGCATGGAACCCTTGGATAACTTGGACTACACCAATGAAAATTCTCGAGAAACTGGATTTATAGATCGCTTTGATCAGGAAGTCATTCCTCTCCAGGCAAACAGCTATCTGGGTTGGTTTGGATTAAATTTTAGTCTTTCATTCCTTATTTGCTTACACTTTATTTCATGAGTTTAAACAGCAAAACCTTTTCACTTTTCAGGATTCTCTGTGAACTCTGGAATGTCCTTAGTCGGGAGAGGAGAGCTGACGATTGTGTCAGGAGCCCCCCGAGGAGGCTTCGGTGGCCAGGTGGCCTTCCTGAAGGCAGATCCTGAGGTTAAGACAAACTTACTGGTGGAACAAGTTCTCTCTGGACCAGGCCTGGCCTCCTCCTTTGGCTATGATTTAGCAGTTGTCGATCTCAACGCTGATGGGTAAAAATACTTAAAATCCATTGGATCCAGTTTGAAGAAATATATTAGTACAATTTGCATAAGTTCTTATAGTAATATTTGCATTGACCCTGTTATTTTCAGCTAAATAGTTTTGAAGATTTGTTTAAAAAAAACAGTGAAGAGCATATTGTTTGACTAAAGCAGCACAGAAAAACAAAAGAAGCATTAAAATATCAAAAAATGCAACAAAAAGTAAAGGTTATTGCTCAATAAGTTGTCCATTATCAGAAATTAATGGACAATCTAGAGGCGCAAACTGTCTGACGTGAAGCGGAGGACCAATGCTTCTGCGAAGTCCATAATTTCTGATACTTGACACCTTCTGTTTATACCATGGTCTTATATGAAAATATTAAATAGATTTCTAGGACTTTAATTTAGTTATTTTTTAGATTTATGTTGTGTTTTTACAAAAAGTGGACTATTTGATTTGTGGTGCGACTTGTTATCATGGTAACACACAAAGAGCCTACACCGACTTTGATCTGCAGCAAAGGAAAAGGGTAAATGCTAAACATCATTATAAGTGAAACAATCAGAGGGAAAGTTCACCTCTCACTGCTTGTTTTTGTCTAGATGATGAGGGAAAAATTTGTTTCAAAGAAGCAAAGTCTAAAGTCTAAATAGTTAAATTCCTTTGATGTCGCCTCCTTGTGTCTCATCTCCTCCTTTTTTTCTCTTTTGCTGCATCCCAGTCTTCAAAAATGTTCAAATTCACCAAAGAGGTTAAACCAGGGGTCGGGAACCTATGGCTCGCGAGCCATATATGGCTCTTTTGATGGTCACATGTGGCTCGCAGACAAATCCTTAACTATACTTTTTTTTTTTAATTAGACCAGTCCTTCTCGGGCGCGATGCGATGCCAGAGGCGCGCAGTAGTAGCGCTGCTTGGAGAGAAAACTATCAGTTTACTATTATCTATCATTTCACAGAGTTTGTACCACCCGGAAACCTTTGAATTGCCGTACCTAAAACTCTTCCTCAGGGAGGAGCGCGCAGTTTCGGGGACGGGATGTGTGAGGAAGAAAGCCGAGGGGGGGGGGGGGGGGGAGCAGGTGAATCGCGCAGGGATGGTAAAAACGTAAACCTGCTGCCCGTCACTCACTGCAGCGTGTCAGTGTGTGTTTGGTTCCATGTCTGTCTCACATCTACACAACATTCAGACCTAAGATCACGTTTAAAGTCTCAACGCCTGCATGAAGCAGAAACTCACCACGTATCAACCAGACTAGACAATCAGCAAAACTACCACGAGAAATACTCATCATTTATTAGCAACGGCATAACAATGTTATTAAAAAGAATCCACAGACCTATTGTACTTTAAAGGTGTTGAAATTACATCAAATGCACACATTCACTTCTATATTTCGTTTTAAACATATTGTCGCGGACTGAGTTTAACTTGGCTGTTGGGCGGCGATAAAAGTTCTGGAGTTCATGGAACGCATCGATCAAGCAGAGATCTGATTGGCCCTCAGTTCTGTCGCTCAGCCTGTTGTTAGGGAGTTTGGACCAATGGGGTTCAGCTATGGGCCGAATAAGGAAATGGGAGGGCTGGAGCGGGAGCAGGTGAATATAAAGTTGGGAGAAGCGCTCTCGTCTCGCTGGAGAGATTCAGGAGATGCTGAATTAATTGTTCGGCGTTTGTTGCGGTCTGCAGTAACCAGAATAAAGAACCTTAAAAGAGGTTAAGTCTCCGTGCCTTAGTGTGGGAAAGGGACACTACATTATTGTATGGCTCTTTCGAAATTACATTTAAAAATATGTGGCGTTTATGGCTCTTTTGGCCAAAAAGGTTCCCGACCCCTGGGTTAAACTATAAAACCACTTATGTATTTTCTATTGTCTTGCTGTTGAGATAAACTGTGGAATAACAAATGTCCATCTATGTTCTGAGTTTCTGTTGCTCCTGTTACCAACTGTTGTTTAGGCCAGCGCAATAACAATTCAGGATATATGACCAGAACTTCATTTTAAGATGTACATTATCACATTTTAATCAATCAGATTGGAGTACCTGGACCAGTAGATAACCCATGTAACATCAAAGAAAATGACAACTCACATAAAGATCATATCAAAACCTCCAACAGTGGCAGTAGTATCTACTGTGCAGTTGATAAGGCCAGTGTTCCTGTGGTATAATAAGTCTCTGTCAAATTCATGTCAAACATGTTACCCTTTCTCACTAATGCTAGGCTTGCTGATGGATACAAACTACATTTCAGTTTAATCCTGTTGAACCATCCAAAGCTACAAATATCCGTCTTGAATTTAGTTCAACTGTACATTCAATATCAATGCTGTTTATTTTATTCAGAGAAGGTTTCTGCAGTAACAGCCTGAATTGCTAGATCAGGGTTGCGTGCCAAAGAATGGAGATGATGAGGCATTGGGGCGTAATGATTAATTACAACAAATGATTTGATTCATATCATAATTTGTGGTTGCTGATACGATTCATAGTCGGTGTTGGTTCATTTTGGATGATTCGATTCAATCCAATTCACTCACCTAAAATTGGAAAGTCATATTAAATTAAACCTACTATTAAAACTACCATGTCTCAATCCTAACGGTTTTTTCCAATATCAATTGAACTGATTTCTTTCATTTTGAAACAATTTTATAATGGCATATGTTGATTCTATTACCAACTTACCTCAGAAGAACCCATCTGGTTGTGTTGTAGGAATATTCCAAATCGATTAATCGTTACACCCCCATTAGGCATCCACAGTTTATTTGTGTGTTCTGGTTTGTTTGTGCAGGTGGGAGGACCTCGCTGTTGGAGCCCCTCAGTTCTATATGAAAAATGAGGATGTTGGAGGAGCCGTCTTCATCTATATTAACAAGAACGGGAAACACTGGGATAATATCGTTCCAGTGCCACTCCATGGAGAAAGGGAATCCATGTTTGGTCTGGCAGTGGAAAACTTAGGAGACATTAATCGAGATGGTTATGGAGGTTTGAGACTTCTGAAATTTAATCTTTACACAAAAAAGCACTTCCAGGAAGCCTTTGGCAGAACCTGAATTCTTCGCCTACCCCTACGGTTTCTCCCTACTCCTACTTTTAGCCCTCCAAACAGAGAGTCATGCAAAAATACTGTCTTCAGATTCAGACGCTACTCCCACTTGATGACATCATCGATAGTTGCAGATAAGCTATGTTAGTGTGGTGCTGCTGGAGCTATACATAAAAAGTAAATACATAAAAACACCAGCTTTATAACTTTAAAAAGTAATGCTAAAGCAAAAAGGCATTACTTATATTTAAATGTAAACTTCTGTGCATCAGAGGCACATCCAAGGGCAGAAAGCTTTTCTCCTCACCCTCTTCACACCCTCGCGGCAGAGGGATGCCAAGCCATCTGCCGCGAGAGTTAGCGCTTAAAAAAAAACATTTTGGACAACCCTACCCCTCCAAATGCCCTTACAATTGGAGGGGTAAGGAGACCATGGGGTCTCAGTAGCAGTAGAATTCTGACTCAGTTTTTCTGTCTTGGGTTTACCTTTCCTTCCTGCTCACAGATATTGCTGTTGGAGCTCCGTATGAAGGCTCCGGTCGAGTGTACATTTACTGTGGCTCTGCAGAGGGGGTCCACAAAAAAGCATCTCAGGTCAGTTCGATTTTATCTCTGTGAGCATTTGAAATCTGTGGTAGCCAATATTAAAACAGCAAAAGCAGACAAAAAATTCACAATGCTTTTTTTGTTGTTAGGTAATCTCACCTGCATTAAAAACAGTGAA
Organism: Oryzias sinensis; assembly: GCA_037389245.1. Lineage (NCBI taxonomy): Eukaryota > Metazoa > Chordata > Actinopteri > Beloniformes > Adrianichthyidae > Oryzias > Oryzias sinensis. The sequence goes on from CM074496.1 coordinate 8,179,555, forward strand.
TCTGTTTGGATATTCTCTGTCTTGTAACATGGACATAGACAACAACCAGTACCCTGATCTGGCAGTTGGATCACTCTCAGACTCTGTTTTTGTTTTCAGGTAATTTTCTAAAAGAAATGTTTAAATAACTGATTGCATATGTATCAAACAGAAGAAACACAGTTAACATTTGTAATGGGTGTTTTGAAAAGAAAGCCAATGTCTAGTGGTCTGATGAAGAACTGCATATTTTGGTATGCTATCCTCCAACTTTGAAAAGAAGCTGGGAAGATGACACTAAGGCCGCATTTATACTACATGGTTCAAGTGACCCAATTCCGATTTTTTCCTCTCATGTGGCACAGATCGGATATGACCGGCGAATATGTAAGCACGAAAAAGCGCATGGATTCCGATTTTCTCAGATCGGAATCAGGGCTCATTCATATGTGGAAATAAATCTGATACGTGCATTTACATGTGCCATGTAAGCAGACAGATCGGATATTCCCCAGTAAATGCGAGTCGTACGTCAGTGACGTCAACTCAGGACACCACCAACTGAGATCACATGACTTATTATAGGTGCTTTTGCGTGCTGATTTTGCTGTTCGAGGACAGCTGGAGCCCCATCAGCTGTTACATTTCAGCCTCAGGCTTCAGACCGTAGTCGGAAACCGCTGTTATTTCCGGTCCGGTCCCAGTCGGGATGCAAACGGTAACTAATGAAGCGGGACACGGTTGCTCTGGAACAGGCTAGAAGCCGTTTATTTCTTTGCTTGGATCAAACTGTTAGTACAACACAACGTCTGCAAACATTTCCTCATTCAAAACTCAGAGAGAGCACATAAGCCGGCCGAGCAGCCCTCCTTTTTCCTCTCCCGCGCATCCGCTCTCGTGCGCCTGTCTCATCCTGGAGCGCCCGAGGCAACGTCTCCTTCCGTCACTGCGTTGCCTCCACGACAACCTCAGTCACACAAAAGTCTGAAGGAGGTCCGCGGCAGGCGGAAATACTGCTACGTAGTCCTCAGAACGTCTACATTTGATAGTTTCAGCATTGTATAGTGTAAATGCAAAATTCGGATACAGGTCAATTTTAAAAGATGATTAAAGCGGGTCGTCCAAAAAATCGGATATAGTCAGAAAATCCGATTTGGGCATCAAGACCTGCAGTGTAAATGCGGCCTAAGACAAGAAGATGAGAACAGTAAAGTCATGAATCATAAAATAAGAACTACAGGTCATGAATCTGGCTTTTGGAGGAACTAGAATAATGTCTAAATACAATATAAAACAGTATCACTTTATTCGGCACACCTGTCCAACTGCTCGTTAACACAAAGTTCTGTAGACATGGTCAAGACGATCTGCTGAAGTTCAAACCAAGCATCAGAATGGGGGAGAAAGAGGATTGAAGTGACTTTGAATGTGACATGGTTGTTGGACTCTAGGTTGGTCCAACCTTGAGTCAGTTGTGTGTCACTCCTGTCAGCTAAGAACATGAAACTGAGGCTACAATTCACACAGGCCCCCCAAAACTGGACAATAGCAGGTTGGAAAAGCGTTGTCTGGTCTGATAAGTCTCCAATTTTGCTGCAATATTTGGATGGTAGGGTCAGAATTTGGCATCAACAACCTGAAAGCATGGATCCATCCTGCCTTTTATCAACAGTTCAGGCTGGTGACTATGGCGTGGTGGGGGATATTTTCTTGCTTGCACACAAAGATTTTTAACTCTCTTAAAATTAATTGTTTTTCATTTTCTCCTTAATTTTTCGTCTTTTATTAATGACTCGGCTGCTACACGTTTAGGCAGTTTGCCTTTTAATTGCTAAGGCATAATTTAGTTTGTTCTGTTTTGCACTCTTTGCCTTTTATTATAGATCGCTGAACTGAATTGGAGTTTCTGTTGGTTTTTCTCAGGGCACGACCGGTCGTCAGTGTCAGAACGGATATGAAAATAAAGCCTAATCATGTAAACATCATAAAGCAACGGTGTGATGAACAGACATGGTGAGATTAACTAAACAGAAATAAAAAAAATATATATAGGAGGAAACACTTGTTTTTACGGACTGAGTATGAACATGTCTCTGCACAAAGCGCTTTTGCAGGTCAGGCATGCTTTGCTTATACAGCACAACCAGCATCCTATAACCCAAAACTGAGTGAGTTTCCTTCTTATACTTTTGCTCTTTTATTAATCCAGCTTTTTCTAATTCTAGTTTTTATTTTTGGTGGACAACATGCATGTTTGTCACAGTATGATCTTATGCTGTTTTCACACCAAACGCAATTTGCACTGTGAATCCACTTCCTGCGCCTAGGTTTAGACGCATGACGAATTCACTGCTCAACTAGACTCTTCTGCCACATGTGGGAGGAGCTACTGTTCAAAGTTTTTAGCCTCAACGCTACATGGAAGAATTACTGTATCTGCATTTCTCATATACAGTCAATGCCTGTCAGTTATAGATGATGTAGACAGATCAGGTTTCTTTTTTTAAGAGTTCTACAAAATCATCTGTAAACATATTTCCATGTCTGAATTCATGAGATCATTCAGAGACTTGTCCAGTACGGTGAGGTTCACCATCTACTGCAGGAGCTTTCAGTGGTACTTTCATGTGTCTGTGACACAGTTTGATGACTTGCTGCCCTGCATTAGTCCAAGGAGGGAAAAACGAAAACAAGAATACAATTTTTACAATATCTCAAAGTTCAGAATCAGATTTGTTTTAAAGTTCAGATTCTCCATCTTCTGTTAACATCATCAACACACGTCTCTGATTGGTTGATGTGACGCAAATTCCTTGCCAAAGTTCAGATATTTGATCTCACATAGTCAAATACTCACAACACGTCAGAATTTTCACCTTGCCCGATGGACCCCTGATCGCCTGATCTGTACATCTTAACAATGAAACTGGCCCAAATCACGTTGGTGTGAACACAGCTGTACACTGTAAGCAGTTGTCTGTAAGTTGAGTGAATCTGCAATAAATGGGAAAAAAAGTTAAAATCATTTGGGTTGGAGGGCATCGTTATCATATTGTTCACCTTTTAATGTGTACTGAAGCTCTTATGGCCCATTGACACCAGACAATCCATACTGTGCCCAAGTATGTTTGACCTCAAAGCATGGCATTTGGGTGGGGTGGGGGGGGCAATTTCTTCTTTTCTTGGTTAAACAAAGTGTCTCCTTGCAGATGAATTAGGCCATGATTTAGCCTGATACTGGTCTGTTGTAATTGCTAAACGTATCGCAGCACGGTTCCCCAAAGCATTGAGTGAAAGAATGAGGACCGTCTGCTACTCTTGTGAGCTGCTACCAACAAACTACTGCCTATTGGTCAGCCAAAGCTTTGGTCAGTTAAAGGTCTTACTAGGCAGACAGTTGGGCTCTAGGAGAGCTCAGTAGGGATTACCTGGTGTGAGTAGGTCCTTTGTCACGCTTGCTGTCTCACACTCACATATTCTTCACAGCACTTAACTACATTTTTGAAGCTGATTCAGAAAGAAGGACATCAAGATCAAGAGTGGAGTTTCTGTTTTCCCCTCAAGGAAAACTGGAGCTTCCTGAAAAAGGAAAACAAATGTGTACTGACATCAAGCTCCGACTTTTGGTACAGTTTTAGTTCATCACAGAATATAATGAGAATAGAAGAGAGAAGTAATTCAAGTTTAAGTGTTTTGATATTTTACAAAACAGGTCTTTCAAATATTACATTAAAAAACTCCTGTTATTTAGAGGTTGAATTGCTGACATGTTTCCTGCAGATTCATTTTAATAGTTCTGCCATGCATGCTAGTGTGCAGCACACTGAACAGAGTTTTTCTTTTGTAGCGGGACATTAGAGACAAGCTGAGCAGCATCCCTGTCTCTGTCACCATGTCCCTATGGAGCTCTGAAGAAATGACCAGGATGAGTGCTGATGAGTCCAGAATCCCTCCTGTCCTCAATCTTTACCAGCAGAAAACCACTGTGTCAGAGGTAAAGTGATATGGATTATGCAGTACTGGAGATTAGAGTTAAAATAGTCTGGATTGCATCTGTATTTACATGCTGCCATAATACTTCTGTGGGAATCCTACATTCCTAGTTCTGAAAAAGCTGTACCATTGTGTAAAACATCATTTAAATGAAAATGTATTTTTCTTTAAGGCGCATAAACAGTTTAAAGTGAGTAAAAACTTAGTATATTTTCTACACTATAGAGCTCACAAGGCAAACCATCAATGGATGGTCTATTTTTGAACTTAGGTTGTTTATAAGCTGCACTGAACTATAAGGCGCATTTGCAAGTGAGACAAAGGAGTCACAGGTAACTCCATCAGTAAGAATGTGTTAACTGTGTTCACAAGAACTAGAACTGGTTTGTAACACGCTACATGTTAGCCATGTTAGCGTATTCACAATACCTGTAACTCCCAATCTTGTTTGCAACACATAAAAAAAAACATTGATACCGCTAAAACTAACTTTACTGTGACGACTGTGAGGTTTCACTTGCTAACCTCTGCGTTTTCGTTGATGGGGAAGAAAGTAACCAAAAAACTGTATTGGATCAAACTCATACAGAGTACTCTGGTTCTATACCATGACAGACAACGCCCCCCTGGGAGGCTTCAGGCCAATGTCTGGGAGGACAGAAGAAACCCCCTTATGGTCCTTAACACCTTAAATAGTTGTCCATGCCAAATCGACATCGTGAGTGGTCAGTGTCCGTGTCCCTTCTCCTGCCAGCAGGAGCATTTATAGCTTTGTTTTTCAGTGGAAAAGTACTGATTAGGTCCTTGAAGCACCCCCTAACTGGTCTGGAGCTCCATGTGGGTTAATGTGACACTGCAATTATCAATGTTCTAGCTAGTAAAAAAAAAAAAAAACATAATTTAACAGTATATAAGCATATAAAAATCTTCAATTAGTTTAAATAACCCTTCACTATGCTAACTCACAAACTTGTTAGTAACACATAAGAAACACATTCCAACACTGCTGCACGATAGCTGCATTTACATATTCACAATAACACCTGACCTTACATATTCACAATAACACCTGACCTTACATATTCACAATAACACCCAATCTTGTTCGCATCTTGTTAAAAAAAACCCTTTATGACAGAGTGTCGTGTTCCTCCCAAAATCCCTTCAACATCAGTAAATAAAACCAGATGTGAGACACATCTTCATTATCATCATTATTTTTACAAAAATATTACAATAAGTAAAGCTTCCCCATTATTTGCAGAAAAAATGAGTTTTTGCACACATTTACCTCTGATTGACATTTCCTGTCTCCATGCCAGAATATCATTAATGACTGACCTTTTGCCAGTCAAGGACTTTAGATTTTCAATCAAAAACAAGAATTTTCTCTCATAATAATTTAATACTTTTGGATCTCCAATGACTTATAATGTGTTAAGGATTATGTTTTATTCATATATATAAAAGTTCATAAAATACATTAAAAATTAGCTTATAAGATTTTTAGTGAAAATACACTCAAAATTCCAGCTTTTTCATAGCAAGGCCAGTAAATGTGTGGAGTCATTTGATATTTGAAAGTCCCTTAGTAAAACATTTTTCTTTTTTCTTTACAGATTATAATCATAAATGACGGCTGTGGCGATGACAATATCTGCAAGAGTAATTTACAGATTCAGTACAAATTCTGTTCCAAGAAGACTCAAAATGGAGAAGTTGTTTTCACACCATTAGTCCGGTAAAAGAGAATAATATTTTCTTACTTTCTAACAAATAAATGCTGGGTTACAGATGAACCGTTCCAAGTGTCTATTCTACCTGTTCAGACAGGATGGCATCGCAGTCATCACTCCTACTGATGAAGACATAGCTTTGGAGATCACTGTGACTAACAGACATGGTGACGATGCACACCAGAGTCACGTCATCATTACTCTTCCAGATACTCTGAGGTACTCGTCTGTTGTCCACAGAGGAAAAGAGGTGAGCAGCAGAATTTCTTTTTCTCTGGAAAAACAATGGTAGACGTCAAATAAAAGGGGTCTGTCCAATGAATCCCAAATTAGAGAAATAAAGAAAGGTGCTCTACATGTTTACATCAAATGTTGCTGGTTTCCACACAGCTTAGCTGCTCAGCCAATGAGAACGGGACACTGATAGACTGTGAGCTGGGAAATCCGTTCCACAGAGATGCTGAAGTAAGACAAATAGAAAATAATTCCCAAAGTTTGTACAGAAGAAACCACTGAATGATTATTTTCTGATATCCTGTTATTGCCCCACCACACCCCCACTTCAGCTCACATATTATGTCATACTGACAACTTCTGGCATCTCGTTGAGCACAAGGGACGTGAACGGCACCCTGCAGCTTCAAACGTAGGTTGATTAGAGGAGAAAGGAAGGTGATCCTTGGCAGGGATCAATGAATTGTCCACAATTGTGAATGATGAATACTCCTGTTTTTCAGGACAAGTGTGCAGAATCTACAGCCAGTTGAGGTTTTAGCCAGAGTGGTTTTTGAGTTGGAGCTGAAAATTAATGGGTAGGTGCTTAAAATCTGTACTTTTTATTTAACTCCCACTTTCTGTTTTTTGACTGTTTTAAAGTCCCACTCCAATCCTCTTTTGCTCTATTGTAAAAGTGTTCCCAGTGGTCTTTTAATCCCTTGTGCTATCCTAGGCACTTTAATATTGGGAGTTGGGTCATCTAGACCTTTTTTCTTCAATGATTTGTGATCTTCAGTGGTGTTCATGGATTACATGAAATCTTTCCACCTTTATCCACCTTTGTCATGGTAGGGAGAACACGTCAATGTAAGGGTGGGGTCATCTAAGATAGCACAAGGGTTACTTGATTATAAAGTTTTTAGCCAAAATAAAAAAGAAAACGTATTTTCTAGGACATAGTTTCTGCAAAGCGGCAGGAGTTCAATAGAAATTTGCCTCAGAGTTGTGGGCGTATTGAAGCGATTCTGTTGCATAATTAAAAATAAAAGTCAAAACCATAAATGCTTTTTCATTTTCAAAATGAAGCTGCATTTTATGACTGTAAAATTAAAATGGAAAAGCAATCCACCAAAATGCTTTTCATTTTCTTCCTCAACACATTTTCAAAAAGGTCCCTGGTAAATGTGTAGCAACATTCATTTAGAAATGTCTAATTTGACAATTAAAATGGATTCACAGAAATACTTTTTCATTTTCAATATGTAGCTGCATCAAATGAATCAAAATTAAAATGAAAAAGCAATACTTCAAAATGCTTTTTCATTTCTTCTTAAAAACCGCTTATTCTGTGTCATAATTAAAACGAAAATGCAAACAGGGGATTGCATTTTCATTTTAACATCCACCCTGCGAACATTGTCGCAATATTCATTTCGAAAAAGCATTTCCAGGGAGGAAGCGGGGCGATGACGTCACTGCTTCCTCCAAGTGTCCGACTGCTAAGAGACACAGAGACACCAGGAGCAGTGGAGCTTTGTGTTAGCGGCAGAAAAGAGGCCTTTGTGATTACCGAACTTCTGATGATTTTACACAGCTTCTCAGGACTACGTAGCAGTATTTCTGCCTTAAATCAATTTTTTGATTGTCCTCTGGAATGAAATTCACGACAGAATGGTCTGTTACTTTTTCAGAGTCGTCAGACCTTCTCAAGTTTCTCTTGGTGACATTTTGAAGGGTGAGAGTGCTATCCACTCACTGGAGGAAATAGGAGCATCAGTTCAGTTTGATTTTAAGGTACATTTGATTGTCTCTACAAAACATGTATAACTGCCTGAATGTATTTTTCGTGTCAACCTCATAAGTTTGTTTTTCAAAGATAATAAATTTAGGCAGACCCCTGAAGTATTTTTCGAATGCGTCTCTGAACGTCTACTGGCCAAAGGAGACCTCTGTCGGGAAATGGCTCCTGTACTTGACTCACATCAGCATTGAAGGTGTTCGATCTGTGCCCTGTTCACCTGCAAATGAAATCAACCCACTGAAAGACGTAAAGGTAATTGGGGGGGGAAGCTCTTTATTTGTAAAGTTTTGAGCCAGATTTGTGAGTAATAATTTTAACATGATGTATCTGACTTTGAGGGTTGGAATGCTGCATCAAGGCGAAAACGTCACACCAAGCTAGAAGCTCTGTCTAGTGAGGGGTTAACATTTCTTCCCAAGAAGAGAAAGTTTAAAACCTTGGTAAGAAATCAATTATCCAATTCTGAGAAGTTTAATCAAATAAATGCAAAAAAGTGTTGCAGTTGTTTTCCTGCTGCTGACATTTTTGCATAAATAAAGTTCTAACATATTGGATGTGAAGGGCATCTGGACTGTTTTAGGTAGTAAATTGTTGTCCTCCTCTCATCCAGAGTTGTTCTGATGGACTGACGTGTGTGGAGATACGGTGCCCCCTGGTGGAACTGGACAGTACTGCTATGGTGGTTCTCCATTCACATCTCTGGAACGCAACTTTGGCAGAGGTTTTCAGAAAAACAATCTACAAACTCTTTATTGATGGGGGTTTTTTTTTCAAAGCAGCCTTTAGAAATATGTTTTCCTTTAAATTAATTAGTTTCATTCATAACACTGGTGGTTTTTATTTGATTTGATTTGTTTTGATTTGATGTATTGATTTATTTCAAGCATTGTAGTCAAAGCAATAAAGAATTTACACATATTTATCAAACTCATTACAGAAAGCTTGAAATGCATAGAATAAGACAGAAAATAAAACAAAAGAGTCACTTAAATCACATTTGCTTAAATAAATGCAGTGATCATTAACTAAAGTCAAGTAGAGCTTGACTTTAGTTAATGATCACAACATATAATTATTACTATGTTTCTCCTTCAGGACTACAGCCATTTACATTTCCTTGACATTGTAGTGGACGTCACTCTCAGCCTCAACAATGCTCCAGGAAATATCGGATTGAAATCAAAAACAAATGTAACTCAGGTAAGAATTTGTCACGACACTTACACTGAACCAAAATACTGGTTGTATTAAATTACAATGTCCTTCCTATTTTGCAGGTTAAGCTGACCGTATTCTTTGAAAGAAAAACTGAATTTCTGACCAAAGTTGCGTGGTGGATAATCCTCCTGACAGTCGTCACTTTGCTGCTGCTGTTGTGCTTTCTTGGCTACATCCTGTGGAAGGTAACAGCAACGTCCTACAGCTGATTCCATACATTCTAGAGAAATGTCAGTCATTTCTAATTAGTTCAACACCTTTTGTGTCGCCATACATTTATGTCTTTTATCTATTTTTTGTTTTAGTATAAATGTATTCACCACCTCACTCACAAGAAGAAGCCCTCGGAGGATTCAGCTGAACACCTTAAAGGCTGAGAGGATCCCTGATGAAGTGGCTCCAGCTAACCTGAGCTCGGGTTCAGTTTCCAGTGAACACGTCATTGTACAGTTAGAAAATCACACTGCAAATAAAAATAATCAAATGGAACTTTCATCAAATGTTTTAATGAAGCAGAAAGTCTAACATAAAGCATACAAATACAAAAAAAAGCTTGTGCTATACGTTCACCATGAAGGAATGGAAGCAGAGGAAACACCGGAAACGTAATAGTTTGCAGCAACCACTCAGTGTTGGGACTGCCGACCATTCAAGGCGAATAATTACATCATTTTTTGTGCAATATCATAGTGTTTCTGGAGAAATCATGACAACACGTCTTCCTTATTAACAGATTTCTATCCAAATGGACACATACATGCCTGCTGGTATCGGCTTCCAATCGGATTATCTTTTAAACATTTACGATGTCATTTTATTTACCAAAAAAAAAGAATTCTCCTGTACAAACACAAATGTCTAACAATTCCTCTGCAGCATTTATACATTCTTTTGTGCTTCTCTGAGGGATTCAACAAACCCGTAGGCTTGGAAACAACGTTCTGGGGAATAAGAACATAAGGTTATAGACTGGGGTTTATTTTCTAAAAGTTATGGAAAAACCCTGGAGATTGTACTCAAAACTGGAATTAACATCTTCTCAATAAATAGCAGAAGTTTAGGGGTTTCTGTGTTTTTTAAAAATATCAGACCGTTGATTGTTTTTGACATTGTGTAAAAAAGCACACACTCATGTAAGTATTTCGGTTTCACCTGGTCCGTCCGTGTAATTCTGTGACCATTAAATAGCAAAAGTAACCCACAAACATTTGCACTACTTTCACCCCCAAAAGCAGGCTTTTACTATTGAAAACCCTTGAATCTGATCAACACACACAACTACAACGGAGACATTAGAACAGTCTCCAATCTGCAACATCATTTGTGATCTGGAAGAATAATTCTTTAAAATTCCCTTTTTAAAAGACCTTTCACTTCAACTAGACAGCAGAATATGGTAAATACAAACACACACACACACAGATCTACTGTAAATCTCAAGATGAGACTTAAAAATGGATTTAAAAAAGTAATGAAATTACCAACATTTTACATGATAATATGATGCATTTTCGTTCCAAAATGTCAAACCTATTTTCAGATGAAAACAACAAACCCACACACTCAAACAAGAAGAGGAATACAAAATATTTGACAAAAAAAATAAAAAATAAAACACAATTTAAGTTATATTTTACGCTTTAAAAATTGAATAAATTATTTAAATAAAGTTGTAACCACATTATCTGCTGACTTTGTGAGCCAGACAAGCTCCAAGTAAATAAAAAGAAAAGGTTTTAAGACATTCAGATGTTTTTGTTAAAGTGTAACAGAAATTTCTCATTTGGTTGGTAGTTTTGTATGTATTTTCGTACACTAAGGAAGTTTTGATTGTGATTTTTGCTGGGGGGGGGGGGGGGGTTCTGCTGACATTCCAATTGGAACATTTTTAATTGCTTTCCTGGGCTGTAGTAACCAATTGCGTACACAAGGGGGCAGCATTGATTACAAAAATGTCACAGAGGAAAATACTTAAAAACACTGAACCCCTGCAGAATTTTTTGTAATAATTTAGTGCAGTGAAGTTTTTTTTTTTTTTTAATAACGTATCATTGGGCTTTTTTGTCTTTTTTCTGCTGGTGTACAGACATAGAACACAGCTTAAACCTGTTGCTCCTTTTTCATTTTCCTTCGATGGCTGTAATAACCAGCTATCTCCACATGGGGGCAACAGTGACCATGAACGGCAAAGAAAACAGGGGAAGTAGAGGAAAGGGGAGCAGACTGGCTGCAGATGGAACCCGGGTCTTGCTGTTGTTTCGGTTCCACTTGGGCCCGTTCTTCTCTCTGCCTCTGGGAGACTTTCCAGTGTTGGGCGGGGTAATCTGTGGGGGTTTACTGTGCGGTGGAGAATAATCAGGCCAATCATCATTGTACCTTTCATGGTCTTCACCCCCTGAGCCACTGCCCTCCTCGCCTGTAACAAGAGGAAAGCTTTTTAAGAAATGCATTGAGGTTTGCATAAAATAGTGATGTCTGGAACGCTCACTGTCCATAAAGTCCATGTCCTGTCCGCTCAGAGCATGCTTAAGTTTGTTGGTCGCCACTCTCAGCTCCATGATCAGCTGCCTAGTCCTCACATCTGGACGAGAAATATCCACCTCCACCTCAGGATTGTTGATCTGACTGACCAGCCCGTCACCCGTCACGTCTGGCAGATACCTAAGTATTCATCAGTAAAAAAAATAATAAAAACAAACAATTGCATCATAATAGATAATATAAAGAAACATGGCTGAGAGGAAAATACTTTTAGGCACAAACCATCAGTGCTGCAACTGCAGCTGATGAGACTTTATGCGACACACTTAATAATCCAATCTGTGTCCGATCTATTCGGTTGCCAGCATTTATTAACCCTTGTGCTATCTTAGATGACCCCACCCTTACATTGATGTGTTCTCCCTACCATGACAAAGATGGATAAAGGTGGAAAGATTTCATGTAATCCATGGACACCAGTGAAGATCACAAATCATTGAAGAAAAAAGGTTCAGAGCACTGTCTAGTGGGTCTAGATGACCCAACTCCCAATGTTAAAGTAACTAGGGTAGCACAAGGGGTATACAATTACATGATTGCTACAAAACTGAATGACTTTCTGTATTCATCCAAAAAAAAAAAAATCAAGCACACAAAAAACCACAAGGAGCTACATGGTCTCTTTCTTTCCCTTTAAGAATCAAACAAGCCTGAACTGCTGAGTTCAATAAGCCATCATTGATTTCTTCCCATTGATAAATAAGTGAATGCGTCCAAATAATAATAGTTTAACAGCAAAGACACATGAATGACACATAAATCACATCAAATGAATTTAGGACTCTTTGCAGCGGCTCCAATAAAATCCCTGAAGAAGACTTTACAGATCAGTGAAACTAAAGTTATGCGCATTTTAACAGATTTAAATTAAGATTTTATGTTTCACAAAGTCATCCATATGGGGTATTAAAACATTTACATCTACTCTTTTTTTTTAAGACTGAAAAATGGTTTCCCTAAACATTGATTTTCTGTTTGGTTTTACAGGAGAAGTAAAGCAGCTTCAAGGCAAATCACTGAGAAGAGGCTGCCAAAAACTACAAGCTTGAAGAACATTTTCAACATCATAAAGTGCAGAAACGATCTAAACACAAGAATATTTGAAGTGTAGAGAATCCTTTATGAAGATACAACCTTTTTTCCTTTGTCAAAGACAAAAAGAGTGATTTTATTTCCAAATGATTTCCTCCTCCTTTATTTTCTAATATACATCATATGTAATCTTTCTGTAATAGGTTTTGTGTGGCTTTATAGTGAATATGTTGCACTCTGTATTTGTGGGGAGTTGAGACATTGTTTTGAGCAGAATGTAACTTGAAAAACTCAGAAAACAAAAGCTCTATTGAGATATTTGGAAGTGGACGTATTTACTGTAGATTTTTTTTCAAATGCTGATGGATGATAGATAATACTTTAGCTTTACCAGAACTGTCACTACGCTGAAAAAGACTTTTGTTGGTTTACTGTGTCTCCAGAAAGTGGAAAAAATGGAAAACAACAAGAAACATGTCAGAATTTAAGTACAAATGGGGAATCCGGGAAATCACATTTTGTGTTTTTTGAGAAATCCATTTATATGATGGTGCAGAAAACAAAGTATTTGGTTAATAACAAAGAAATCAACTTAATGCTAATGTAACCCTGGTCGTCAATGACAGAGGTCAAAGGTTTCCTGGAGGTCTTCACCAAGTTTGCTCACACTGTAGTTTGGGTCTATTCTTCCATGAGGATCTGTGATGTTTTGGTGCTGTTGCTGGGCAACACAGACTTTCAACCACCTCCACTGGTTCCCTATTGGTTTGAGGTCCAACGACAGACTAGAACACTTCAGAACTTTGATTTAAAAAAAAAAATGTACCCCCTCCTTCGTTGCCAGGGCAATGTGCTTGAGATCATTGTCATGCTGGAAGATGCAGCCATGGTTCATCCTCAATTCTCTCATTGAGGATGTGTAGTTGTAGGGTTAGATAAGTTAATTCTTCTCTATGAGTTCTGGTCCGTCCTGGGGGAGGATCCCTCCTTCATGTGGGCACCCCTGAGGTTTCTTCGTTTTTTCCGGAATCCGTTTTTTTTAGGAGTTTTTCCTTACCGCGAAGGGGGGTCTAAAGGCAGGGATGCCAGTATAGCTTAGTCAGTTTGTTAGTTCAATTCAATATTTTCCTATTGAATTCTATGTATTCATGATCCTTTTGATTTTATGTTTAACTTTTTCAATTACTGATACAAAGCCCATCGAGACGACTGTTGTTGTGAATTTGGGCTATACAGATAAAATTGAATTGAATTGAATTGAAAGGAAGGTTTTGTGCTAAATCTCACAATAAATGGCGTCCAGTCATCCTTTTTTTCCCACACAGACCAGTCTTCCTTTCCCCTTTGCTGAAAAGCAGCCCCAAAGCACCATGTTTCTACCCCCTGCAGCCTTCTTCCTCCTCCAAACACAGGGGATGGCGTTTCTACTAAAGATTTTCATTTTTGCCTCATCTGACCACATGACCTTCTCCCAACCCTCCTCTGGATCATCCGGATGGTCTCTCTTAAGCATGGGAGGTCTTTGGAGCTCCACAGGATTTGAATCCATGATTACATTTGCCTGTTTTTAACTGCAACCAATTTTACTGTGGTCCCAGTTCATTTCAGGTCATTGAACAATTCCCCTGTGTAGTTCTGTGATGTTTCCTCAATCACCATGGTCACCCTTTGAATTGAGATTTTACTTGGATCTCGTATTTCTTTCATTTCCTAATAAAACGTTGATTTCTTCTCGTCAAGCTGCTTTTTTCTTGTAAATTGGTTCATCCTATTCTTGTTCAGGTCTACAGTCTTGTTCCTGGTGTCCTTTGACAGCTCTTTGGTCTTGGTGGAGAGGTTGCAGTCAATCTGTTTAAGGTGTGGACAGGTGTATTTATACTGATAAGCAGTTCAAACAGGGAACAATTCAAGGATAGAAGAGCTACTAAAAGAAGGAACAGAGACGGAATTCTTGATTATTTTTTGGAGAAAAACATCATCTTCTGTACCATTATACAAATCCATTCTTAAAAATGACAATAAAGTAAAAATAATAAGATAGGATCAGTTTTTTTTAATAGCCTGTTAGGGCTAAGCAATAAGCTGATTTAATCAATAAATTCAAATGTGTTGCATCTCTGGATTTTATTTTCTCGGCTTCTGTTGTGTGGAGTAAGGCCAGCAGCCCGTTTCTGGCCACGGGCAGACGTTCAAACGGCAGCTAGCAAAGAGGAGCTTGTTCCCAAAGCAGGAACAGTTTCTTCAGTTTTTTGGAACAGGTTCTGTTTTGTGACTTCAGACTTGAAGCATCAAACCAAATGCTGCAACACCAGTTAGAAGGCTGCTGGATCAAAGGAGGGAGTTTAAAGGATTTGCTTTTAAACCTGAAACAGAGACAGCGAGGAGTGTGAGATGTGTTTGTCTTAATGAGATGCTAAAGCGAAGAGTGTCATTCATGCTGTTTTACAAACATTTTTATTTAGTAGCACTTTGTATCCAGGTTAGCTTCCAAAGGAGATGTTAAGATAAATTATGTATATATATTTAAATATATTCTGTCATTTGTCATTTTGTTACAGAAATCAAGGGGATAGAGAGAAAAAGAAATTGATTAAAATTAGAAATTGAACTTGTGAAAAAAATCAGATTTCAATTTTTGACTCTATAGCCCAGCCCCACTTTCTGTCTCTTATAGCTGAAGTGTACCTATAATGAAAATTACAGGCTATTTTTTATGCCAAACGACCTTCAAAATCAATGATAAGAGAATAAAGGAAAAAAAGTAAAGCAAAAACAAAAAACCATCACGTAAAACCTTTATAATGTGAAACTGGCTTTGCTTTGATCAAATCTTTGACCGTCAGTATCTGCAGGCTTTTGCTGAGCAGGCCCACCTCTGTGAAAACAAAGGTGCAGGACGCAGCTGGGCCAAAGACACACCCATCAACCCCCCCTTCCCATTAAACTCTCTACCACGCCCAATCAGAAATGGGCTAATGTGCTTCTTCACAAATAAAGTGCCTGCAGGCTGATGCTGTGCTGCGCCGTCCCTGAGTCCAGGCTGACTGACATCAACCTGCCATGCTTCCTCCCCCAAATCTGTGATCCCCCCTCCAACGCAAACACACTCCCCACTCCCTGCCTCTGTGCTTTGTCTGTTTGAGCAGCCTGACCGGTGGGCTGCAAAAAAAAAAAAAAAAATCAATACATTATGTGGGGGCTGGATCCAGAGGGGGTGGAGATGAAAGACCAGGAGCCTCATTTCTGCCCCATCATGCCACCCCTGAGCCGAAACCACGGAAACACAAAGACAAAAGCTCCAGCACATACAAATTGCATGTTTCAAGGAACAAAGTTTAGACATGTGTGTCAATGAAAGAAGAAAATGTGAAAAAAAGTAATGAATCTCATTTACACAAAATGTATTCATTTTTGGTGAGTTTTTAAAAATCGACCATTGATACAAACAGCCAGTAGAGTATAAAACAATAGAGTTATGTTTTAAAATATCAACATTCATTTTTTGTTTTTTAATTATGTTAATTATGTGTTTGAACATGGTTCAGAATAATGTATTTGCTTTAAATTGCTTTCCTTGGTTTGCTATGTTTAATTCTCTTTCCTTAATTGTGGTTCAATCAGCAGCTACACATCCACCAAATAGAAAGAGAAGGTGATATAAGGTCGAAGGGAGATTAAACGACAGTAGATCTTCCTTAAACTACAAATAAACTCTATTTTTTTCTTTTTGTGTTTAACCCGTTTTGCCTTTTTTTTGTAATTCAATTGTAATGGCGTAAACTTTGATGCTTTCAGGTCTGTGGGCCTCGTCTCTCATTAAAGCTGTTAATGTGAGCGTGTTTGATGATGAACGGCTGCCTAATGCGGCTGCAGCATCAGACGCCGTCGCTCAGACCTGCTTTTCCTCTCACTTGTGCACAAAGGCGTCAGCCTCCATCTGTGTGCATGAAAGCAGCAGACCCACACAGAGTGCATGTGGGTGACTGCTGGTAGCTAAATTAAATAAACTTACTTCCATCTGATGCATCCCTCCACCTCTGCACCGTGACTCCTTCACTCATCTGCTTTTATTTAAGCCCCCCCGCTCCCCTCCCTGCAGCCACTTTGCGCTGGATCTTGCTCACCTCCCCCGGGTCTGCCCGTTCCAGCAGCGCTCACTATTTGTGACGTCGGCAGCTAGCTTCTCGTCGTTGCAGATGGTCTGTGGGAGGGACACCCAGAAGCCAGTCATGGGCCGCAGTCGCTCCTTGAGCTCAGTAACCTGTGTGGAGGTGGAAGGAAACTGCTGGTGAGTCAGACCTGCTTCTGAAGCCTCCCTGTCTGCGTGGCTGGCTGGAGGAAACGCATGTGGTGCTCATGCTGGACAAAGGAAAACTGCCTCTACACTTCCTCAGGGTCAGTCTTTTCATACCGCTCTGTCTCATAAATAAATACCCTTGAGGACCCCCCCTTTCTCTGCCCTTGATTTCCTCTCTTCTTTGCTTACAGATGCTAGAGCTTATGTTCAATCTAGATAGACTCTGCTCTTTACTGTGGACCCCAGAGATTCACTTGTTGGTTGAGTTTTGCTTCGGCCCCCCTCACCAGTCTGTCCAGGTTGGTGCCTGCAGCAGTGGTGGGCTTCTCCTCAGGTGTGTAGGTGCGGAAGGGCCTCCTGCTGCCTCCTGACTCTTTGGGTGAGCGTTTGGATCGTGCTGGAGATGGCTTTGGAGTTCCACAACCTTGAAACACCTAAAATACAAAAACACCACACATGAATTAAGGAGAAAGCCAGAGTTTAATTGCAAACTGCTCCCTTGGCCTTTGTGCATTTAGTCTAAGCTGTGGCCTGGAGGAATCTTAGAGATTTCATTCTGAAAGGTCTTTAATTCAATCATTGTCCCCCACTAGACACAATTTCTCTCTGGTGAGTTTAATCGTGCTTTTGTTCACTTTTTAAGACATGAATTTGTCTGTAAGCATAAAAAGATTCAGTCTTTCAGTCTGTAGCCCTGCTTTTGCAGCTTACATTCCATTTCTGAAGCGACTTTCTAACAGCTTGCGGTGGGACTTAAAACGAACCGCTCTGACTTTGATCCTCAAAGAGGCCAAAGTCAGAGCGGTCAAAAGTGGAACTGGAACACTATGATAGGGGTAAGCAGGAGCATCTATGTGATGCTGCGCAGACAGATGAAGCTGCGCAGACAGATGAAGCTGCAACCATGCTCTGCAACATAAAGTTGTTTATTTAAAGCCTCCCTCTGAGGCTTTGATCTATTGTAAATGCATTCCAAGCTGTATTTTAGTTAGGATTATGCCAATTTAATTTTTATTATGCCAACAGTTTCTGCAGAGTGGCCGTAGTTAATAACAGTTGAGGGCAGGACTGTTGCTGTGGGACTTACCCCCCCCCTCCTGACACCTCACAAAAAAGGTGTAGCAAAAATGGGAAATGTTAGGATGTAGCTATCCATACAAAACCATAAACTTCCTGGTTGAATGAACGTCAAAATGAAAACAAAACAAAAAAACAGCTGCTACCTTTTTTTTTTAAGAAAACACAAATATTTAATACACAGATGGTGTGTAATTCTGCAAGTGTACCCCAGCTAAATGAGTCTGAAAGGATTGATTGTGGAAGTGAAATATTTTGCTCTGTGTTCTTACTTTTCAGGATGGATGGAGCTATCCATCCAAACACCAAAAACAGCATTTTCATTGGAGGGGGGTCTTTAACAGGTGCAGCTCTGGCTTGTCAAAACACATGACCTATAGCAGTGTTTCCCCAACCCAGGTCCTGGGGGACACTGTCCTGCGTGTTTTTTCCATGTTGCCCTACTTGAGCACACCTGATTTAGCTCATCATCAAGCTCTGCAGGGGCTTGATAATGGCAGCCATCAAAAGCAGGTGTGTTACAGCAGGGTAGGATTGAAAAAAAAAAACGCAGGTCAGTGTTCCCCCAGGACCTGGGTAGGGGAAACACTGACCTATGAGATGTGAGGCTGATGACCACTGCAGTAATAACAGATGGAGAGAGCGTGCAGGCGCTTGCATTTGTTGTAGATACCTGTGTAACAATGCAAAGCAGGGTTTCCAGACATGTTCCCAGTCTGTGTGTCGAGTTTGGATGTGTATTCAAATCTTTGCTGGAAAAAACCACAACTGTTGTTTAACAGAAATGGACCAGAATATTTGGTCGATAACTTTCTGTATTTTCTTTTAGACCAAATGAAAATGGTGTCATATGTGTTCTTGTGGCATTTTTCCTATGACGAGAACATATATAAAGAAACTCAGTTCAAAATTGCATTTCTGACCATTTTTTCATTCAAAGCATTGTGAATTAGAAGCAGACAAAAAAAAGCTGCTTCAAAAAGCTAGTGGCAATGATGTAGAAACTACTATCAGCCGGCCGGCTCCACTCCATTCTGATGCATCCATTTATAGACGACTCGATCCGTGTACGTCTTTGTTTTCCTCATCTGAGCTGGTATCTGGTGGTATCTGGTTCTAAAGTGTATGGCTGGATAGCTCCAATATCATAACATAATCATAATTATAGGACCATTTTAAAATAGCTCAAAAGATTATTGGAGTGGATCTTTAAGTCTCATTTGGTTCTGTAACAATAAAATGCTGAAAGAATTTTTTACATCCCGGGGGGGGTTTGAACAGGCAACTGAGGAGTGGACATGGAATCATGATTGTGTCTTGATAACTTGGGTTCAGTTCAGTTTTTTCACCAGGCATCATTTACATCCTTGTTCATTTTAAAGTGCCCCACAAAAGTACATTAAAAACACGTAAAAAAAGAGAATGATTACTTTGATCTAATAGTGAAAATATTGCTCAACTGTATATTAATTAAAAGACTATTTGCACTTACTGGCCACTTTATTAAGCACGCCTGTCCAACTATTCGTTAGCCCAAATTTCTAATTGGCAAAATCACAGGGGAACAAATCAATGCATTTAGGAATGTAGAAATGGTCAGGGCGATCTGCTGCAGTTCAAACCAAGCATAACAATGAGGAAGAAAGATGATTGAAGGTATGGTTATTGTTGTCAGACGGGCTGGTCTGAGTGTTTCAGAACCTGCTGATCCACGGGGATTTTCACCCACAGCTTATAAGGTTTACAGAAAATAGTAAAAAAAAAGAGAAAATATTCCAGTGAGCTGATGCCTTGTTGATGCCAGATGTCCGAGGAGAATGTCGAGACTGGTTCCAGCTGATAGTAAGACAACAGGAACTCAATAACCACTGGTTACAACTGAGGTCTGCAGAATAGCATCTTTAAATGTACAACACATCCAACCTTGATGCAGATGGACTACAGCAGCAGAAGACCACACCTGGTGCCACTTCTGTCAGCTAAAAACAGGAAACTAAAGCTACAATTCACACAGATTCACCAAAACAAGATTTTAAAAACATTGTCTGGTCTGATGAGTCTCCATTTCTGCTGCCACATTTAGATGGTAGAGTCAGAATTTAGTGTCAGCAACACGAAAGCATGGATCCATCCTGCCTTTTATCAACGGTTCAGACGGGTGGTGGTGATGTAATGGTGTGGGGGATATTTTTTTGGCACACTTTGGGCCCCTTAGTACCAACTGGGCATGGTTCCAACACCACAGCCTACCTGAGTATTGTTGGTGACCATGTCCATCCCTTAATGACCTCGGTGTAGCATCTTCTGATGTCTCCTTCCAGCAGGATAGGGCACAATGTCATAAAGCTGGAATCATCTCAGACTGATTTCTTGAACATGACAATGAGTTCACTGTCCTCAAATGGCCTCCACAGTCACCGGATCTCAACCCAATAGATCACCTTTGGGATGTGCTGGAGATTGGCATCATGAATGTTCAGCGACAAATCTGCATCAACAGCATGATGTTATCGTGTCTATATGAACCAAACTCTTTGAGGAATGTTTCCAGGACCTTGTTTAATAGATGTCACCAAGAATTAAGGCAGTTCTGAAGGCAAAAGGGTTCCAACCCGATACTACCAAGGTGTAGCTAATAAACTGGCCAGTGAGTGTAGGTGACTACCGGTACTAAGCATAAGATGTGACGTGTAAACGTGGATTATAAGATAGGAACCTGGTTGTTCTATTCCTGCTTCACTTTTTTTTTCTGCTGAAGACAAGATTAGGAAAAAATAAAATGTCAGTCAACTAACCTTACTGGAGACGCTAACACTGTTTTCCTGCATGTACATGATTGCCTCTGAAACCTTCACGGCGATGGATTCAGCAGCAAGCTCCATGTTAAACGGCCCTTCCAATTTCTCTGAAACCAGGTACAAAGCATCTGGAAGAAAACAAAACAAAACAAAAGGAAAAACACAGAAAATGCCGGTAAATGAGGTTCATTATGACTTCCCATGGGAATAGATAAACAGAGGAGAAAAGAAGCATTTGTTAAGCAGTCAACAGCTGTTCTGTTCACTGCTTAACCAACCAAAGGACTGTGATTTACATCACTTTGGGAGCTCTGGTCATGTGACAAGAAGAAGGAAAAAGAAGAATAGTTGCTTTTAAAGGTGGAAAAAAGGTTTGGGTGCAGTAGATGTATAAGAAAGTAAAATGAAGCTTTTGACATCGAGGGAAAAAATGAAAAGAACGTAATGGTTTGATGAAAGAGGAAAGAGAACACAAGACGACAGATCAGTTGTGATGGAGCAGCGAGGCATGAATGATTAATGGAGGAGATTTTCATTAGCAGAGAAAAGGGTTAAGCAAATGAGCGTCAGCGCACAGTAAACTATTTTAGCTTAGTCTAAAGCATGTCCTTCTGGATTATGTCAAAAATTCAAAAAGCTGCTAAAATATGTATGCTGCTGCTTTCATTTGAACGGCTTCAAATCATAAATGACACAAAGTGATGGTATTTAAATGAAAGATGTTACTTTGATAGATGCAGACAGTCATGATGTGGTGTAATCATGTTTATAAAAAAACACAGCACCAAGAATAAACGGGAATTCTACCCTATTATTAGTGTCAATGCAGTTCCTCATAATGCCACTTGATGTTTCTACTATTTTTCATTAAGAAATCGATGTTGAATTAAATTGAGCAGAACAGGTATGTTTGAAACATGCGTCACTGCACCACCACCACTGAAAACATAAAAAAACAAGGATCAAGGGGCAACAACGATGGCAAGGACACTACATTTACTGATTTTTACTAAAACGTTTACAAACTTTAGCACTTTTCTCTAATCTAAAAGGTTTAAATTGGTTAATTTCTCACTAATTACAAATAATACACCTTGATTTATTATTCTCTAGAAAGGTAACCAGACAAAACAGTAAACATAACAGCTTTCTCCAACATATTGTTTTATTTCACAGTTTTAGTCTTAAAACCTTTTTCCCTTTTAATGCAATAATAAAATGCTAACTTTAGAACTCAAACTAAAGCTTAACCATGTGTTCTTTGTATACTTTACTGTTAATTTGACATGTGATGGACTAATAGTCAGAGAAAATAAATAAGATGAAGAAGAAAATCTAAAACAAAAAGACATTTTTACGGTCAAGTCTTTCATTTTCCAAAAAACAAGTTCTCTCCTCACCCACCAATGAAATTGTTCCATTCTGTGTCAAGGTCAGCCTGGTTGGCGAGGCAGCCCTTCATCACGTTAAGGCACAGGGGGTGGCACGGCTGCAGGTAGGGCACGCCTCGACACAGGGGGCAGTACCACTGACGCATCAGGCCACGCACGCACTCTGGATCTGCAGTCAGCTGACAAAAACAGTAAAGGAAAATCGCAGTTAGGAGTTTTTGCTCATTAAATCAAACGAGTACGAGGAAACGACACACAAGTGGCCCTCACCTTTGTTGCCTTGTTTACAATGTCCCGCCCAGTAGCCAAGCCCTGAGACAGAGATCTGGCTGCGATGAATGCTCTGGAAACCTAAACGTGCAACCAAAACAACAGCATAAATCCAGCAACACAGTAAAATCCAGCATCATACAGATGTGAAAAACCTTTGTAGGCCACAGTGTTGAGCCTTTTTCTATGTACACACTTGCACTCTGAGTTTGCGAGGCATGTCCCCAAAGGGTTGCAGCTGTTCAGCGTGTTTGCTGACACACTCCAGATACTCTTCACTGAACTGGTACTGCGGATTGACCAGAGAGAAGACCCGCTCCACCAGTCTGGACCAGAAATCTGAGAGGACCTCTGCCAGACTCACGCTGCTCCCTGCAGACAATAACACAAAAAATCAAGAATTTTTAACAGAAGCAAGAGCAATTTGCTTTTGTGTATCTGTGAAGTTTTAATCTGAAGAACAAAAATTAAGGGAAAAATAACAAATCGTTGTTATATGAGTGATACAACATGTCAAAAAATCAGTTTCTTATTAGAAATAGAGAAATAGGCATGTATTTGGAAAGAAGCTGCAGGGAGCATCATAGGTACCAATATTTGCATTGACTTGTTGTGCATATCAAATATCTGACCACTAACTTTTCTGGGCCGGCAGTCTGGAAAAACCTAACAAACATCATTCAAGCAACTGTCAATTCCTTATAGAGGAGATGACTCACAGCTTAACTCAGGTTAAAAAACACTTTTCAGGATAGACTAATGTACGTGAGCAGAAACATGCAATGAAATAAAACGGCACTAAAAAACACTGCTGCTGCTGCATATTTGCTGCCCCTTCTGTCTGTAGATTAGCTGTTAAATAGAGTAAAACAATATTAAATGCTGGCTCTTTGAGTCCTTGCCAGCCTTTATAAAAGAATGAAGGTCTGACTGAGCTAACTGCAGGTACAATAGGGCTCAGATTTAGTCCAAACTGGCAGACAAAGGCAGGTTGAGGAGGAAGCAGCAACAGGCTGCAGATGGACTCAGCCAGTGAGCAGCTATCATGCCAAAGCCGGAGCAATCCAGAACTGAAATAGAAATGGCTTGGCTTCTGTGGGAATCTTGTTCCCTTTTGTTTTACCTTCCTTAAAGCATGCTAGCACCCCCTCAGATATCACTGCATTTAAAAAAAAGTCAATCAAAGGAAGATAATTTGTTTTTTTTTTCATTTAATTTCTCATTTTAAAGATATCAATAAGATATCTTATCCATGGTGCACATTTCACCCATAGAATCAACACCCTTAAACAAAAGAAACCATCATCTTTAACCCTTTTGCTATCCTAGGCACTTTAACATTGGGAGTTGGGTCATCTAGACCCACTAGACAGTGCGCTGAACCTTTTTTCTTCAATGATTTGTGATCTTCACTGGTGTCCATGGATTACATGAAATCTTTCCACCTTTATCCACCTTCGTCATGGTAGGGAGAACACGTCAATGTAAGGGTGGGGGTCATCTAAGATAGCACAAGGGTTAAAATAATCAATTAAGCCACCAAAATTAATATTAAACAAAAGACACCACAGTCCCCTCTTGGTGACCTGTCTAGGCGAAGCCACCTCCATCAATGAGGACACCACTCACCCTCTCCATCACTGCTTCCCTCTGCTTCCATCAGGCAGGAGATAGAAAACTCAGTTGGACAGGAAAAACATCCACAAACATCATTTATCCCCAATGCAGTCACCCTGCTTAACTCTCAATAGCATTTGTTTTAAACTGTATGTGAATGGTGCAGTCTGTGATTTTTTTTTTGTATTTATTAATTTTTCAAGCTATTTTAGTCGTTTTATTTTAATTATCTTATTCATTAAATGCATTTTATCTATTTGATCTATGGTATCCATTATTTTTGTTCCTTTCATAGTTTTGCCAGATCTTAAAAGCAAAACAAAACTTGATTTATTTATCCAATTTTCACTTAAAAAACATTTTTTTCTAATTCTTTATTGCTTTTCAGTGAGTATTGCTTTACAAAGACCATGAGACCACCTGAATTCATGACACTGGGGCAGGTGATGAAACCAACCGGAGTAATATCTGCGAAGCTCCACAAACAGCTCCTGGAAGATGTGGGCATTCTGAGTGAAGAGCAGGCCGTAGGTCTTGGTAAACATCTGGTTCATAGACTTCTCTGAAAGGTCGATGAGCTCCCTGAAGAATTCTGCACACAGACAGAAAAAGCAATAAATAACAGCCTGTACAGCAGCTACTTTCACAAACACGCCTCGGCCAGGTTTGCACGGACTCCAACGGCATCTCAGGCAAGATCAAGGTAACACGTTCAGATTGGAGAAGCCACACTCCCTCACCATGTTCTCCGTCTTAAAGTCTCATATCTACTCTCCTACTCTTTGAGTCTTTTTTCACATGACTCATCGGATACATTATGTAAAAGTATGAGCTGGAAAAAAAAAGTGATAACATTTCCCTGCAGGTAGGAGGAGAACTCAAAAATTCAGCTGAAGCTCCTACATTCCTGCGGTAACAACAAACAGCTGAATATAATTAGAGATGAATTCCTTCAAGTACAGACACAGCTTGGGTGGTTTTCTGTCACGTAAAAAGGCAACAAGCGCTTTTCTTTTTCCAATGAAGACCATCTTAAGAAGGTTTTATTTTGCAAATTAAAGAACTGCTCCAATGAAAATTGTGTTTTAAACATGTTTTTGTGGCCTTTTTCTGATGATGAGGAACATGTATAAAGAAAATTAAGCTTAAAATCCCATTTCTGAGTATTTCTTTATTCAAATCTGTGTGAATCAGGAGCAGACAAAACAATGTAGTTCGTAAGAGATCATATTTGTGATGTAAAAATACACCGGGCGGGCCACAAGTTCCCTGCTCCACTCTATTCTGATGCATCCACTTTTTAGATCCTTAGTTTTCCTCGTCTGAGCTGAAATCTGGTCTAAAACTGAACAGCAGGATAGCTCCAATATTCCTAGCCATTTTTGTTGCACTGCTAATGTTAGGTCGGGGTTGTGAGGGGCTGTAAGCTAGTGGGAGAGAGTGTAAACAGAGAGCTCTCAGCAACTACTGACTATGTCCGAATTCCCTCCCTACTCCCATAGAGAACTCTATAGTGCGCTCTGTGTGGGCGCCGGCACGCCACCCATTTCATGAAATAACCTAGCAGTCTGTCTGCATTTCCCCCAGAGAAAACACCTGAACTTTTGCAGACGAATGTACACACAATGTATATAAAATGAAAGCGTTTAGCCGATCAATGCGAGCTCCGTGGAAAAAGTGGGTGTTTGTGTTAACCTGGGGGCGGTGCTGACAACGCAGACTCTTCCTGGAAGGGGCTGTTCTCACTTTGTATGTCAGCTTGTGAGAACCCGCTCATTTTCATGGAATGGGAGGGGCTGGTGCTCAGAAAGCAGGTTTTTAGAGGAATACTCAGAAGTGCGAGAATGGATCAAGATACCACTTTGAGGTTGTGTTTTGTTAGGAATGAGCATTATGATACTCTTAAAAGCTAAAAATGTTGATTTTGCATGATAGAGGCCATTTAAACAGTAAACAGATTTCCAAAAAGTAAAAACCTAATAAATATGAACATTTTATATTTCAATCTAGTGTGTTCTGAAGATGAGAGTTTATAAAGAATAGTAATTTAAAAAAAAAATACTCGAGGTCGACCGCCCCTACCTCTGTGCCACGACTGCCCCGTAATAAATTCAAGTGCATTGTTTTAACACAAAGAGGTTCTTCAAATTGGGGTCTATATTTGCCAATAGAGTGAACTGTCAGCTCTATCAGAGACTTCGCAGAGACTTATGGGAAATCTCTAGGGCACTGCCTTTCCAAATTATAGTTTCAGACAGATCCAAAAAATGTACACCATTTAGTGAGCACTGGTGGTGGAATTCGGACAAAACCTACACTATATTGCCAAAAGTATTGGCTCATCTGCCTTGCCTCACATATGACCTGAAGTACCTTCGCATTCCTAATCCATAGAGTTCAATATGATGTGGGTCCAGGTATTAAAGCTTTAACTCTTCTGGGAAGGCTGTCCAAAAGGTTGAGTGTGTTTCTAGGAATTTTTTAACCATTCTTCCAAAAGCGCGTTGGTGAGGTCACACACTGAGAAGTGTGGAGAAGGCCTGGCTCTCAGCCTCCACTCTAATTCAGCCCAAAGTTGTTTTATGGGGTTCAGGTCAGGACTCTGTGCAGGCCAGTCCAGTTAATCTACACTAGACTCTGTCATCCATGTCTGTATGGACCTTGCTTTCTGCTCTGGTGCACAGTCATGTTGGAAGAGGAAGGCCCGCTCCAAACTCTTGGGAGCATGGAATTGTCCAGAATGCTTTGGTATCCTGAAGCATTCAGTTTCTTTCATTGGAACTAAGGAGCCAAGTCCTGAAAAACAAGCCCACACCATAATTCCTCCTCCACCAAATTTTTCACTCGGCACAATGCAGTTCCAAATGTACAGTCCTCTTGGCAAACCTCCAAAGTCAGACTCATCCATCAGATTGCAAGATGGAAAAGCGAGATTCATCCCTTCAGAGAAGTCGTCTCCACTGCTCTAGAGTCCAGAGGCGGCGAGCTTTACACCCCTGAACCTGACGCTTTGCACTTGGTGATGTGTGGCTTGGATGCAGCTGCTCGGCCATTGAAACCCATTATATGAAGCTCTCTGTGTACTGTACTTGGGCTAATCTGAAGGTCACATGAAGTTTAGAGCTCTGTAGCAACTGACTGTGCACTTCAGCATCTGCTGAACCCTCTTGTCAGTTTACGTGGTCGACCACTTGGTGGCTGAGTTGCTGTTGTTCTTCAATTCTTCCATTTTGTTCTGATAGAGCCGGCAGCTGACAGTGGAATATTCAGGAATGAGGAAATTTGCCGTATGGATTTGTTGCACAAGTGGCGTACAATGACAGTTCCACACTGGAATTTACTTAGCTCCTGATAGCGATCCATTCTCACACAAATGTTTGTAAAAACAGTAGGCATGCACGAGTGATTTTATACACCTGTGGCCAGAACAAGTGATTAGGACACCTGATTCTCATCATTTGGATGGGTGAGCCAATACTTTTGGTAATAGAGTGTGTCCTCGAAAACGCAAGGTTTTTGATTTAGGCTAAAAACAGCATAATCATAATTAAAAGACAATTGAAAACACTAGAAAATAGATCAAAAGATGATTGGAGTGGGACTTTAATGATGCTTTGGTATTCAAACATAATCAGACTTCACTTCATCAGCAGTGATATTTTGGAGAGTTCAATACTTTTATGATGAAAACAAATCTTGTGTTAAGACATAAAACTTTCATTTGCTAGTTGGCCTCTCACCATCAAACCTGCGGTGTCTCTGTGTGAAGGTGGTCTGCAGGAACTGACTGTTCTCTTCGATCGCTTTGAGGAAGTCCCTCTCACTCTGGAGGCCCAGCGTCTCCTCCATCTGACTGGAGCAGCAGGTGTAGTCCTGAGGACAGAGCCGCAGGTGCTCACCTGTCCCACCAACAGAGGAGAACATTGGGTCAGGACACAAGTGATGAGAATCCATGATGAAGAAAGAACAGATACATTAAGTTTCTTGGATGAATTATTCCGCTCCAATCTGGAGCTTGTTGTCAGCCAGGCTTGCTCTCTGATTTGTCACATGTAATAATAAATGCAAACATCCTGCAGGATAAGACGGGGGGAGAGCAGACAGCTCTGCAGTCTTTGCATTCAGCATCCACATCCTGCATGAACATGGAGCTTGTTCATCATATCAAGGCACAGTCTCTTCCTCAGCAGCACCCTGGCCCGTGTTCCTCTTTGTATCTTTTGTTCTCGGCGTGTTTCACCATTAGGCCGTCCTCATTCCTACATTTCCATTTCCAAACTACCTCTCCTGGCCATCTGCTCCCCCCCTTTGCCCACGGGACAGTGAGCCAAGACTCAGGCAGCGATAGCCCAGCACATGCAAACAAAAATCAATTCAGCAGTGGGGCTACTTGAGCCGACATGAAAAACACCCATCTTCAGACGCACATTCCCACCTAAATGACTTTTCATTTGAGTCTCTTTGAGAGCAGCAGGACTAAATTTTCAGAATTTAGCTCTCTGCCATGATCAAATTCATTAAACTAACTTTATTCATCACCCCCGCTCCTTTAAACAAACTTCAAAACTGTTTGTAATCCACATGATGTCTTTTCTTTCTGCAGATTATCAGCCGGGAACAGAGCCTGTGGGCAGGGGCTGCATGCATGCGTTTCACAGTGGGCAGAGACTAATTAGGGGCGAGGTTCTTTGTTGCACCGGTGTTGGCAATTTTCCCTTCCCCTTAATCATTCTATTTAGACCACAGAGAGGGGAGGAGGGGGCGGCTGGGATTTGCTTTAAACCATATGGGTGTCGTTCCTGAAAAGCAAAAAAAGGATCTTAACAAATAAATCACAATTATATTGCTCTGTCTTTATAAGTGGGTTTCAAGCCACATTATCTTTTCTAGCACTCTATCATTTTTTGTTCGTTATGATTATTTTGTTTTAAAAAAATAAAATTAATAGAAAATAAAAGACCTTTTTATGTGTTTAGTGTCAGGGTAAGGACGTTTAAGTTATTGCCTGCTGTTTTCCCCCTATAATAATTTATGAAATGTTATTCCTGTCACATCTGAGACAACTAGGGCACACCGACTCATCCATTCTGCTTAAAAAATAACTTTTTAAATGTATGTATGAATAAATCGCTCATGAATTTTAGCAAACAGGACAATAGACCCGGGTTGCTCAACTCTTACCGGAGATTTGAGTGACCGGAGCGTTGTTAGTGCTGTAGCCCTTCTCCGAGTACACCTGCCGGGTGTCGGCGCAGCTCCTGCCCGCAGCAGCCGCGGGGCTCCGGGCCCCAGACAAGGCTGCAACCGAGCTGAGCAGCAGCAGCAGGAGCCGCAGCCGCCAGCGGCTTGACAACAAGAACAGCTGGCTCTCCATTCCGGCACAAATATTATCAATGTACAAAGTTAAAAAAAATGGACTCGGAGAATCAAATCTTCAGCAGATGAAAGAATTCATATTTTTTCCCGATGAGTTCAATAATAAACTTCCGGACTGAGTTTTTACATCGGCGTCTCCATTGGCCGCTTCCACCTTGCAGGGAGACTCTCAGCTGTGCTCCACATCAGAGTGAAAGAGGCGCTCCCGGAGCTCAGCATCTTCTGACGCAGACGCTGCCTGCGCTTGCGTCAATCGACATGAGCTCGGGGAATACCGGAAACAGTGGCGTCTTCAAAATAATAGCACGAATATTTAAGAGGAACCAGCAAGGTCAAAACGCAAATAACGACTTTTAATTACGTAGATTTTTAGGCTTCTTGTAATATAAAACGCGTGTCATAATTAGGTGGCATCTTTCCAAAACATTTTTTTTAGATTAAGCATCATGCTATCACAAATAATCACGTTTTTTAATGATATTTTTTTAAATTTATCCCACACAAGCTGGATTAGAGTTTTTGGATTCGTTGTGTTTATAGCCTAAACCAAAAACTGTTTTAAACCGATCTGAACTGGTTTAGTGAAAGCTTAGGCACCCCATAAAAAAGTACAAATACAAAAGAAAAACAGAAAATTATTTGTAATAACTCTAACAGTAAATAGCAGAAAATGAAACTCACAACAATAATAGTAATCAAAACTATTATTTAACCAACCTGATTTAGTTATTTTGTTAAGCATTCAAATATTACTTTTGCTTTTTTTTAACAATTATTTTCTCCTACCTTTGTAACATCCATTTAACAATCCCTCACGATTGGCCAACAATTATGATGTCATTGATGTCACCATCCAATTCAACCAATCATTTTCTTCTCTCTGATGGAGACTGGCCAATCAGCAGTTTCCGCGCATTCCCGCCCTTGCTACTCGTCAAGTCTCGAGGAAGGGAAAAAGTCTAACCGGGCAGTCAATTTCAGGTTTTTACCGAAACAAATTTAATGTATATACTTATATATATTCTTTGGTAAACTTTTGACTAACTCTAAATTGATAACAGTTGTCATTGTTAATGTTTTTGGTTGGACTTTGTTAGCACTCTAATAGATCTAATAGACGATGATACCGCAGTTCCAAGTCAGATCCTCCTGACGTGAAGTGAAAAAAGAAAAAAAAAAACTCCTCCGCTAGCTTATTTTCCGCCATTTTTGACGGCGCAGTGTTTTGGTTTATTATTGTTAACTCTGCTTTCTTTTCCTCACAGTTGCTATCTAAGCCGGATAAAAAGAAGCGTTTAATGAATCGTCATTCAAAACCGTGTAGTGATCCAACAGTGTTTCTATACCGCAATGGCAAGTGGCAGGCCAGTTTTAGACAGGTAAGCTAGCTAAGCTAATGTAGAAGTGAAGTACGTGCATTATATGTAACTGATCAATGATCGTATCATAAAGATCTAAGTGGAACATTTCTTGGTGGAATTGTTTTTGTTTTTTTTAATTAGAAGTGTAAAACACTGTCAATCAGGCTTTTAGGTTTAAAATTAATTTAAAGAGATGGTTCCACATCTCACACTTCTTTATGCACACATACATTTTATTGGCAAGTTTTGGTCTATTAAAAAAGAAAGATGTGACCATTTTTAGTGAATACACTTTATTGATGGATTCAGAGGAGGAGAAAAACCAATGGAGAATATAATTTATTAAGTCTTTTCTTTTTTAAGAGAAAAGATCAGAGAAGGGTTTTAGTTTTCATTCCGTCTACTTGTATTTTTCTGTTAAATCTCACCTTTGCACTTGGAAAATGCTGCCTGTTAGATTTCACAGTGGTGGTAGATTTGTAAATACTATACTCCTTTATTACTGTATTTGGTTAGTAAAAAATATTAATTAAACATTATTTCAGTTTTTAAAAAATCAGTTAAATACTTTTTGTACGTGTGCTGATACCACTTTCATCAATCCTCCAAAACATGTAAAGGCCGTGCCACACAGGCACTACGTACATTGTGCGCATATTCCACAGATTAAAATTGGTCATACGTGAACAAGGTGTGGTCTTGATGTGAAATTTTCACAGATCACAAATGAACTACGTTAAATCCACAGAAGTATGAATAAACCCAGCAAAGAACACGTAAATCAACGTAGAACATGAATCGTGCGTGATGATTGTGCTTTTATATGCAATAAATTTGGGATTTGTGCGTCAAATACAGTAACTCAAATTTGATTTGTGCTGTATACCAATATATAAGTTTTACATCAGTGGTACATGCAGGAAGTCAGTTGGACAAACGTGGAACGTTCGTGGAAAGACACATATGTGCGAGTGGATCTTGCAAAAATCCTGCACGCTTGTGTATAATTTGCGTAATAATAACACATTAGATATGTTAAATACGTGTAAACTGTATGATTCTCCACTGACCAAAACTTTTAAACAGCTGAAAACCAAATTCACTTAAAGACCCTCCGCCTGAAACCCTCTGCTCACGTCTACAAATGACGTTAAAAGAAACATTTTTAATTACGTAAATCACGCATGAATCATGAAAGACCAGAACTTCATTTGTGAAAAATGCGCAAAATGTAAGGCTCTCCAGGGTGACACTGCCTTAAAGCTTATGGACCCTAAATACTGCTGCCACAAAGGATCATGGGACTTTGAAGAAAGTGAATAAAATATAGATGTTTTTAATGTGAAGTTATTCATATCTATACATTAATTCTAATGATTTTTGTTATATTTTTAAAGCAGTAATTCTGACCTTAACAGGAATTTCATTGCACCAAAAATGAAGGCAGGGATAATCTAACTGGGTCAATTTTGACCCTCTGGCCTCGCTTTGGGCTCCTCTGAGCTCATCAGTTCTCTACACAGAAGTTAAACACGAGTCATTACAGAAAACAATATAGATTTATGGGTTGGCTGGAGATGAAACAATCACAATCTGTTTTAGAAATTATATTTTTTGCTGCTAATCTAACAAAAGAACAGATTACAGAGCCAAACACAAAAGAAGAAAAGATAATCAGTTAGTCTCTTAAGATGCTTAAAGACCCACTCCAAGGAAAATGGTGGATTTGTCTCATGATGGAAGACAAATAGAAAATGAAACTTAAACTTGTTCAAATCATTGTGAAGGAGGAGCAGAGCATTTGAAATTTAATTTATTGACAAGCTCCGCTGGGGAGTGGGGAAGGGGAGTGGGGTGGGCTTACTCTGCACCAAGGCCTCACCCACAAGGCAGGTAAATTTCTATTGAACTGCTGCCGCTCTGCAGAAACTATGTCCTAGAAAATGACGTTTGTGTATTTTGGCTTATAACGGCATAATCATAATTAAATGACCACTGGGAAAACTCTGACAATAGCTGATCGTTATTTTAAGAACTTTGTTCTCAGTGAAATGCATTTCCTGTAACAAGATGGAAACGTGAAGTTTTTAGCTGCCTTGTCATTCACCTTTCCAAAAATGTCCCAAGCAAGTGTGATATCAGCAAAAGGCAAAGTAACGTCTAGTTCGACTTAGGTTTGAGATCACTTTTGTCTTTTTTTGTTTGTTTCTTGTCAGTCTTGAGGAGTTTGACTCGTCAGACTCCGGTAGCATTTATGAACCGCAGATAAATGCCAGAAAGAAGAAACAGAAAACAACATCTGGGCCACAGGTGACCAATACATTATTCTTAAGCAAAACATTTATTTAAAAAGGAACGCATAAATAATGTTTAAAAAAGCAAGCGAGGACTACTGTCTCAGCTACAGAATGTACAGCATGCTTCTTGTCTTTTCTGGATTACCACCAGTTGCAATGGTTTTATCAAACGATTCCCATAATTCTTTTAGCCCAAAAAATCCAGGCGTAATGCTACAGCGAGGGGGACGCCCAGCGTCAGCAGCAGCACAAACCCCAGCCCTGGAGAGCCATCCCCCCAGGGGCAGGCACATTACCAGGCCAGATCCAGATCTATACTTGAGAGAAACACCAATGAAAGGAACCAAGGGATCAGTGCAAAGGAGATCTATGATGCTGTCTGCTCTGGAAAGGCTGCCATAGTGGTGAGCAAACGGCAAGGAAGGTGAAAGGTAACACACGAAAGATCTAGTGGAAAAAGGACATGAATTGAGCAGAAAAGCTGACGATGAGAGGCTGATCATGTGCGGTCAGTCACAGCAGTATTATTGTTGAGCAAAACAGAATATAATTTATATTTGTCCCAATGAATGTGCTGTTTTTAATCTGTTGAATCAAAATGAAACGGGACAATAAAAGAAAAGATCAGTTCTAAAGTCTGGATGAGCTGGCTGACCTTTTGTGAAACCTTCTCATTGGCTGCTGTCTCCCTGTTGATATTTAGACAGTGGTGGACGAGTGGCTGGACAGCTACAAGCAGAGCAGAGAGGGGGGGCTGCTGGTCCTCATCAACTTCATTGTTCAGTCCTGCGGATGCAAAGGTCAGAGGTTAAGGTGGCTCTTAGTGGATGGGTGATTGTAATTTGTAAGATTATCTTTCCAATATGAGTTGAGGCGGTCATCTGTGGTATTGATCTGACACTAAAAGCAGGAAAAGTGCTGCTTTAATCCTCTGTCTGTTCACAGCTGTTTGAAGGTTTGCTGAGCAGAAGGAAAAGAATCATTCGTGTTGTGAGTCATACATGTTGGAAAGTGTTGATGTTCGTAACGGTGGTGCTTTTTGTCTCCTAGGTGTGGTCACTAGAGAGATGTTTGACAGCATGCAGAATGCCGAGATCATCAGCACTCTTACAAAGGAGTTCAATGAGGTGAGGGAAGAAAAACCTCTTCTTCACATGTAGGTTGATGTTATTAAGCTGCGTTCACACCGAGCACAGTTTGCGCGAAAAAAGGCCTCAAATTTGTTGCTCGATGCTAGAGCTGTGACGGTGAGTGAGATTTTTGATCACCGCAGTGTCACGGTTACCCCCGCCGGCGCCGAACACAAAATCCCCCGGCGACCGCGTCGCAAATGAAAACAATTCACAATTACAACGCAGTATTCTTTATTAACAGATAACAGTATCAACTAACTTCTACTTATCTAACTAATAAACTAACTATATAGGTGTTGTAGAATGTGTATGTGTGTCAGTGCGCTGCGTGTAGGAGGAAGGAGCGAGTGAGAGCGCACACAGGTGTGTTGGGGGTGTGCATTCACGTTTGGTGTTACAGAGTGAAGGAGAACAATAATAAAACGTTTATCCCAGAAGAACAGTGATTGATTCTTTATTAAACCGCTCTGGAGTAGAGCTGTGACGGTGTGAGATTCTTGATCACCGCGGTGATGAAGCAGCAAGCGACACATGTCTCCCCCCCACATACACACACACACAAAATCATCCGGCAGGCGGCCGCGTCGCGCTCTCAGGAACGCATGCAGTTTGTAATAGAAATGAATAAAATGGAAATTCCCCAAAAGCCCTTGAAGTTTGAACACAGGACTCGCAGCAAAAGTTCATTATTAGCAAAGTTTATTATAGTTCAAATAACACACCATATGCAGAACTTTACAAAAATGAATTTAAAATAAAAATGTGCGGTGTCGAGTCATCACAGCAGTGATGCGGTTATCGTCAGACCCCTACTCAATGCTGGTCCAAAAATGTGTTCATAAACTTGATGCTCCAGACGTGTGTGGGAGGAGCTACTAAAGTTCTTAGCCTCATCACTACATGGAGGCATTGAATGTATATCTTATTTACAGTGGATGGAAGACATGGATGTTGTTGACAGATCAGGTTTATTTATGTTGAAGAGCTCTACAAAAACATCAGTAATAACCTCCATTTGTGGGTTCATTCAGAGATTCTCCCAGTACTGTGAGGTTCACCATCTACTGCAGGAGCTGCATCTGAATGACGGCCCTTCAACTGTACTTCCGTCTCTCTGTGACCCGGTTTGATGACTTGCTGTCCCACTTTAGTCCGAGGAGGGACAAAATAAGGATGAAATGACAGGACCTTTTTCATTATTGGCTTGATACAAATAACAAAAATGTCTCAAAGTTCAGGAGGAGAACAATCAGATTTTCCTCCATGCTGGTTTTGGGCTCCACCCGCTGGTTCATGTCAAAACTACTGTGGACGTGCCACAATGCCCGAAAAGCATTGCTGCTAGACCGCCGCACCCGACACTCTAGACGGGACCTCTGATAACATCTGTACATTCATTTAACACTGAAACTGGACGCCCCTGATGTGCTAATTGAGAACGTAGCTGTAAAATGATTCCTAAAATAACCATTGCACTTTCATCTGTTTGGGGTTTGTTTCCCAGTGTAATAAGTGAAATATCTTAAATATCTCCAAAGATTGTCATTTAAGTCACGACGCAAAGCACGATGAAACAAACTCATCATTTTGATCGATGGATTGATGAGAATGACTGTCTGCTGATGTTCTTGTCAGGTTTCTGCCTCCACTGGGCATTTCTGTCTTGTTTTGCCAGACTTCGGGGAACTACCCTCTCAGCACTCCAGGCCCTCAGATGAAGCATTTCAAAGCCGGTCTCTCCGAGTTTTCCCGGGTCCTTATGCGCTCCTGTCGTAACAGCATCATTTATGACGAGTACATCTTCCCTTCCCTGCTGGCTCTGCTCACCGGGCTGTCGGACTCCCAGGTCCGGGCCTTCAGGCACACCAGCACGCTCCTGGGTAAGGCGGCCACTTGGTCACTGATACAGCAAATAGAAACTGTGAGAAAGAGACAGGAGGCGGAGATGAAGAGGATGATGAGGTTCTCTTTGGGAGTGATAGGGATGGACAGAATCAGGAATGAACCAGAGGATGTTTAATGTTTTCGAGATAAACACAGGGAGGCAGAATGAGATGGTTTGGACATGTTCAGAGGAGGAACAGTGATGATGTCGGTAAAATGATGCTAATGTTGGAGCTACCTGGACAAAGGCCAAAGAGGAGGTTCGTGGATGTAGTAAAGGACGACATGATAGAGTTTGATGTGAGGCAATGCGGATGATTTGCTCTAGCCACCCCTAAAGGGAGCACATGAAAGTGATTTGGGATTATAGCATTTTTCAGAAATGTCTGGGATTGCAGTGTTTTAAGTTTTATTGTGTAGTTGAAAAAATCTCCCTCAGTTTAAATCTGTTTCAAGATTCCTCTCAATCCTAATCTTACTCCTTCAGCTTTGAAGGTGATGACGGGGCTGGTGGAGGTGGCTGTCTCAGTCTCCGTTCAGCTGCAAACCACCCAGCGGCAAATCGACACGGAAAAGAGCAAGAACCCTCAAATCCGAGCCTCGGACAAACTGGAGGAGCTGCAGGCCACCATCAGCGAGGTGACACATGCAAGCTGACCTCACTGTAGATGTTAAAGACCCACTCCCAGGAAAACTCAGTTTCTGGTGTTTTTAACAGCTTCTTGTGGCATTTTTCTGACGATGGAGGACATGTATAAAGAAATTGAAGCTTAAATTGCAATTCCATCCTGGCTTCATACATTAGTTGGTCCGTGTAGAATGTGTTGTTGATTCACAGTTTGCATTATCATCTGTCAAGACGTGAAATCCAGACTTGAGCCTTCAAAGTTTTCAGAGTAGAAAAACCACTAAAGCAAATGCAGACGTCAAAAGATTTATCTAACTACAGTAGACTAGAGCTTACTATTGGACAAGAAGGCCGCGTACAGATGTGTTAGTATGATAAGCTTTGAACGGAGAACTCAAAGCTTAAACATGCAGTGTATTTCTTTGTCAGAAAGAAATTTGTGATGACCATGTGATTGTGTTCTGGTGTAGCTGAAAGAGAACAGAGAAGAAGTGTGCTCCATGATGAACGCCACCTTTCGTGGCGTGTTTGTGCACCGGTATCGAGACCTGCTGCCTGATATCAGAGCCATCTGCATCGAAGAGCTGGGGGTTTGGCTGAACAAAGACCCAGAGGACTTTCTCAATGATGGATGTCTGAAGTATTTGGGTTGGACCTTGTTTGATAAGGTAAACGTGTAGAACAAAACAATAAAGAAAAAAGATTTAATGCTGTTTGCCATTAAAAGTTTGGCACTCATTGAAGCCAAGTCATTCATTATGTTTTAAAAATCACGCAAAATTGCCCTGAAATCCGCAGATCCGAGATTGCAAAAGGTGAACCATGGCGTAGCAAGGGAATGTCGTACATTCAATTCTGGTGGTTTTTTATACATCTATAGTGGGGCTAAAGGGCATTTGGCAGGCAAAGGTTATGTAAGTTGTCCCACTCAAAGCGATGACATAGATCTGTAATGTTTACAGAATTCAAAAAAGACTCTAGGAGATCACATTGCTTGATTTAAAAAAATATATTTTTTAATCATTTATTTGTATGATGGTGCTGAAGATAAGTATGTAACTACCACAACCCAACAAGAATGCTGCCTCTTACAGTCTGGTCGTTTCTTCTGTAAAGACCCACTCTAATGAAAATCGTGATTTATTTGTGTGTGTGTTTTTGACATGTTCTTGCAGCATTTTTCTCATTCAAATAAATTAATAAGATTAAGCTTAAAATATCATTTTTATAGTGTAGTAATACACTGGGCTGACCACATGATCCTTGCTAATAACTCCTGCTGCTCTGCAGAAATTATGTCCTAGAAAACGAAAGTTTTTTTGGATTTATAGCCATAAACAAAAGACAACTCGACTACAAGATGATCGGAGTGGTACTTAAAAGAAACTCTTTCAGAATCAATAAAAACATATTTACTTGGTGTCCTCTAATAGCAACAGGAAGGACCAGACCAAAGCTTTATTTTGGAAATGTGACTTTTTGACTGAAATGTATTAGTTTTCACTCTCTCCACCGCATAAACAAAAACGTGATCTCTGCAGATAATGCACAAACCTTCATCCAGTCAATTGTTCTCAAAGAAAAGACTGACCTGTTCCTGACTGTGTGTTACTGTGCTCTGTTCTCCTGCAGCAAAGTGCAGTGCGTCTGCAGTGTGTGCGCGCCCTGCAGGGTCTGTACAAGGAGAAGGAGTTCATTGGTCGCCTGGAGCTTTTCACCAGCAGATTCAAAGTGAGGCAGTGATCCCTCTGGACTGGAATTGCACTTCATTTTAAGCTTGTTTACTCGTTGTCTGTCTGTCTGTCTGTCTGTCTGTCTGTCTGTCTGTCTGTCTGTCTGTCTGTCTGTCTGTCTGGATGGATGGATGGATGGATGGATGGATGGATGGATGGATGGATGGATGGATGGATGGATGGATGGATGGATGGATGGATGGACAGTCGTTCCTCATTTGTTGGAACATTTATTTTTTGTTTCTTCTTTGTTGCTGAGCCACATCCTCCCATTTTGTACTGCGCCTGTAGTTGTTTGCACCACTCCCCTTCTCTTTCATGGCCCCATCCTTTGTCTGGGTGTGTGTCTGGGTGTGTTAATTGCTGCCAGTTACTGATGGATAAAAAGCTGTTCTCAGTCATGGAAAACCATCCAAAAGCAATGGGGATAAATGCTCTTTGTATGATGATGCTTCTCCGCCTCATTAGTGATTTTTGTGTGTGTACAAAGTTGTGGGTGCATTTGTGTATGTCTGTGGCTATTGTGTGTGCTGTGGAGTGTGGGTTTGCCAGCTTCATTGTTTGTCTGTGTGTATTAACCAACTGTCTGTGTTCAGGAAAGGATGCTGTCTATGGTGCTGGACAAAGAGCCAGATGTGGCTGTGGAAGCGGTGAATCTGCTGCTGCTGATTCAACTGTGAGGGGGTTTCTCTGTCCTTGATGGTTTCTTTGTTTTTCTATCTGCTATTTCACACATTTACTTTGGCTTTATCTCACCTAACCTGAGCTGTATGCATCACAACTCCTTTCCTGATCCTGTTGAGACTCTTGATGTAGCTTTGAAGCTTTTTTGTCTGGTGCGAGCCAAGTCCAGCTCCCTGTGAGAAGCATAAATTGTTCATTTATTTCAAAGTGGGATGCATATTAGTTACATTCTTAGCTAATATCTGAAAATCACTGAATGGATTCAGGTTGGAATTGGTTTATTTCAAGCAGTCGAAACCCAAAAAATACTGAAGAACGCTAAAGAAAGAAACAGCGTTTCCCCTGCGTGTTTGCAGATTTTTTTCAGTCGTGTGACTCCTCTGGTTCATCACAAAAACTTAGCTCAAGACAGTTTATTGAGACTTTAGGAGGTTCTGCAGGGGAGGAGGGGAGCGAGCATGAAGAGCACGCCGGCCCGTCGGCTTCCATGCCAGTGTTGTGCCATGATCTGTTTCCCCTGCCAAAACTTTTGTCTCTGGC
Organism: Oryzias sinensis; assembly: GCA_037389245.1. Taxonomy (NCBI): domain Eukaryota; kingdom Metazoa; phylum Chordata; class Actinopteri; order Beloniformes; family Adrianichthyidae; genus Oryzias; species Oryzias sinensis. The sequence continues at coordinate 8,219,157 of CM074496.1, forward strand.
ATTGTTGATTTGTTTCTTAGCTCTCGTATTTTGCTCTGAAAAGCGTAAAAAAAAGGTAGATGTTTAAGATATACTTTAACCTGCGACTTTTGTGAGTTTGTCCTATTTGCATTATATTCCACATGTTTGCACTTAAGCGTACAAAATATAAAGTCCCTTAAATATTTCGTCTGTCAAGTAGAGTCTGAGTATTTACTTGAAAGGGAGGGTGAGGAAGCACTTTTTTTTCTCTACCAATAGTTACTCAAACAAACAGCTTTGTTTGAGTAACTGTTCAACTGCTGATCATTAGACGGCTTCACATGTCAAATTCAAACGATGTACTGTATTAAAAGAAAAAGCTCAAAATCCAGCATCCACTAATGTACCCAATATAAAAGCAAGTTATGCGTGAGCTGAGATGTTTCTTTATGTTTCATTAACGTCCTCTTTATGTTTGAATTCTCACAGAATGACTGAGGAAGGCTTAAGCGAGGAGGAGTGTGGTCGCATCTACCCCTTAGTATACGCTGCTCATCGGGGCCTGGCGTCTGCTGGGGGGGCTTTCCTCTACAACAAGTATGATGTCTGCTCATTTGCATGAACAGTTTACAAAGACAACGGCTCCATTCTGGATCCAAACTGTTGGACTGCATAGCTCCGATATTGCTCGCCCTTTTTGTCGCCCATTTTTGTTGTTGTTAGGTCGGGGGGGGGGGGGGGGCTGTAAGATAGCAGGAAAGCTTGTAATAAAAAAGAAAGGGTGGGGCCAGGCTTTACTCCATGCCAGCAGTCACAACTCGGAGGCAGATTTCCAATGAGCTCTTGCTGCTCTAGAAAATGTTTTTTTTTTTTTTTTTTTTTTGGGTAAAAACGCCAGAATTATTATTAAAAGTAAGGATGGGCCAATACAATTATATCTGTCCGATACAATAACCGATATTTCCCCTGCAACTGTGGCCACTAGCCGATATTTGCTGAAACCGATACTTAAGTGTATCGATACTTAAGAACACTTAAGTGTTTGTACGTACGTAGTTAAAGTAAACCTTGTTCCTGTCAGTCCGCTGCCACCAACGTCTTCAAATGTTAAAGTGTTCCTATCATCTTAAAATGTTTAAATAAATGGATCTATAAGCATTCAGACCATTTATTGATATTGGACATAACTGTAAACCATAAGCTCCCCGTTGCCAGGGATCTATTAGGAACAACATGGGTCCCTAAAATAGTCAATTACTGACTATGACTGTAAACATAAGCTTCCCAATCTATTAGGAACAAGTATTCATTACAAAAATAAAGTGTTTCTGAAAACAGTCAGAAGACTATCGGTAGATTTTTCAATATCAGACTGATACAATAAACTCAAAATATGCAAATATGGTCCGATACGATGCTGGCACAGTTGTATCGCCCATCCCTAACTAAAAGACCACTGGTAACGCTTTTACAATGGATCAAAAGATGATCGAAGTGAGACTTTAAAAGTGTTTTTATAAAATACCAGAAATAAACCTTTGAGACGTTGAACTCAACAAAATTGTATGTTGACTTCATAGATGTGTCTCAACTGATTCACAACTGATCCTTTTAGTTTAAGAGGTGAAAAGTTGTTTGCTTTGTAAAAAAAAAAAGAAATATTCAACTTTATTTGTACATTTTGGTGTTTTTATGTTTTCCAGGTTTCAAAGCCTGATTGCCCAAGAGAACAACAACAACAACGCAGCCTTTTTTCACGTCCTCATCGCCTTCTACACTCAGAATGAGGTAGTGTTTGATGTGGTGGTCTCTGTTGAATTTTGAAAAACGTGTAGTAAATCTTTAAACTTTCTTTTTTACTCCTGTTAATTTCTGCCCATATTTAAGAATAATTATTTTCCCCTGAAACTGGTTGGAAGGTAAAGCAGTTCCTAAGCAAACAGCTGGATAGAAGTGTGTGTTTGCAGTTCCATGAGCATGGGGCATACCTGGTGGACAGCCTGTGGAGCGTGGCCGGATCCGAGCTAAGGGACTGGGAAACTATGAGCGCTTTGCTGCTGCAGGATGCTGGTGAGGACCACACTAATACTCAATGATGGCGTGAGCTGCTCCACTCAGTCCTTAGAAAATACTTTTTTTTCTGGACTATAGAGCACCCCTGTATTCGCTCTATTTAAAAAAAAAAAAAAAAAAAGATTAGAAGCAGCACCGGGCTTTAAGCTGCAGATATCTAGATCTTAACTGATCTATAAACATTTTCCATCTCCAGGATGTCAGATCTTTGTTCATCCAAACAGGCCCTGATAAAACACTGAGTAGTTAGGAATATGAAAGATCGTAAAATACTTTTTTCTTCACGTTCATTTGAATCTATTAAAGACATTTTGATAAGAATGACGGTACCGCGATTTAGCCGCAGCTTTAGCTGTTTGCGGAAAAGTTCCGCCCCTTTAACTGTCTCCACCGTTCACTCTTGGAGGCTTAATCACACGTCATCAGGCTGACCAACCAGAAGTGGTTAAAGTCTTCACTTCCTTGTTCTGATTCTGCTCATAAAGTCGCTCAGTTCCAACAAAAATACCAGCTAAAGCTTGTCTTTAGCGGTGTAGCTTTCCACAGAATCCGGTGTCAGACTTTGGAACAAGTGAACAAAACCTTGACGACCCATGATGCATCGGGTTAAAGTGACAGTATCTCAGCGCACAATGAGACTTTCTTGTTAAACGTCTTGAAACAACAACAAACACACATCTAACAGTTTTTAAATCTTCTAACTTAACTTTTGTAACATCTTTTAGAAAAAACAGCTGCAGCTTCCAGCTTTTTCTGCCACAATTAACACAAAAATGCACGCGAGATTGCAGAGGGGCTGAAGATCCATACCGACTGTAGAGTTTCTCCTTTTTTTTTATTTTGTTTTTTTGGATGCTGGTGTGCCGCGGGATTTTTGTCAAGGTCAAAGTGTGCCGTGGCTCAAAAAAGGTTGAAAAAACCTGCATTATGCTGTAGTTAGAATTCTAAAACAGGATATCAAGCCTGAGGTTTGTCTTCTCAATCTAGATGTTTTCTCTTTCTTTAATCCCTGTTGTAACGCGGCTGCCCCTGCCTTTGTGTTGTCAGGTCTGATGTATGAGGAGGAGGGGGTGCTCTTAGAGCTCATGATGTGTGCAGTCAGACAGGCAGCGCAGGGAACCCCACCTGTAGGGAGAAGTCACGCTAGAAAGGTGGAGACGGACGTTTTAAAATTAAGAATGAAACAAAGTTTTTCCTGTTGTCTCAGTTCGATTCTATTAAGATCCATCATTTTTTTTCTAATTCAGCTCTTGCTTTGTAATGTGGTGATTTTGTTGAGATTAGATTGCGAGTATGAAAGAAAAGAAGGTCCAAGAGCAGGACAGGAATCGCATCACAACACACTTCATCCCCATTCTGCCACAGCTGCTCGCCAAGGTACAAAAGTTCACCTCACTTCCTGACGGCTCTTTGTCCATCATGGAGACCAAAAATTACTGTTTTTTTTTTTTGCTGTGCTGCAGTACTCTGCAGATGCTAAGAAGGTCAGCCTCCTCCTCAAAGCGCCTCTTTACTTTGATCTGGAGATGTACAGCAGCACTCAGTGGCTGAAAAAGGTAAGAGGTAGGGGGGGGGGCTTTCTAATTAACCGTCTCAGGGTGGGGGGAGGGCAGTACAAGTACACCAAAAACTGAATCTATTACCACATCAAAGAACTTCAATGAATTTGTTGGTTAAAATTGTATTACACTTAAAATGAAATCACTAATCCATTTTATTTTAGAGACCAACTAATTTAAAAAAAAACGGACATATTATAGAATTCAGAAACCATCCAATGACTGAAAATACTGAAATCTTTTACAGATTCTGTTCCACGTCGTTCCATGAAGGCCTTCTAATGTTTTGGCAAATAAAATATTGAGCTAAAATGAACTGAAAACTCTCATCTTAATGACCAGGTCATCATAAGCGGCACAATTACTCATGTATCTATTTACCGGTACTTTTTTTCTTTAAGCTACCTTGATGAGTGATTTTCTCCCTGTGAGAAAAATAAGGTACAATTTAAGCTTTATTTATAAAGACTTAAAGCTACGTTCATACCGCCCTCAGCAATGCACATTCAAAAATATAACTTTGTTCTTTTATGCCAAGAAGTAAATTGTTTAGATTTAGATTTAGGTTTTCAACCAAAAATCGATAAACCTGTGCTGTTTTCTAGGACACAGTTTCTGCAGAGCAGCAGGAGTTTGAGAAAGCAGGGAGCTTTTGGTCCACTTCTGTGTTATTCTCTACGTCCCAAATACGACTTTTTTTCTAAATGCATTTTTTTACCTGCTCCTGACGCACAACGATTTGAATAAAGAAATGCTCAGAAATGCAAATTTAAGCTTAATATTTGACTTCCATCACCAGAAAAAAGACCAAAGGACATGCTAAAAACACCATGTTCAATGGAAATTGGCTTTTAAAAACTGTTTTCCTAAAGAAAACCCCCTTTTTGTTGACGTTATCTTGAGCTTTCAGTCTCTGGTTAAAGTATTCAAATGTATTGAAATTATACCAACAGTCAAGCAAAACCCAACAATGTTGTGAAACCTGTTCATTTGTGAATATTTCTGTCTCGAGTCATTCTCCTTTGGGTTTGTCAGTATCTAGACCTGCTGCTGTCCCAGGTGTGTGGCGTAGTGGAGAAGCACACTGACGGCACCGTGCTGCAGGCTTGTGCCCAGCTGGCCAACACCCTGTGCTCAGAAAACTACACCTTCTCTTCCCGGGCACATCTGGCTTTCAGCCAGCTCCTGGACGACCTGGTGGAATGTTTCAACTCATATTTCGCCGAAATATTGCAGGTTGGAGTCCAATCAGGGAGCTTTTCTAAGATGTGTTGGTGTGCTCTGACATACTGCATAGCAGGTGAACCAAATGACCTAAAGTCTGAAGAAGAGTCCACCGTGAAGTAGGTTTAGTCAAATCTATGCTGCACCTTAGGAGGAATTACTAAATGATTCCATTATTGAAATCACATTTAAGGAGATGGATTTGATCTTTAGGAAGAAGGGTATGTTTACTGTTGGAACATTGTCTCTTGTGTGTTCAGGGTGGAGCAGATAAGGACGACACGTACTCTGCAGCCACAGCCTTGAAGAAGATTGCTGTTTTTAGCAGGCGAGTTCCTCTGACGGCCGAGGCAGCAGCTCTGATTCCCTGCACGCCAGCGGGTGACTGTATTTGTCTGGTTTTACAGCGCCAAGGACCCGACGGGCTGGAAGCTGTTTGACTCCTGTGTGCAGCTGCTGAATAGTCGGCTGGAGTCTCTGGATCTCCACACGGAGGTTTGGGACAACTGTCGGTGCTTTCAGACGGCTTCCTGACTTACTTGAGTCATTTGAGTCCCACTCCGACCATCTTTTGATTTATCGTAAAAGCATTGCCAGGGGTCTTTTAAAAACCTGTGTCGTTTTGTAGAACATAGTTCATTAGAAATTAGTATCTGAGTGTCAGGCTGGACCATTGGCACAGAGGAACCCCGCCCCCACTTCCCCTCACTAGCCACGGTTACATGGGCAGAATATCTTGATCGGATCAATGGCCGGGTTAAAATTCACCCGTGCACATGGGCACAGAAAACCTTTTTCCGATTAGAACAAATGTTCCCATGGCTCACGCTTTCATTCGGAATGAATCATCTGGGCATGCGCAGTAGTGTAAAAATCACCCGGATGCGGAAATAGGTCCCGTTGTAAACAAACCGCTGCCACAGACAGACAGCATGTGCAGCAGGTCCGTAATACGAGACGACCTTCCAAACGTGCTTTTATTAATGTCATGAATATTATGAAGCGCCTGTTCGCTCATCGTTATATTTAATCAGTGTGATCAGTGCTGTTTTATGAATGAAACAGAGCTGGAAGAAGGCTGAGGACAGGCTAACACGGGCTAACAACATTAGCCTTGATGGACGCAAAATCCAGGACCGTGCTAGAAACGCAGCAATCTGCATCTTAGCTGCACACAAATGTATGGAAATAACATCAGCCTTTATTTTGTCGGGACACAACAAATCCAGACCACGCGACATTTATTTCTGCTCTGAAAAGTTCACACCCCTCTTGTTAAAGTAAAATATGTCCAACACAAGAGGCCCTCAGCTCTCATCTGTCTGCCCAGCTGTTGGACAGGACAAGTAAAAAAAAAAAAAGAAAAGTTCACACAGACCGCCCCAAAGCCACTCTGAGCTAGCGGCCGGAGCTCTGTTCGAACACGGTTCCTCCTGAGTCCTGCAGCCGCTAAACCAGAGCGGCGGGGGGGCTCGCAGTCTGGATTCTCCCACACATAACAAAACGCACACGTAACAAAGCACCCCCCCCCCCCCCCCCGACACAAAATTATTAATCCATCCTCTGCTCACCCGGGTGCCAGTGGACTGAATGAGCATTGGGGGGCAGGAAGCGCTCCTAACCCGGAATCTCCTTCGTGAGGGGTGAGAGAGAGGGGAGAGCCAGCGGAGCGGCGCTTTTCACGGGGCGTCCGCAGAGCTGGTCAATCCAAAGCTCCAAAGCTTTCTCACAGCCAAACACCGTGTATGCATGACGTAACCCAGAGCAGCAGTGACACACGATCGGAATGACCGTTTACATGCTCCACGATCGGATAAACGATCGGTATAACCCACCTATCTCGATCGGAAAGAAATTCTGATGAACGAGTCTGACCGGGGCAGAGTATTCCGAACAGCGCGTTTACATGACGCATTTTCTTTCCGATCAGGCGTTCTTTCCGATTACTTATGCCCATGTAAACGCGGCTTCTGTTGTGGAGCTAGGAGCTTACCCAGAGTATCCTCCACGTCACGAATATGCTCTTTTTCAAACACCTTCTTTTTTGGTCTGCTCCCGATTCACAAAGATTAAAATAAAGAAATGCTTTAGAAATGCAACTTTAAGCTTCATTTTCTTCATGTATGTCCTCCGTCATCTGAAAAACGGCACAAGAACATGTTAAGAAGACCCAAAGGCATGGTTTTCATCAGAGTGGGTGAGTTTTTGGGTGCATGGCTTTGAAATTCCTTTCCTCTTGATGTGATTCCAGCTGACGGTGTCGGCTCTGAAGTGTGCAGGCTTTCACCTGATGTGGGCCAAAGTGAACGTGGACAAGTCCAAGCCAAAAGCGGTACGCCACTTCAGTTGACGCGTCACTCCTCGCCGTTCAGATGCGGTTCTTGCTCAGATCCTCGTCTCCGTCAGATGATGGCGATCTGAGCGGCTGTCACCGGTCTGGCCCTGCGTTTTGATCCTCCATGTCTGTGTTGTCCAACAGTCGAGCAGCAGGCGGCAACGCAACAGTCTGTTGGTGCCTGCTGTGATCCTCACATCTCTTAATAATATTCTTTACTGTCATAAACTAGCTTCAATCTCCCCTATATTTGAATATGTAACTCTAGGGATCCTTTTTTCATTTTTTTCTCACATTTTCCTATGCAGAGAATGTCATTATTATTATTCATGTAATCCTGTTTATCACAGTGAGTCATTTTCATTCTTGAATCTCAGAATTCTAAGAGACTTTTTCCCCCTTTAAACAATATATGATCTTAATGATAGAACAGTTGATAGAACTGCTGTTTCTGCAACAGAACTTGTCCAGCGCTGCTGCACCACTAAATGCATCACAACTCTGTCATTCCTCTTTCTTTCTTTTTTTGCAGGCGGAACTGAAGCATCTGAAAAAAGACATGAACACGTTCTGCAGAATCTGTCAGAGGTGTTTGTCTGTGGACGAGACAAGGATCAGAGATGAGGTAAAAGCTCTCGTCTGATTGGATGATGAGATGGGAAATAACAGCTCAGTCACTTCTGGGAGTGGGAGGAATTTGTTGAGCAGGAATGGTTTTATTTTTAACCAAAAAACAACAAAAAAAAGATCAGTGAATCGATTTAGCCTGCAATTCATTTATGGATTTTTGAATCTGTTCTGGTATCACTTGGTCATTTTAGCTATTTAGCACCTCATTCTCTTTTTACTTCTACTTTAAATGGTCGGTTTAGTTTGTAGAGGAGGTGCTTTTATTAATATCACTTATATACAGTAAGGACCATAAATATTTGGACATAGACACATTCTTTCTAATTTAGTTTCTGTACATTACCACAGTGAATGTTAAATAAAATAACTCATTTTATGGGCTCGTAAGTAATTGGACAATTAACTTCTATACTATTGCATGGGCAGGTGTGGGCAATTCCCTTGTTATGTCATTATGAGTGAAGCAGATAAAAGGCCTGGAGTTGATTAAAGCAGTGTTTTTCAACTAGTGTGCCGTGGGAAATTGCCCTCATTAACCGATCTAAAAACATTTTCCATCTCCAGGATATCAGCTCTGTGTTCATCCAAACAGGCCCTGAGAAAATACTGAGTAGTTAAGAATATGAAAGATCATAAAAGATTTTTTTCTTTGTGTTTCTTTGATTCTATTAAAGACATTTTGATAAGAATGACGGTACCGCGATTTAGCCGTAGCTTCAGACGTTTTCTGAAAAGTCCCGCCCCTTTAACTGTCTCCAGCAATCATTCTTGGAGGCTTAATCACACATCATCAGTCTGACCAACCAGAAGTGGTTAAAGTCTTCACTTCCTTTTTCTGATTCTGCTCATAAAGTCTCAGTTCTAACAAAAATACCAGCTAAACTCGTCTTTAGCGGTGTAGCTTTCCACAGAATCTGGTATCAGACCGTGGAAATAGTAAACAAAACCATGAAGCTAAGAGACAACAGTCTGTTTGCGTTCTGTAGCTGTTTGCACTACACCTCCCATGATGCATTGGGTTAAAGTGACAGCGTCTCAGCCCACAATGAGTCTTCCTTTGACGTCTTGAAACCACAACAAACACACAAAAAGTTTTTAAATCTTTTAACTTAACTTTTATTCTATCTTTTAGAAAAAAACAGCTGCAGCTTCCAGCTTTTTCTGCCACAATTATCACAAAAAAGTCTGTGAGATTGTGGAGGGGCTGTAGATCAATACAGACCGAGTTTCTACTTTTTTTTAATTTTTGGATGCTGGTGTGCCGCAGGATTTGTCAAGTTTAAAGTGTGCCGTGTGTCAAAAAAGGTTGAAAAACACTGGATTAGAGAACTCGTGCTTGGATTTTAAAGATTTTGTTGTGAACAGACAACATGCGGTCAAAGGAGCTTTCCATGCAGGTGAAAGGAGCCATCATTAAGCTGAGAAAACAGAAAACAAACATGCGAGAATGACAGAGAATGTCTTGAACTTATGGACATCACCATAATGCTCTGCCAGGCCTTTACTGCAGCGGCTTTCAGTTGCTGTTTGTTTGTTTGTGGGCCTTTCTGTCTGAAGTTTAGTCTTCAACAAGTGAAATGCTGCTTAGTTGGGTTAAAATCAGGTGACTGACTTGGCCATTCCAGAATATTCCACTTCTTTGCTTTAATAAACTCCTGAGTTGCTTTGAGTTGTATGTTTTGGGTCGTTGTCCATCTGTATTATGAAACACCGTCCAATCAGTTTGGCTGCATTCACCTGGATCTGTGCAGACAGTCTGTCTCTGAACACCTCAGAATTCATTGGGCTGCTTCTGTCCTGTGTCACGTCATCAATAAACACTAGTGTCCCAGTGCCACTAGCAGCCATGCACGCCCAGACCATCACACTGCCTCCACCGTGTTTTACTGATGTAGTGTGCTTTGGATCAGGAGCTTCTCCACGCCTTCTCCATACTTTTCTCTTGCCCTCATTCTGGTAGAGGTTGATTTTGGTTTCATCTGTCCAAAGAATGTTGTGTTGTGTTTTTGAGATTCTTTTTAGCAAAGTCCAATCTAGCCTTCCTATTCTTGAGGCTTATGAGTGGCTAGCATCTTGCAGTGTAGCCTCTGTATCTACTTTCATGCAGTCTTCTTTAGATCATAGACTTGGATATTGATACGCCTTCCTCCTGGAGAGTGTTGTTCACTTGGTTGGCTGTTGTGAACGGGTTCCTCTTCACCATGGAAATGATTCTGCGATCATCCACCACTGTTGTCTTCCGTGGACGTCCAGGGGCCTGTTTCAGAAAGGAGGTTAAGTGTAAACTCTTGAGTGCATTAACCCTGAAATCAGGGAAACCCTGGGTTTTCCGTTTCAGAATGGGAGGTTTGTTAAACCAGAGAAAGCAGAGTAAGTCAAACCCGTTTCTGAAAGAGAAGTAACTTATACTCTGAGTCCGTATCCATGGTTTCTTATGCTGTGAACCTAACCTGGTCGGGAGCAGGTTTTATTCTCCAAACTCAAAGTTTCTGCCGGTCCCCTCCCCTTTTTAAAGACGAAGCGGTATGTTTCGCTTTAACCTTCATTGCCCACATTTCCGTCACACAGAGACGGTCTAAGTGACAAGAATGGCTTGTCCTTTTCTGGAGGACCCAATAGACGAGGATTAATTCATAGAAAATTATATTTACCTCGTACGAGGATTTTGAGAAGACTCGATTTTTTTTTCATTTTTAGCTGCTGCCATGTTCTTTTAATTCCTGCAGGATTGCATCTACGTGAAAATGAAATCAGGGACAATGGATTAGATTAATGTAACAATTACTTTTTGGAAACACAATTTGCTAGTACTGCTTACTTTCTTAATCCCATATAAACCTATACCACTTGATCAATACAAGGGTAGTGTTGCAGCGTGTGTGTGCTGAGCGGGGTGCGATCCACGAGAGACAAGGGGAGGGGCGAGTACAGGTGCAGATGGGGGGGGTGGGCAAGGAGGGGAGGTGTGTGCGTGGAATATATTGTGTGTTCGGAGGACGGAGCACTTAGTTAAATAAAGAGAAGGTGTCATTCCCAGAATAACTGTTTTGGACTCATTCCTGATCCGCTCTGGAGGTTGAGGGTTTCCAACGGGAAGTGAACCCCGAAGGAGAATTCCCTTCGGCCCTGAAGGAAATCTCCCCTGCGCTTCTGACCACGGTCTGAAAGACGAGAGAAAAGAAAGGAGAAGTCTTCGCGCAGCGAAAGGTTCAACAGTAGACAAAAGTTCACTTTTAAAAACACAATTGCATGTATTAATATTAAACTGACCAACGTTTGCTAGAGGGGAAGGTTAACAAAAAAGTCCTCTAAACATTACCGACGTTAAATGCATTTCCCCCCAGATTGGTTCTGTACACTATGCAGCATTTCATGCATTTACACCAGGAAGAACACTTCAAAAGTACACCTAAATATCGCCATTTTTTATTTCACTCCTTACGCTATTTAAAAAGTTATTACAGTCAATATTTTATAACAATGATTTAAATGCAAACTTAGGCATTAACTTGAGCAGCTATGTTTTCCACGCTAACTGTCTCTGTTTTGCAGATGCAGCGGTGTTGCTTTTCTTCCGGAATATGTGCTCATATTCACTGTAACTCTGCAGCAGCACGTCAAGTTCAGCTGGCGAAAAATACGCAGACCTCTTTTTTTCACGGTTGCCATGGTGACTCGTGATATCTGCGCTCCATTGATAATGGCTTCTTATAGACGCGGTGCTCACGCTCACCTCCGAATCAGTCCACTCAGAGTTGATTGACCTAACTCGGATCAGTTTCTCTGAAACAGAAAACTCAGAGTTGTTAATCTCCCGATTGACCAACTCAGAGTTCAAGTTCAACCTCAGAGTTGGTTGAACCTCCTTTCTGAAACAGGCCCCAGGTCTTTTTCTGCTGAGTTCACCAGTGCTTTCTTTCTTTCTCAGGATGGACCACACTGTTGATTTTGCCACTCCTAATACTGTAGCAATTTCTGGCATGTTATTTTTTCTGTTTTCTCAGCTTAATGATGGCTCCTTTCACCTGCATGGAGAGCTCCTTTGACCGCATGTTGTCTGTCCACAGCAAAATCTTCAAAATGCAGCACGAGTCCTCTAATCAACTCCAGGCCTTTTATCTGCTTCACTTATAATGACATAACAAGGGAATTGTCCACACCTGCCCATGCAATAGTATGGGAGTCAATTGTCCAATTACTTATGAGGCCATGAAATGAAGGGATTGTGTTCAAAAAATGCTTTAGTTTTTCACATTTTTATGCAATCTTTTTGTTCAACCCATGGAATAAAAGCTGAAAGTCTGAACTTCAATGGCATCTGAGTTGTTTCATTTAAAATTCACTGTGGTAATGTACAGAAACAAAATTAGAAAGAATGTGTCTCTGTCCCAATATTTATGGTCCTGACTGTTTATTTGTTTTTAACTGATAACTAATTATTTCTTTTTACTATTTATTTGAATCTTTGAAGTTTGAATTTGCTAAAGCAGTGGTGCACAACCTTCGGCTCACGGACCGTTTTAGTGACAGACAATATTTTCATGGACCAGTCTGTAGGAGGAGTCTGATTTAAAAACCAAACTTCCAGTTCTCTTTACTTTTGATGGTAAAGTTCATCTTCATCCTCTGTAAAACATCTGCAGCTGCATTAAGCTTTAATTGTACTCTAGATTTCCTGAAGGCAGCATTCAAATGTGATATTGATTTTCACAGATATAGATTTTCCTTTAACCAAAGTGGAAGTTAAAAATATCAGACGCCAACTTCAGCCTCATCCGACCTTAAGGTACAATGGATTAAAAAAAAACACTAAAATCACTTAAACTGGTATTTTCTAAATACATTCATAAACATGAATCCACCGTTTGAACAACTTTATTAACAGCATCTTTGTAACATTTGACAGCCGGTTGTTGAAGGCTAAGTATTATTATGGTCTGTAGGAACAACTGTCACAGTAAGTCCACATTTGGAGTCAAGACTCCTGGTTTTTGGCTGTTAAATGCAGATTTCTTTTATTTTGAAGTAGACTCTTGTGTTTCCTCACTGACTCTTTTCTGTGTAAAGAAACTTTCCAAATGTGTTTGTTTTTAGTTAATTTTTCTAGCTGGAGGGTTTCAGAGCATCTGCTTTAGCAAAGTAGTGGACGGAGTTACAACTCAAGACAGAGTGACTTGACATGCGTCAAGAATGAATCAGATGTGCTAGAGAGAATCCAGTAGATTTCCAAAATAAAGCTTCTTTCAGAATCAGATTATATATAAAGTGGAAAAGAAGTAATTGGTGTGTTTTCCTCTGTGGCCCAGTAGCAAAGGACCGGTACCGGTCCCGTGGCCTGGTGGTTTGGGACCACTCCTGTAAATGACTGAATCAGAGGAATGGGTCTAAAAGGGAGTCCCTCTGTTGTGCTCTTCCATTTTTAGGCCTTTGAGCTGCTGTGTGACCTGCTGCTGTTGTACAGCCAGGCTTCAGTCCGTTCAGAACCTGCGCTCCAGCCGCTGGTCCACCTGCCGTCTGTGTCTCTGTGCTCCGAGTTGGCGTCGTTCCTGCTGGACCACGTCTTCACTGAGGAGGAAGACGCTGAGCTCTGCGGTACGTGTGCATCCTCCGCCGTAAATAGCTGCAGGTGTGATCTGTGCTGCTTTCCTGCAGCAGCTTTCACTCAGTGCTGACAAAGTGACGGATGAAAGACGCTCAGAGGTCCTTTTGGTTCAGAAACACTATTTCCCTGAGGTCCCTCCACACAGATGTGTTTGTTCATGCTGTTTATTTTGACTGTTTGTTAGTATCAGCTTTGAATGTATTCAGAAAAATGTCTGTAAATCAAACTAAGTGCATTTTAAAAATACAAACGACTATTTCTCTCTCCTCTGATCTTGATTGCAGATGAACGTGAGGAAGAGTTAAAGATGACTCTCTTTCAGAAGAGGCGCAGGCAGCTAGCCGGCTACTGTAAGCTAGTTCTGTACGGAGTCCTGGACCTGTCTGCTGCCACCAACGTCTTCAAGCACTACAGCAAGGTCAGACGACGCTTCAGTCTTTAGTCCAGCCTGTTTGCCCAACCTGGGAGGGTAATTAGCTCCTTGCATCTCTGAAGAAATCAAATGTGTTAAAAATACAGGAATCATTAATATTGAAGATGAGGTGTAAAAGTGCGGAGGAGGAAGATGAAACTGGGTTTTAGATCCAGCAGGAAGCCGTGGATGAGTCAGAGCAGAAGCTAAAAGCGGCCGACAGATACGATGAACGAAGTGGATCATTTCACGTCTGCAGACCTTTCATCTCAGCTGCTAATTAAACCGATTAACCAAGTTTCCTGTTTCCCCTGCAGTTTTTTAAAGACTTTGGTGACATCATCAAAGAGACGGTGAGCAAGAGCAGGCTCATCAACCCCGTGCAGAGCGCCAAGACGTTCTGCCTGTGCCTGCAGCAGGTGTGCACTCGCGTTTCTCACTGAAAAGGTTTTCAGGCGGCTGCGCCCCGTTAAGACAGAGCGGGAGAGGAGCAGTAGGGGTGAAGAGGAAGAGGCGGAGTTAAAGATCCACACCGATTCAATTTACCATCTTCCTGTGGCATTTTTCTGATGATGATGATGGAGGACGTGTATAAAAAGATAAGCTCAGAAATACAGCGGGGATCTAGCTCCAATATTGCTCCCCATTTTTGTTGCACCCATAATGTCAGGTTGAGGCTGTGACGGGCTGTAAGCTAGAGGGAGAATACGTAAACGGATAAGAGGTGGAAAGTGGGGGCGGGCTTACTCCCCGCCAGCAGTCCTGCCCACAACTCTAGAGGGAATTTCTGATTCACTACCGCTGTTCTGCAGAAAACGTCTTCTTTATTTTGGGAAAACTCTTACGTTGGATCGACAGATGATGGTAGTGGGTCTTTAACCCGATGGATGCACCCTGTCCTGAAAACATGAAATGACTGTCGGATCAAAGGTTCCAGCGGCTGTCGCACACACTCAGACTTATGTCACTGCTGACTTTTACACATTGAATGGGCTGATGGTCTGCATGTGTGCATCTAAGTGTCGTCTATGGTTTTAGCTCTTCTCAGAGATGCTCACAGACGACCCCAGCCAGCAGGATCCCACTGAGATTCGAGACTTGGCAAAGAAGCTCGCCATGACCTTCGGCATTGACCTCCATCGCATCCGTAAACCGCTGGTCGCCCTGCACCTGTCAGTACCTCCCCTCACACAAACAGAGTTCCAGTTCAGCCACTTCCTTAAGTCTGTTGTGGAGTTTTTCTAGATTTTATTCATCTGAATGAAAAGGGGTTTCTGGTTCAAATCCCGGCTAGACCTTCAATGTAGAGTTGGCTAATACTCTTGAGTGCGTGTGCGGGGGGAGTTTCCTGATAACTCCATATCCATTTCTGGTACGGGAGTGTGTCAGTGCTCCATAAGTGTCCATGGTCATCTCTGATGGACAGAATGGAGTCGGTTTATTCCGTCCTGCCATTTATTCTCATGCTTTTCATATTTGCTTTCAGGGATGGGATAAAGTTTGCGTTTCGAGTCCCAGAGGATGGCAGCAAGCGGCTTCCAAATGCGGACTTCTTGGAAATCCTCAGCGAGTTCAGCTTCAAGCTGCTTCAGCAGGATCGAGTTGTCATGTGAGAAGAAAGAGCAGAAGTTTCTTTTCACAGATGGAAGAACAGCCTCTGCTGGAGTTCCTCCACACTTTTAGTTGTGTTGCTGCTGTCATAAAGTACACTTTTGATCGTCTGAGTCTAACCTCAGGGGATGCTTCTTTTTATGTTGTAAAGCAAATGCATTCCTCTCCTAGTTCTTCTTTTCATCTCTTATTCCCCTCCCCCAGATCTGGGTTTCTGAAGTCGGAGTGTCCCGCTGCTGCCCTCTGCTGGCCATCCGTTAAACACTATGAGTGTTCGCTGGCGTCCCGCTCAGCTGCCAGGCCTAAAGAGCAGGAAGTGGCCGCCGGTGCCGTTTCCCAACATGATACCCCTCAACCCAAACGCAGGAGGACGACTGCTGGGGGTGACGCACATCATATACTTTACGTGCTTTTCTTTTGTTTCTGTCAATAAGTGTGCATGAATTTTTAAAACAAAATTAAATGCCCTGTCATATCCAGACATCTGGTGAAAATAAAAAAAAATGTTTTTTTATTCAGATTGTGATCCAAACTATTTTCTGTTCATTAGAAGTTTTATTTTTGGAGGGAATTGTGTTTTTTGCTCCAGGTTCAACATCCAGCACAACCAAAGGGCCGTGGTTGGAGAGCAGCAGCATCCACAGCCGCATGCACACTCCTGTGCTCACCTCCACTGTCCAAAAACGGGCAGCACCGCCGCCGCCACCCACACAGGTCAGAGCAGCAGAGTCGGACGCCGGCAGTGGATTGGCTGAGCTGGAGTCCGAAGACGAGTTCTCCTCAGGGTTAGTTCCATAGTTCCGCTTTAGTTGGAGTGTTCATTTCTGTCTTTTTTTAATTAAGGCTTTGAACTCATCAATTAGTTACATTTTTCACCAACAAAACTGTTCAACATGAACGTCAGCAAAGGAACAAGTCGATGCTCGGCTCAAACGGGCTCAGAGACTTGAAGTTTCTGGGGGTTTTTACAAGAAAAATCTAATTCCTGAGGATTTTTGTCAGTAAAAGTAGACGTTTCTGTGACGGCTTCAATCGTGATGTGTGTCCAGGATGCTGATGCGAAAAGTGAATCCCACAAAACGGGGTCGTCTGAATTCCGCCCAGACCGCAGCTGCTCGGGATAAAGAGGATGTGGCGTCCCACCTGACTTTGTAAGGCTGATTTCAAATGGAGGACGGATTTCTGTGGAGAATCACTTTTTATGGGATTCTTCTTTCAGTCGTAGAAACGTTTGTGTTTTATCTGCTGTTCAGGCTTTCTCTGATTGAAGATGACATCTCAGAAAGAGAAGAGGGTGAAGATGAACCGGAGATTGAAGATTCTGACAATGAATCGCAGTCTTCTTACACACTGGTAAAAAAAAAGTCCCTTTCCAGTCAAATTTTGCTCTATTTTTAGCGTTTCTTTTTAATATCATTATGCCATTTTAGGCTAAATCAGAAAGACCTGTTGTTTTCTAGGACAGAGTTTCTGCAGAGCAGCAGGAGTTCAGAGCTCTGATTGTACACTCTTGCACTAGCTTACAGCCCTAACTTAACATTATTAGTGGGGGGGGAAGAAAAAAAAACAGCAAGCATTATTGGAGCTATCCAGTGGTGCAGTTTTTTTATTTTTTATTTTTTATTTTTTTTTTTTTTTATTTATTTATTTGAATAGGGGGACAGCGCATATTAATAAACATTTCTGTCAATATGCCAGAGTTAGCCAAAGGGCTATTTTTCATCTGCAGTCCCTGGGAAGATGTTAAAAATCACCCTAAAAGATCAAAGTAAAATTACATATTTACATAACATTACATATATTAAACAATGCATTCAATAAAATAAGCAGTTAACCTAAAATCAAATTAGTGATAAAACAATCCAAAATCAGAAAAATGTAAGAACATACGTGCACATAAAAGACATGACAGTAGTGAGGATCAGTAAGAGGAAATGTACTCAGTGTTGACAGCTCTGATTGTCAATGAGCCATTTCTTTAATTGTGTCTTGAATAAATGATATGTGTTTTGATTTCTGACAGTAACAGGTGTGAAGTTCCACTCAGTAGCAGCTCTAACAGAAAAAGCAGTCTGACCAAAAACGCTTTTTCTGAAGGGAATGATACAGTCTCCTCTGACTGCACTCCGAGTTCTGCTGTGATCTGCTGTCCGGATGTTAACAAACTGGTGAAGAGGAGGGGATGATAAGCCATGAAGGATTTTGTACATGAGACAGAGATTTGAAAATGTGACCATGTTTTCCCAACTCAGTAAACCATGTTTTTGTAATATTGTACAATGGTGAAATATGTTGGGTTTTTTATCCAAGGTTTTAACAGTTTGTTTGTATAATGTTTGGACAGGTTTTAAAGATGTATTGCAAGCCTGTGACCAGACAGGCAAACAGTAGGTGATATGAGAGAAGATCATAGAGTGCATGTACATTTTTGCTGACTGTGTGGACATCTGGTGGCGAATGTGTCTAAAATTACTGAGGTTGAATTTGATTCTGTTGCAGACTCTTTTGATGTGTGATTTGAAAGACAGCTTTGAATCCAGTAGGACACCCAGATATTTATATTCTGATACAATCTGTAGCCTTTCTCCTGAAACAAAAACATCTGGTTCAGCAGTGAGATTATTATTGGACTTGGTGAAAAACATTGCAACAGTTTTAGATGTGTTTAGCTGCAAACAAGAATATTTCAACCAAGCTGTGATGCTAACCATGGCATTGGTGAGCTTCTCAGACACCTGAGAGGAATTACTGCCATGAGCATATATTACAGTGTCATCAGCATACATCTGCACAGAAACATCAGGACAACTGGATGGAAGGTCATTAATGTACAATGAAAATAGCAAAGGTCCCAAAATTGATCCTTGTGGAATACCAGTTGGCAGACTGAGAGCTGCAGATTTAAATGACTGGACTTTGACAAGTTGGGAGCGGTCAGTGAGGTAAGAGTCAATCCATTGCAGTGCATCAGAAGAAAAGTTAAAATTGCATAATTTTGACAGTAAGATTTTGTGATTAACGGTGTCAAAAGCCTTCTTGAGATCCAGGAAAACAGCACCTACAACCCCCCCTCGGTCCAGCAAATTCCTGATATTTTCAGTGAAAAAACAGGTAGCGGTCTCCGTGGAGTAATTGGCTCTAAAGCCAAACTGCATAGGATGGAGAGAATAGAGTGTGGTGTCGAGGTGGTTTATAATTTGTTTAGCTACCAGTTTTTCTGCAATTTTTGACACTGTCGGAAGAATGCTAATGGGTCTGTAGTTGGACATGGAATGAAGGTCTCCACTCTTAAAAATGGGAGAGACAATGGCTGGTTTCCAAGTGCTCGGGAATGTTTTTTGTGAGAGGGATAGATTGATAATTTTGGTAATTGGGCGTGTCAGTGATGAACAGAGGTCTTTGAGCATCACTGTGTCCAAGCCAAATATGTCTTTACATCTGGATGGTTTGAGTAAATTGATGGTCTGTGATACATCGGATTCTGTGATGTTTGTGAAACTAAATGTTGGTTGGCTTGCGTCTATTGAAAGATTGTAGGTTTCCACAGGTGTGAAACAGCTCGCTATGTTGGCCACAGAATCAATGAAATAATGGTTAAATGCCTCTGCTATGACTTGACCATTGTTTGTTAGTTGTCTGTTTATTTTAATTTCTAGAATGTTTTGTTCTTTGGGGCGTTTGGAGCCAGTGGATGCTTCGGAATGGAGCAGAGCAGGGGAGAGGCAGCTAGGTACTCTGGGAGCCAGCCCAGTGGATTTCACACAAATAAGCTCTTTTTCCAACACTTTGAATGCAGAAATTCTCACAAAAATTAAGCTTAATTTTGTCAATATGTTGAAATTCATGTTTATTTAAATATTATTTGTCCTTCTAGGGAACACATCAAAGTGCTTTCGAAATAAATAATAAAATATAAATAATAAAAAATAGTTCTAAAAAACACATACTCATTCTGCTAAAACTATGTAAAAGCTAAGCTAAAAAGATGAGTTTTATGTTTTTTTCTTTACGCCGTACTGACCTCTGAGACCACCAGCAGACCTGCGCCTGAGGACCTGATAACAATGAAGGTCCAGTTTCATTGAAACTTTTAGAAAAGTAATAAAAGCATCTTAAAATGGACCCTAAAGCCGACTGGGAGCCAGTGCAAAGATTTCCAAGCTGGAGTAATGTGCCGCTACTTTCAGGTTCTGGTTAAAAGGCAGAATAAATATGTCCTCTATAGTCAGAAAAGAAAATGTGAAAAAGACCAGAAACCCCATTTTCATTGGAGCGAGTCTGTAAAAATCCTGCTGTGAGCTAGCTTTAGTTTTCGTTCAAAGTTGAGACTGTTGGAATGATTTGTACATCAGTTTGTACGGTTAGTGTTCCGCAAACAGTTTCAGTTGTGAACTATTTGATTGTAAAGTTCAAAGTGACCTCTGGTTGTGTTTTCTTTCAGCCTTCTACAAGGCACACCTCCGTCAGCGTCCTCGATGAGCTCTTTGACTGAAATCAGTCGGGGATCCTCCAGCCAGAGGAGCTTCAGGAGTAAAAAGTACTTTAAAAAAAAAAGGTTTCATTTTCTGTTTGAGAGCTGTTGCCTTTTGTAACTTTATTTATAAAGATTTTTTTTTTGTTGTAAAAGATTAAATATTTTTGAAAAGTTGAAATGTTTACATTTTATTGCAAGTAATGTTCGAAACCTGTCAGCCTTTTTATAAACTGAAAGTGCAAGGACTTCTTAGTATGTTGCATTGTTGGCAACAAGAGTTTTGTTAAACAGTTTTGTTTCTTTTTTTTAAGACTCTTATTCAAAAGTGTTGTTTGGTGTTTCATTCTTTTTGATTTTGTATTTCAAAATAAAAATTAAATGCTGTAAAACACAGGTATCAGCCCTGATTGATATGTGTGATGGGAAAACATGTTAGGTTTTGAATGATTTAAACATATAAAGCAGTCAAAGCAGTTAACAACCATGACAGATCATAAAAATAACTGAAAGAGCCATTAACCAGAGCTGAAAAAGATACCAGTAATAATTGCATAAAAATCTCTTACCTCTAGTTTTGTTTACACATTCAATGAGAAAAAATAACACAAACATGTTTGCTTTTACATTTTTTCTATCAGACAAAATGTAGATTAGGGTTGGGTTTTACCCTGTACCTCCTTTGTTTTGTAGGTTCAGTCTGTTCATGCAAAATCTTATCGTCACATTTCGCGCCATTCCTGACAAACTGGGCGGAAGTTTATCCAGTCACGTGAGACGTCGTCTCCAGCAACTTTCCCGCCACTATCAAATCCCGCCCCTCCTCTGTGAAAGCTGCGACACTATTGGCTGATGCGATTGTCAGACTCGCGCCACTTTTTGCTCTCCGACCGACACGAGCTGGGTGCTTGTGAATGAGTTCAGCACTCCAAGAATAGAAAATAAAATATATATTTAAGCTTTACGTTCGACTTCATCTGGGCTTTGTAGCGTTGCGTTACGAATCATCTGTCGCGGAGCTGAACGCCTGCAGCCATGGCGCGAAAGGATTATGCGGCAGAGAAAGGTAAGGACTTGTGTCTGTGGAAGAACAGCATGGCAGCAACAGGTTGGCCGGATTTCCTTTTTTGACAAATATTTTTAAACGAAAAGCAAATCGTGTGAAGCTGCATGTCGCTGAACATTTCATATAAGATTTACGTGTCGGTGATGTCATTCATTAGTAAACTTTTATCTCATACTACTTTATCTCTCCTGTAACGCCAGTTTTGTAGTTTTAATTCCTTATTTGTTGTGGTTAAATTACAGCACGGTGTGTTAGAGTAACCTGTTAAGACATAACTACTCCTAAGATGGTTAGTAATAAGTTGGAGAGTCGTACTCCGTTGGAGCTGGTGACTCCGCGGTGACCCGGATGGAGCCTTAAACAAAGGAGCAAGCGCCACACTCAACGCACATGCCCGACGATGGTGGCCCGTAGAAAGTTGACATTTCACAATGTGTAAAAACAGTCTGCCGCCTTAAAACACAACTTTATCTTTACGTACAAATATGAACGTATATTTTTAACCAGCATAAATAAAGTGTTTTTCATGATTGGTTAACTAATACAATTTCCCTTTATGATCAAAAGTCGTTTAAAACACCACAAAATGAACCACAGGTTTTGTAGTTCGAGTACACAGAGTCCAAATGTTTAACTAAAGTAGAGACTGCAGCCTTTTTCCTGAGTGTTAGCATGCTAGCTGCGTAGCTGTTGTGGCGTCCGTGAACGGGCCATTTTGTATTTAGCGCTCCGTGCGGTGACTCAGCCGGTGCTGCTGCTGCTGTAGAGCCGCGCAGTCCGTTCCCTTCCGTGAAGACAGACACGCTAGCACTTCAGACTCAGGGTTTTAAACATTTATACAACGTAACTACTGACAGACCCTTTAAAAAAACTTGTGTCGCAACAACAAGCAGAGCCAGGAAAAAAAAACCACAAAAAACGATGCAACTAACTGGCGTTGAAACAAATTGTGCTCAAACACCTCTGTGTACGTAAACGGTACTTATTTGTATGCGCCAAACTAGTTTTTATGATGTTAAATGGATAGTTTATGGTCCCCGGGTAAAAAGGATTTATGTAACCGTTTTTTGATATATATATTTCGGGTTTGCGCATGTTTAGAACACCCCTTGGGACTAGTTTTTGCCGTCTCCCCCTTACCGCTGGGCTATTTATTCTATTTAAGATGCGTTTGGTCAGGGCGGCGTGTACGAATCACTACCCTGCTAGCAGCAGCTAATGATAGAAGATGGCTGGCCGCGGTTAGAAAACAACAGCATGGACTGCTTTTAAGAGCGGAGGAGCCGCGGAGGGATATGAAGTGACGCGGCACAAAAGCCATGTGCTGCTTTGTTTACAATAACATCCTCGACCAGATAGGCAATAAAGCCACACTGGCGCTTTCCCATTGCTACCTACAAGTAAGTTAAAGGGTTTTTTATCGCCACAGAAAGGCTGTTTGTTTGTTTATCTCCTTATTTCCGCGGTTCTGCTTCCGAAGTTGGGGTTGAAGTGTTTTCAAAAAAGAGGGGCGCCGAAGTGAATGCGCGCTTGTTGTTGTTTTATTTACAACGCGCTTTGAGGAAAATCCGCTCCAGGGAGCCCGTTTGTTGTGTACCCGAAAATCGCGCTAATGTGCGCACCTGTGCGAAAACTAGCTTCCATCAGGGCTCCAGCGGCTAATTGTGTGTTACAGTAGGCAATAGTGACTCATCGAGATTACAGGATGCCATGTTACTCAACAAAGAGGGTCGTCGCAGGACAACAAACTAGCTCCCAGTTTGCAGGCCTGCAGCTTCAAATTGATAATTATTCTGTTATAGGAATAAAATGCATAAGTAAAAAACTGTTTTTGCCAACAGCATTCAAACCGCCTCTGTTTGTATTATAAAGGCCGAATGCGGGGATTTGTGTTTTGCAGAAAAGTGCAAAAGGTTCCTGCAGGAGTTTTACACAGAGGACGGCAATGGGAAGAAGGTGTTCAAGTACGGAGCACAACTTGTGAGTCCAGCCAACGCGCAGCACATGCATTTATGGCAGAGGGAGGCGTTTCAAAGAGCGCCTGTTTTCTCTTCTTATTGTCATTATTATTCCGGTTCATTCATCATAATCTCATTGTTAAATTTAATATTTTATAGATCAGGTGAGCTAAAGAAGTTGCAATGATGTTTCTGCACAAACAGTGAGCTTTGTCTCCTTAGTAAAGTAAAACACAGTTGTTCTTGTTGTGTGTTTTTTTGAGGGGGAGGGGTCATGTTTTTTTAATTGGCTTAACTAATTGAGTCCTTCCCATCAGCAGTGACAACATGCTTGTTTTTCTAATAGCTTTGGTGTGTTTGTGGATAGGTGGCTTTGGCCCACAGGGAGCAGGTGGGCCTCTTTGTGGAGCTGGACGACGTGGCTGAAGAAGACCCCGAGCTGGTGGAGAGCATCAGTGAAAACGCCAAACGCTACACGGGCCTGTTTGCCGACGCCGTCCACGAGCTGCTGCCAGAGTACAAAGAGAGAGACGTGCGTTTTTGCACATTTCTTGTTGTTGCCTGTATTATTGCAGTTTGTCTGCAAACAGAATTGTGGCCATCTCTAGTAGTTTTTTGACAATCTAACATAGCTTTGTGGTAGAAGAAACGTGTAATTGTTGTTTTGGATCTGCTGTAAAAGCATTTCCAGTTGTCTTTTAGTTATGATTGTGTTGTTTTTAGGTAGAATCGATGTCATTTCCTAGGGCAGGGTTTTTGCAGCAGTAGTTCATTAGAAACTCACCTCTAAGGTGTGGGTGGGATCGTTGCAGAAGAGCGGCCCCGCCCCCTTCCCATCACCCATCTGTCTGCATTCTCCCGCTAGCTTACACCCCCTCAGATTCCAACCTAACTTTAGCTGTCCAACTAAAAAATATGCGAGCAATATAGTTTAGATCCAAATTCCCGCTCAGACGAGGAAAACAAAGACGTGCGCGGATCTGTCTGGAAGTGGTTTCATCAGAATGGAGCGGAGCTTGTGGCCAGCATAGCTTCCACATAACAGTCTTTTGCAGAGTCTGCTTCAGATTCACAACAATTTTGAATAAATAAGTGCAATGTTAAGCTATATGTCCTCCATCATGAGAACAGTGTCACCCAAAACACAATTTCCATCATAGCGGGTCTTTAAAACCGCCGCACATTGACGACGTTCTGCTGTCAGGACTACACTGTGGAAGCAAACAGACTAAAGATGAGCTCTTTTATGCTGTTTCTATCTCAACCGAGTGAACCATCAGCCGGTCCATCAATCTGGATGTGTTTTAATAATTCAGGTGGTGGCTAAAGACTCTCTGGATGTGTACATTGAGCACAGGCTGATGATGGAACAAAGACTCCAGGACTCTGCAGATACCAGAGACTCCCGAAACCAGTACCCCCCAGAACTCATGAGGAGATTGTACGTCGATGTTCAGATTTATTCCAGTATTTTTTTTTGTCCTTTCAGCCTGAATTCTGCTCTGAAAACTGCTTCTCTCGTCCACAGCGAGCTCTACTTTAAACCTGCGAGCACCTCCAAGTCCAAAGTGGTGCGCGACATCCGAGCCGACAGCATCGGCCAGCTGGTCACCGTTCGGGGCATCGTGACCCGCGCCACCGAGGTCAAGCCGATGATGGCGGTGGCGACGTACACCTGTGACCAGTGCGGCGCAGAGACCTACCAACCCGTAAGCTCGCGTCCAAACTGGCGTCACATTTGAACCAGCAAGCAACAGCTTCACCTCCCCACCCCCCTGATCTCTGCCTCAGATCCAGTCTCCCTCCTTCATGCCGCTCATCATGTGCCCCAGCCAAGAGTGCGTCACCAACAAATCTGGGGGGCGGCTCTACCTGCAGACCCGGGGCTCCAAATTCGTCAAATTCCAGGAGCTGCGAATCCAGGAACATGTACGGAGCTCCAAACACTGAAATCCGCTTCTTGGTATTTAGCAACTGTCTCACGAGTTGTCGTTCTCCAGAGTGACCAAGTGCCAGTCGGCAACATTCCCAGGAGCATGACGGTGTATGCACGCGGCGAGAACACGCGTCTGGCCCAGCCCGGAGACCACGTGGCCATCACCGGAGTCTTCCTCCCTCTGCTGCGCTCCGGCTATAGTCAGGCCATTCAGGTAGTGTTGCTTTTCTTTTATCTTAACAGGAGAACAGAGCGGGATGTTACAACTCATCTGGTTTCATCTTCTCAGGGACTTCTATCAGAAACGTATCTGGAGGCTCACAACATCACCCTAATGAACAAGACTGAAGATGACGAGCTGGCGACTGAAGAGCTGAGTGATGAGGAGCTGCGCAGCATCACAGGTCAGGCTGGACTCCACAGAAACGTCTGTCCCTTCAGCAGCAGCTAAAGCAGCCGCGTTTGGTTACAGAGGAGGGGTTCTATGAGAAACTGGCCGGTTCCATCGCACCCGAGATCTATGGACACGAAGACGTGAAGAAGGCTCTCCTCCTGCTGCTGGTTGGAGGAGTGGAACAGGCTCCTAAGGGCATGAAGATCAGAGGTGAGCACACCTGCACATTTCTGACAAACGTGCCATAGATTGAGTTCAAAGGTGGAGCCACGGTTGATTCAGAGAATTCATCTGCTTCTGTAAAATGTAAAAAACTGAAGCTCTCATGTTTTGTGACTCTTTTCCCTGAAGGCAGCATCAATATCTGCTTGATGGGAGACCCGGGAGTAGCAAAGTCTCAGCTGCTGTCGTACATCGACCGCCTGGCTCCCAGGAGTAAGTCTTTTGATTTCTCATTTCATCCACGTTCCTCCGGAAGAAGAAATGAAATGTGTGAAACGTACGTGGATGTGTGGTCAAACGGCTGTTTCTGTGGTCTCCAGGCCAGTACACCACAGGTCGGGGTTCATCCGGCGTCGGCCTGACGGCAGCTGTGATGCGTGACCCCCTGACCGGTGAAATGACCCTGGAAGGGGGAGCTTTGGTCCTGGCCGACCTGGGCGTGTGCTGCATTGATGAGTTTGATAAGATGGCAGATGCCGACCGAACAGCCATCCATGAAGTGATGGAGCAGCAGACCATATCCATTGCTAAGGTAGGAGCAGCTGCCTGAACCCCCCACCCCCCTGAGCATGATGAGTTCAAGCACAACCGCAAAAGTCACGATGCATTTCTGCCTCGCTGTGCAGGCCGGCATCATGACCTCCCTCAACGCTCGTTGCTCCATCCTCGCTGCGGCCAACCCCGCCTACGGCCGCTACAATCCCAGGAAGAGCATCGAGGCCAACATTCAGCTGCCGGCCGCCCTGCTGTCCCGCTTCGACCTGCTGTGGCTCATCCAGGACAAGCCGGATGCCGATGCTGACCTGCGTCTGGCGCAGCACATCACCTACGTCCACCAGCACTGCAGACAGCCGCCCACGCACTTCACGCCCATCGACATGAAGCTGATGAGGTGCTGCTTGTTCTTTTACATGTTTCCCGTCAAGCCCTTGAGCACCTGGAAAGACGTATTAACGCCATTTTGGACGCTCCCTTCAGGCGCTACATCGCTCTGTGTAAGAAGCGGCAGCCCGTCGTCCCAGAGGCCCTCGCGGATTACATCACTGCTGCTTATGTGGAAATGAGGAAGGAGGCCAGAGTCAGCAAAGACACCACCTTCACCTCTGCTCGTACCCTCCTCTCCATCCTCCGCCTCTCCACCGCCCTGGTGAGGACATGAAAAACCTGTGACACGTCTGCTTGGCAGGAGCTCCATCGGACCTCTGGGTTCGCTCCCCTCAAAGTCTTTGGAGGTTTATGCTTTCGTTAGCTGCCCAGCATGAGATAAAGTGCTTACAGTGCAGGTAGTGATCAGAACAGTCTACTGCAGTGTGAGCACTTCTCTCCCACGCTGGTCCAAAGCGCCTCCGTTTCTCTGTTACCTCTCTGAGGGTCGTCTGTGGTTCTGCCTCTGGTTACCAAAAGTGCTGTTTGTGCAGGTAGAAGTACCCAGCTACTGCAAAACCAGCACTTCAGGTAAACTGATGGACCGTCCACAGGGGGGCGCTGCAGCGTCTCGATGAGGACAACGAGCGTTTGTCAAGGATCTTCTGGTCCTGGCCAGCTTTGCAGGGTGGGCAGTCAGCCTGTGCATGCCTGGAGCAGCTGTGCAAACCCATGCAAAACTGACTATGGCCAGCACTGCCATCTATCTACGTGAAAGGAAAAGGGGTTTTATCTTTAATGTCCATGTGCTTGTTTGACCTGTGGAGAGATTAGCTGGTGTTGAGAGGCGGAGACTTGGGCAATTGCCGGGCATCCCAGAGGGCATTGCACTTGTCTCGGTCTGACAGTGCCGGCACAGCGCAGCCTCCGTCGACGCGGTCCGGTCAGATTAAGGAGTGCCCGCCCCTCAGAACCCCCGTCTGAACCCCGCCTGCACTTTCTCTGCTCGTTTGCAGGCCCGGCTTCGCATGATGGACACGGTGGAGAAGGAAGATGTCAACGAGGCCATGAGACTCATGGAGATGTCAAAGGATTCGCTGCAAGCAGACAAGTCCAGCGCGACGAGGTTGGTATCAAACATTACAGAGCAGAGGGTTTGGCACAACCATTCCAGTAGCCGGATCCCTTTAGGGGTTTCTTTTTTAAATAGGAGTGTCTGTGTGACCTGCAGGAAGCTGTAAAACCTCCAGGTTTTTACAGCTTTGTGTTCGGTTTCCTGTTCACTTGAGCAGGCGCTGGGGGTGATGTCATGTTCACACTTCAGCCCAGATCCTTCACTGGTGTGGTTTTCTTTAGCGACATTTCTAACCCTTTTCTTGTGCTGTATTGCTATGCTGGTGGGCATTCTGACAGAGATGCATGCTGGGAATGCTACCAAGGCTGCTCTGACTGTGTCCCCTCCCCTTTCAGGGCCCACCGTCCAGCTGACGTCATCTTCTCTCTGGTGCGGGAGCTGGCCACGGAGAGCGCGGCGGGTCGCGGCGGTTCTGGCGGCGTGGTCCGCATGGCTGAAGCGGAGCAGCGCTGCGTCTCCCGGGGCTTCACGCCCGCTCAGTTCCAGGAGGCTCTGGAGGAGTACGAGGAGCTGAACGTGTGGCAGATCAACCAGGCGCGCAGCCGCATCACCTTCGTCTGAGCGGGCCTGTCCATCTTCAGAGCGAGGACTCCCTCTGAACGTGGTCGTAATCCATATGTGGCGCCGCTTTTATATATGCTTGTAAATATGTACGTCAGAAGTTAGTATTTGTTTATTCAGGTTACAGCTCAGTTGATGCAGAGCTTCTCTGTACATTTATAATTGCAAATGTTAGAAAACTATAATAAACCTTTCAAATCTGTGTGATGGTTGTTTATCTCCAGTGCTTGTTTTAGGTCACAAACTCAGAAATGGTGCCCTTTATTTTCTTATAATTATTTTTCTCTGTAAAATGGAGAGAAACTGAACTGCAGGCAAATCTGGACCTCAAGCAACAAAGATTTGGTTTAGACAGTGGAATTATGGGAAAAGTAAACAATGCTTCGAATGCATCAGACTCCAGGCTGTCAGTGTCTGTGATGGATCAATCTAAATGAGAGCCAAAGGAAAAGGCTCAGAAGTACGATTCTATTGAATAGATTTGTTTATACAATCTCAAAACTGGGCCCCAAAGAGAGGTAAACGGAGAACATCAATGGAGGCGATTTGCCAAACACTAACTTACTGAACAGACAGGTTAGTGTCTCGCGTGGTCCTGGTTCAGTTCTCAGCTGGGATCTCTGTGTGAAGGGGATTATTCTCTCTGGTCTCATCTTTTGAAGTGAAGGAACTTCGACAATTGGTGGCTGACTAAAAGACTTTTGCTTTTCTTCTTGTACCGTCTCCAGAAAAGCAATTGATGGCATCAGTTTTCTGGCTCAAGTACAGTGTAACCCTTGTGCTATCCTAGGCACTTTACCGTTGGGAGTTGGGTCATCTAGACCCACAAAACAGTGCGCTGAACCTTTTTTCTTCAATGATTAAGGTGGAGAAGATTTCATGGATTACATGAAATCCTCTCCACCTTCATGCACCTTTGTCATGGTAGGGAGAATACGTCAATGGTCATCTTTACCCCACAGGACAGCACAAGGGGTATAAAGGTTGTGTTTCCTGATTGCCTCCTTTGGGCCCCAACCACAACTCCAAGCCCACAGTCGGCAGCAACCTCCCCAGAACTGGTAACTTGAAACAGCTTGCATCAATTTAGCTAACAATAAACTGATGAATAAACGGGCAATAAACTTATATACATTTTTCCAACATAGAACTACAATGTGAGCAAAAAAAATTACACCAAAGTGTTGTAAAAGAAATGTGCAAAGCTTCTAAATATCTTCATTATTCATTTGAGAATAGAAAGTCCAAACATGTAAACGTAGTCCAAGTACCAGAACGATCAACTGTTGATCTATTTTAAAAGCGTTCCCAGTGATCTAGTCATTTTGGTTAGGCCATTCTTTGCACAAATCAAAATGGTTTTCTAGGACATAGTTTCTGCAGAGCGGCAGTAGTTCATCAGAAATCCACCTCATCCCAGCTTTTTCAAACAGCATTTTTTTGTCTGCTCCTGATTCACAACAATTTGAATCAAGACATACTCAGAAAAACACGATTTTCATCAGAGTGGGTCTTTAACAATTCATGGAAGATGTGCCAAACCCATGAAACTTTCCATTCTGAGAGATCACGATGAAAAGGTTATTTTCTCAAAGACTGCAGGAGCTGGAGGAACTTCAGCTCACAAACAGGTTTATGACTTATAATTGAATGTGAGGACTTCCTGTAAAAATGCTGTGTTTTCAGGCAGCTCAGATTTAATGGCAAACATGCAGAGGCACAAAAAGGCAGCTGTGATAGTCGCTCTCAGTCCCAGAAAAGCAGGTGTTCTTAGTACAAAAATGACCACCTCCATGCTCTGACCATGCAGCACAAATCTGTAAAACCTCTTGAGCAATGTCTGCTCAAGACCATGCAGGTTATCACTGTAATTTTAGTTTTCTTGGCAGAGATATTCAGTAAGTAGGCAGCCTTTCCTCAACACTTAGCAGCTGTCGCAGCAGGTAACTCTTTCCCCTCAGACTTAATGGGGAGTTTCCATTTGAAGTCTTTTCTTTATGGCTTTGGTCCAGGCGCTTTTTATTACTAATTGGAGCCACAGGGCCCACTTTAACTGTCCAGGAGGTAGGATCTTGTATTCAAATTTGGTGAAGTCCTATTGGACAGAATTGTATTTTACACTTTGGCTGACGTGTGGGTTTGTATTTATCCCTTTCTGCCTGTTGGAGCTGTCAAGACGGCCTCCTGAACCAGGTAAGAAAACCATCCGCTTGATTTTCAATGTTGCACCAATGAAGTAAGACTAGTTTTACCGTTAAATAGAACAGTTTTGACCTGGATTTACCTGATTTCTGCTGATACATGTGAGCCACAACTTGAAAGAAATCTTTATTGTTCATAAAAATTTGATGCATAACTTATTTTTCTGTTTTTTTCTCTCCAAATATTTCTTCTCTGCATTGCAGGGGTTCAAAATGATTTCTTCATTGTGTGTGCTGGGGCCTCTTTGTTGCCTCTTGCTCATCTCAGGTTAGTTTTTTAGCTTTTGTTCAAGTTAATTATTTATTTATTTATATATACATATATGTGTGTGTATATATATATTTAATTTGTCCGTATACCAGCCTTGAGGTAGAATGTTCGCCCTGAGAAGTTGAGGTTTTTGAGTTCAAATCCACGGCCAAGTTATATATATCAAAGACTCCAAAAATGGGGCTCAGTGCCTCCATGTCTGACACTCAGCATTGAAGGGTTGGAAACACCAAATGGTTCCTAAGCACGGCTGTTTCTGCAGCTCCCCGCTCCCCCAGAGGATGGATCAAATACAAGGACTTAATTTCACACACCCAGGTGTGTCCCACTAATGGGACTTAAGCTAAATATGTCCTTTTGCTTTCAGGCCAGCTTGAGGCCAAGACTCTGCTGAGCGCCATCCAGCAGGAAGGTAAGAGCAGCGCCGTCCTCAGCTCAGTTACTTTCTTTTTTACTCTGCACTCCTAAGTGAGGTTTCTTCCTCCTCCATCAGCAATGGTTCCTGTGAGCGAACTCAGCCTGGACTCAGAGAAAGCCAACGGCTTCTTGACTCACTCCAGACCCAGACGTAACGTGGAACCTAAGTGGCACAGAGGAAACCCAGACTTCCAGTCCTACTACAGATACTACAGCAGCATCGGACACGTGGAGGGGGTACGACACCTGGAACACATTGTTGTCTCCATATTCTCATGATCTCCTGGATGCAATCAGGTTTCCTTTTACCAGAAATCCTCAATCAGGGTGTAGTAAAGCTGAGCTATTATTATGATCAGATTTAGTTAAAATGTTGTTTTTTGGTCTGCAAGTCTTTTGCCTGAATACGTTTTCATCTCTCAGCTCTATGAGATCGACAAGCTGAGGATGCTCTACCAGCAGATGAGGTATCTGGAGCAGACGTACGGTCCCGACGCCCCGTACTACCAGAACAAACTCCTGCCAAAGATCAAGTGCGACCCAGCTACTGACAAATCGTGCAAACTCCCACCTCCGCCTCCTCCCATGAAGGGGCTCCCAAAGCCCACAGAACCCCCGATAATTCCTCCACCTCCCCCCGCCATGTCTCAGGCTGACGTCCTCTTCCTCTGCAACAGCAAGGACCCCCTCTGCAAGCCTCACATCGTCTACCTGCCTTCAGGCGCCGTGCCTGTACTCTGTGACCCTCGCTACCACCCCCACTGCACCCCTCAGAAGGCCCCACCAGCCCCCGTGGTAGTGCAGAAACATCTTCCTCCTCCTCCTCCTCCAAAGAAGTCTGCTCCACCTCCACCTCCACCTCCAGTCTACGTCAAGAAGACCCCCGTGGTCCCTGTCCGTGCCTTCAAGGGCATGGAGTATGACTGCGACCCCTACTGGGACCCCGACTGCCTGATCGACCACCCTCCCAGGTCCATCAAGGGAAAGATCGAGGCGCCTCCACCAACTCCCCCACCTGAGGAGGAGCCGGTAGAAGAGCCGTTACCCCCTGCTCCCAAAGAAAAGAAACTAACCTACCCACACCCTTACCCTTACTACTACTTCCCCCACCCGTATGACCCCAGGGATGACCTTTATGACCCTGCTCGCTTCCAGTACCCACAGCCTGATGCTGCTGCTGATGAGCCTGCAGAGGAGGGGCAATGATAATTAGGTGGGAGGGGCGGTGAAACAGCTGTCTTTAAATGGAGTAGGCTGATTGACACTAGGCATAGAATACAGCTGTGATTAGATCCGTCTGTATCCAGAATCACCTTCAGCATGAGGGGAAGCGGTCTTTACTCAACATGGCCATTTCATGCATTTGCTCTTTGAACAGATTTCAAAATAAAAGTCAGTTTATGGTTTGATATTTGCATAGACACACGTTTCCACGCCGGTGCAACGTGGCAGCTAAACTAAAGTGTACCGACTCAGACTGGAGATCATTATGTCTGCTTCCGCTGTACATCTAACACCCAAATAAAAGCTGACTCCTGCTACACGTTGCACTCAGTGGAGCCGTGTCCAGCCTCATTTTTTTTCTGCTGAATATTCCCGTCTGTCTGAGCCCACATCAGCCCATCAAACAGCGGGAGGACGACTTCAAACGACCTGCCGACAGCGAGCTGCAGCACACTTTCACAAGCTCGTTTAAAAGTGCAGATCTGACACGTCCCTTTAGAGCCAGCTCCATGCAGCTCTTTTAAAAAGAAAACTCAAAAGTCCCATGAAAAAAAACAACAGATCCTTTATTACATACAGAAACATGAGACTAGAAAACAACCCGGGTAAAAGACAACATTCGTGTACAGAGGGTTCACTGCAGTGCAGAAGAGTGGATCTCTGACTGACGTCTTTAAGTGCTCTCAGATTGTGGCTGAGGATGGTAAGTGGGTCTGAAGAACCGCTGAGGCTGTGAGCTTCTATTAGCCAATCAAAATACACACAAAGCGCAAAAAAAATAAAAGGTAGGGAGAGACCAGGGGAAAAAAAAACCCAAACTGCAGCGTGTCGTTTGCATCTCCAGAAACTCAAAAGAAGAGTCCTCTCATCCTGCGGCCGATGCCCTGTCGGTCGTAAAGGACGTTGAATTTGTTGATGAACTGGTTCATGCTGTTGCATGTCTTGGTGATGGTGCCTAAGTAGGCCATGAGGCCGACGTCGTTGCATTGCTGCAGGGGGGAGAGAAACAGAGTGAGAGTGAGGCACAGAGTCAACAGTCATCTGCAGCAGGAAGCACAAGAAAAAAAAAATTATGAAAGAATGTGATTCTTAAAAGCTCTTTTGATCTATCTATCCATCCTTTGGGATCACAGAGCTGTTGGAGCCAACCCAGCTGCTGTCACAGGTCCACACAGAATCACAAATTACCCCATGAGGCAGGAAGCCGGAGTACCCGGGGAAAACCCTCGGGGGGAACATGCAAACTCCACACAGAAAGGTCCCAGCTGGGATTTGAACCAGGACCTTTTTGCTGTGAGGCAAGAGCGCTAAACACTATGCCATCATGCCTATTTGAGTCAATTATATATGACTTATTCCAAATCTAATAACATCTAACATTAAAAATGAGACGTGATAACTAATCGGGTATTAAGACCGAGTTGTTTTTAGATCAAATATTGTTGGTAGAACTTCTGCCATTACAATTGAAAATGTACATTTTCTAAAAACAAGTCCATGTTTGATCGCCTTAGACTCATATTTTGTACAATTTAAACTATAATCATTGCACACAAATTACTTCTGAATATTAAGAATCTTTCCATTCTATTTAAAATCTATTAGGATATATTTAGTTTACATTTGATAGTTGAATTAAACTTCATGACACTTTGGGGGAATTTTCTCTCTCTCGTCTTAGTTGTGTTTTATTTTATGAGCAAATTCTTTTACAGTGTTAAACACAAAAAAGCGTAACCCCTTAAGACCCAGGCCAAAAGTTAAGGTAACCCTCTAAAGTCACAGGAACCCAGATAAGCAGAACCACTCTGGTAATTTCACCCGTCTACACATTTGAACGCCACTTCTTGAGAGGTTAAAGCACTGAAGCTTCAATGCTTTGGGGGCAACATTTTAGAAACTAAACAGTTTTTGTAATAAAAAAAAAATCACCCAAAAAAAGTCAAGATTTCTGCCAGTTTTATGACAAGAGGCTGAAAAGACGGAAATAGCACCAAAAATAATAATAATAAAAATGTTTATGTTTGCTTATGTGAGATATCTATTAGACCACATTTTTGTTTTTTTTAGTGATACAAATACGAAGTCCATTAAATGAAAATCCCTCGTCAACTACTGATAAAATTTAGCATAAACCTGAAAGCGAAACAAGGTAATTTTTTTATAGGTGGAAATAGGTTCAGGCATCAAGGGGTTAATTCTAGGTCAACTCTAATATTTATACTTTATGAGACTGAGATAAAATACTTGAATGGTTGTGAAAGGGAAGCATCTGAGCTTATGGCCTAGAAAATAGTTTTCTGTGGGATTCATGATCCTGAATGTGCAGGAGATCCAGCATGTAGATCTAAAATAAAAAGCCTGTATTTAAAAAGGTCATAAAGAAGCAGCATTGCATCACAAAAAAGAATCCATTCTACCTTTTAGCAAAGACAGTTTAAACCTCAATAAACAAAACTTTTCAGGTAAATTTCAGTGGATTTATTTTTTTATATGTTCTTACATCATAGAAGTCCGTTTTAAATTTGATGGTGCTGAGGACCGGCAGTCTGTGGCACAGGGCGTTTGCTTCTCGAAGGATCTCGTGGTTAAATGGCACCTCTCCTGTAACACAGCGGAGAGGTCATGTGACTGCCGCTGATGCTGCCGTCAAATGGCGGCTTGTTATGAGACAGGCGTGTTGGAACATCTCACTAAAGAACACCTGCTTCTCTTCACGCTCTTTGCCTTTAGCGCCCGCCTCATAAATAAAGCAGACTCACCTGCTTCCACGGCTTTCACGTACTCTAGAATGATCTTCACTCGGCTGTGGAGCATCTTGATTGCACTATGCTGAGCTATGAGGTGTTCAGCCACTGAGGAGGAGGAAGGAGAAGCGTTAGTGTTAATGACCTGAAAGCACTTCCACAGCTCTGTCAGGGTCCATTTTCAGCAGCTTGCTACAGATATGCATTCACCCAATTCATTTGTTTCACAATAGAAAAAGAAGCTAAACAAAATTACATTTAAAAGAATACAAAAAAAAAAGATTATTTGGAATAAAATAAATCATTTTCCTCATTAGAAGAAAGAAACATCCACAACAAATATTTCCCTCTATCCTGGATCCGAACAGTGACAGAAATGCTACTTTTGCATCTTATTATTAAAAGAGGAGGCTATGGCTCCAAACTGTCAGGTTGGATAGCTCCAATATTGCTCTTTGGGTTGGGGGTGTGAGGGGCCGCAAACTAGTGGGAGAGAAAGTGTAAACAGATGAATCATGGGAGATGAGGGCGGGCGCCATAACTCAGAGGTAAATTTCAAATGAACTGCAGCCGCCCTGCAGGAAAACGAAAGAAGTTTTTGGTTGAAAATGCCACAATCATAATTAAGAGACCACAGAGAAGGCTTTGAAAACAGATCAGAAGATGATGGGAGGGGAGTTTCAAAAACAGCTTTGCACTTTGTGACATGTGCAGTGCAACGAAAGAACTTCCTGTTACGTAAACCCACAGGCTTCCATATTGGTCAAAGCTTCTACGGGTCTGTCCAAATTGGAGGGCTGCATCCTTCGTCGAGCGGGTGGCCAGATGTGAACGGCTGAGAATTTGGAGTCTAGCCTTTAGATGATTCCAGCTGTTACATCGGCAAATGAACGGTTGTCTAGTGTGGCAGGTTGAGGGCCACTTGATGAAGATCACTACACAGCAGAGGACTGATAAAAGCCTCAGTCAGTAGAGGTTCAGACAGAGACCTGCTGCTTCCAGGTTGGAAGGTGCAGCAGGGGGGTATTCCAGGAAGCATGTTTAAACTAGCCTGACTTTAATCCTGAACTCTGGCTGAAATCCGCCTGAACTTGCTTACTCTGGGTATGTCGGTTCCAAAAGACCGGATATGAGTTGGTGTAATTACGCTCGACTTGGTAACCCCTGGGTTAATGCACGTGCACGTCAAGTACATAAAGACATTCTCAATCGATCGCCGATTTCCAGAGTCACCATGGAAACGAGTGGAGAAAAAAAGAGAGCGCTATACTTCAGTGAGACGGAGTCTGAGATTTTAATGACGGCGTATGAAGATTATAAGACCATCAAAAAAGTAACACGGCTGCATCAGCAAAAAGAAAGAGTTTCTGCTTGTAGTAAAAGAACGGACAAAGTAAACGCACGAGTTTCTGATCTCATTTTCATTGTGACGTATAGCTATATAACTTATCGAACTTAAATGAATTCAATTGGTAACAAGTAATTGGGTTAAATTTACTCAACCTAATTTCTTACGTCTATAAATATATAAATATTTTTTTATAACTCAAATTTAAATAAATATCTAACTAGATGTCATATTACTCCAATTCAATTACAGTTTTTCCATCTTAAATTATTATAATTCTTGAACTCTCATATGTCTAAGTTTGAGCCTGCAGACATTCTCATTTTTATAACAATAAAATGAATGAAACAAATCAACAGAGAGCGGTAGTGAACGAGGCACCATTTCTTTAAAATCGGGAAAAAGACGGCCGTGTTCGTTGGCTGCATTTGAAGGAGTTGTTGTGTTTGGACAGCACTTGTCGCGGCGCTGTGACGTAAGCAGCCCTCCAATTTGGACACAGCCTCTGTCCTTCTGTCTCATTCTCTTTGTAAACAGTTACAGGTGTAGTCGGAAGTTAAACTAAATTTCTATTTTCATTTTATCATCTAGTCTTTTGACACGTTTATCATTATTATATATTTTTTTAAACTAAAATAAAGAGACAAAGTGCTTCAAAGAAGCTGGACCGTGCCACGAGAGTTTCCTCAGTGTCCTAGTGCAGTAGCATCTATTGAGTAAATAACGAGAACATGCAGAGCAGTTTGGAACCTTGTGAGCACAGTCAATCAGACAAAAAGAGACCGGTGTGTCTCCATGACAAACTGAATGGAGTTGTGCGTCTGCTGCAGCCCCACCCCCCCCTCACCGGTCGAGTTCTCTCCGGTCCCGGTGGCCGTCATCCGAGCTACGTGGTCGACGCCGATTCTCTCTGCCTCCTCTGTGGCTAAAGTGTACGTCAGCTCAGCCAATAACATGGTGGCCTTAGCGAAGAAAGACAGCGTTTCAATGAGGAGCCACAAAAAACATAGTTAGAGCTGCGAAGAGGTGGAGACAATACCTCGCCACTGATGATGTCAATCACAGATTCATAAACGCTAACAGGAAGCTGTGGAGGAGCGGGACAAGCAGGTTAAAAAAGCTCTTCACACGCACACACGCCCCTCCATGACTGAAGAACAACTCACGTCGGTGTGTTTGGTCATCGGGTTGAGCTTGAGAAACAGCGGGCTCTCAATGATCTCACACACCTGTCTCAGAACAGACAAACGTTCAGCTGGTACAGAATTTAAAGAAGCATTGGTGAGAGAAGGTTTGACCCAAATGTGGATCATTTCCAGCTCAGCGTCACAAAGGCCGCCTTTACACTGCGTGGTTCAAGTGACCCAATTCCGATTTTTTCCTCTCACGTGTCACAGATCGGATATGATCGGTGAACGTGTAAGCAGGACAAAAGCGCATGGATTCTGTTTTTCTCAGATCGGATACAGGCCTCTCTCATATGTGGAAATAAATCGGAAACAAATCGGATACGTGCATTTGCGTGTGCCATGTAAGCAGACAGATCGGATATTCCCCAGTAAATGCTAGTCGTACGTCAGTGACGACAATTCGGACACCACCAACTGAGATCACATGACTTATTAAGGTGCTTTTGTGCCCTGATTTTGCTGTCAGCGTGTTACCTTTCAGCCTCAGGCTTCAGACCGTAGTTGGAAACCGCTGTTATGTCCGGTCCGGACGCAAAAGGCAACTAATGAAGCGGGACACTGTTGCTATGGAACAGGCTAGAAGCCGTTTATTTCTTTGGGAGGCGTGTATGATGGGGACCATGTGTGTGGACGTGCGTGCTTGCGAGTGTGTGTGTGTGAGGAGAGGAGAGCGGGTGTGAGTGTGGAGCGGGGGACTGTCAGAGAACTGTAAATTAAAAAGAAGGTGTCTCCCCCAAAAGTTTTGGAGTCTTTCTTAACCCACTCTGGAGGCTGAGGGTTCAGAACGGAAAAGTGAACCCCGAGGAAATCTCCAGTGTGTTTCTGACTACGGTCAGAAAAGAAAAGTCATCGCGCAGGAAAGGTTCAACACTTGGATCAAACTGTTTGGACAGCACAACGTCTGCAAACACTTCCTCATTCAAAACTCAGAGAGAGCCAAGCAGCCCTCCTTTTTTCCTCTCCCGTGCATCCCCTCAGGAGTGCCCAAGGCCACGCCTCCTTCCGTCACCGCCTTGCCTCCATGACAACCGCAATCACAAAAGTCAGAAAGAGGTCTGCGGAAGGTGGGAATACTGCTACGTAGTCCTCAGAACGTCTACGTTTGATAGTTTCAGCATTGTATAGTGTAAATGCAAAAAACAGATACGGGTCACTTTTAAAAGATGATGTAAGCGGGTCGTCAAAAAAAATCGGATTTAGTCAGAAAATCAGATATGAGCATCAAGACCTGCAGTGTAAAGGCGGCCTAAGTCTGAACATTTTGCTGCAGTCAAGCATGAAGCGCCGGTGTTTCTGTACCTGTTTGTGGATGTGGATGTCAGACTGGTCAGGGGGCCCCCCAGTGGTGTACCAGCCCAGGAACTCCATGTCTTTGAAGACCTGTTTAACTGAAACAGCAGAATTCAACTCTTTATTTGCCAAAAATCAAAACAACAACAACAGACTTTTACAAATGTAACAGGTAATTTGATTACTTTCTGTTTGGAGAAAAAGAACAGTCAATCAGAAATATTTTTTGCAGTTCAGAATTAGGACTCACTCGGACCTAAGAGACAAACAAGGTTCTAGCTGTTTACAAAAAAATTAAGCCAATTTTTGACCCCAAAAAATAAACAATTTGCTTTAGAAAAAAAACTTAAAATCAAATATTAAAAAACATAAAAATGAAGTTTTATTTTGAAATTAACCTTTTGGAATGACATAACCTTCAATTTAATTCAGTTTATTTCAAAACTCACAACTGAATCTTTGACTATTTATTCTTTTAAATCCAGCAGGACTGTTTTAGCCTCATTCAGTCCACATTTTAGGACTGCTGGTCCAGAGTTTCAATAAAGAACACGGATTGAGAAACCCAGCTTACACTGCTCCTCCTTGATGTAGTAGTACTCCTTATCGATGTGCACTTTGTCGTCTATGGTGTGAGACATTAGTTCAAAGGAGTTCATCACTTCTATGTTTCTACCCTCTTGTTTCCCGATCAGAGCGCCGATCACTAAACAAGGAAAACACACAATCAACCAAAACAACACAAACATGCCTGGAAAATACACGTTCAAGAGCTCCGCTGCTTCAAGTAAGAATGCTGCATTTATAGTGACATTACTGGAGAAGATGATGAATTCTATTCATGTTCTGAGTTCCTAGTTAACACTAAAAGATGTCTCTGTTTGGGAAAAAAAATCTGACTATGTGAGAATTGGAGTGCGTTAGTGTGACATCACCCATAGAAAATGGCTTATTTCTGGCTCCAAGCACATGAAATCAATTCATTTGCCTTTTTTTTTTTTTTTGGTGAAACAGACATGACCATGTTGGAGCCAGAAGACATCAGTAAACGTGATTGGTCAACGCGTGGAGCTTCAGTTTAGCTTCATCACAGATACCCTGCATGGGTCGGCCCTCCTGAGAGCGGATGCGGATCCAGTGGTCCGATATGTTGAGGATGACCAGAGGGTGTAAGGCCACAGAAACACTCCCAGTGACCCCGGAGGCCATGACACTGGGGGTGGCTGCAGACACACAAACAGCAACAACTTCAACAAAACAGGAAATACAAGACACAAGGAACACAACGTAGATTTTTCACAATAAAATATAGTATGACATATCAAATAATTGGCTGTCGTGTTGATGAGACATTTACATATAAAAAATAATCCTAAAACAATTCAAGAGAGGATAACACCTGCCTAAACATATTCATACAGGCCTGAAGATTGATTTTTAAACCTAAGCTGTTTACATTTTAGTTGTATCTGTCATTTTTGTAGTTAATCAATTGATAAATGAAAAAAGACATCGGATGTATGACAATGTCCAACACATCAGCAGCTGTTCATGTTTTATTTTACACAAAGATGCTCATCTTAAGCAGGTTGAGCACTTATTCATCCTATAGATGTCACAGACTGTTGGAATAAAATCGCTTCGGTCTGATATATCTGAGGTTTCAGGGGTGTGGAACCTGAGGCTCCGGAGCCACATGCGGCTCTTCGGCTATAAAGACATTCCAAAAAATTGAATAAATACTTAGTTTAACTAAGCAAATATTCTTATAGTCTACTGTAAAGTTGTTGCTTTGAGTCAAAGTTCTTAAAATATATAATTGCATTTACATGTATGGATTTTTTAAATATGGATTTTAAACCAATGCACACATCTTTATGTTGATAGTAAAAGGATGA
Organism: Oryzias sinensis; assembly: GCA_037389245.1. Lineage (NCBI taxonomy): Eukaryota > Metazoa > Chordata > Actinopteri > Beloniformes > Adrianichthyidae > Oryzias > Oryzias sinensis. The sequence continues at coordinate 8,259,757 of CM074496.1, forward strand.
ATGCTCACCTAAAATTTAATCTGTTGAAGCAAGAGGATCTTTTGACTTAGGGTGCATTTTATTTTGAAAGGAACGTGTATGTGCTGCTGTCTGAAGTAAAGAAGTTAAACTTGCTCTTTTTTAGTAAAATATAACACCTTTGTGATTCTATTATTGTCGACATGTAAAACAAAGCTACTTGTTACAAATGATGAATAAAAAACCACTGAAGTAAACAAACAAAAAGTGTGTTTTTCTAAGTGTTGAGGCCAGACTTTGTGGCTCTCGCTTGGTTTCGATCTGTAAGAATCTGGACCAAGTGGCTCGTTTCCCGTTAAAGGTTGCAGCCCCCTACTTTATATGAATGAATAAAGTAGCAACATTTGGTAATGTATCAAATTGTTTTCCTTCTTTAAACAGCGCTCAGTTAATCTGGATTAAGATTATATAGCATTTTAAGGATGGGTACATTGTTAAGTGACTGTATTTATAAACTCAGCTGCGCAATGCTGAGTTAGATCAGAGAAAGCGACAGTAAATCCAGAATGATTCATCACAGACTGACCGTTAACCTGCTTATCATGTTAGCAAAGCTTTTGTAGCCAGAAGCTTTAGCGCCGCCAAATCTTTCCAGCTCACAAACCAGCAGATACACAAAACACGCGGGGCCTTCGGTGCGCGCGTGCATGTTAACGTCAGGCTCCAACGGTCTGATTTAAGACAAACACTTGCCTGCCCCGTCTACCTCCATTCCTCCACCATTGCTGGTCGCCATCTTGTCCGGTAGACTGCGCGTGCGCAGTGGACTGTTGACCTAGCGAACGATAGGTGGCAACATCACATATTTTCTGAACATTTATCAATAAGGCGCGCGGCATTGCTGATGTCATAAACATTTTTTAAATTGAAATAACTACTTAGACGTAGACTCAGTATGTTCAGAGAAACCCAGGCCCGTCGCTTTGAACTGTTAAATGAACTGAACTGTTGCTAACCAGAAGCTGTTTCCTGGGGATTACTGATTAGAGCGCAACCCGTGTGCATCCGGAAATTAGTCCGTGTGGAAGGTTTTGTTTACAGAATGGATGAATTCAAAGGCTGCGATTTGGACTACTTCCCCGAAAACATCTTGATAGACGTGTTGTCGTTTTTGAGCGTCAGAGAGCTTGTTCGAGCTGGAAGGTATGAAAACGTGACCCTGCTGAATGTGTTGGTTTTATTATTGGTTCCCTGTTCTTTCTATACAATGCAGCAGCATGCACAGACAGAGACAGAGCCAGCTGGATCTCCCTCCTTTGTTGTTGTTGTTGAGACTTCTGTCTGGCGAGTTTCTAATGGTTTCCACATTATCTCCAGGGTTTGTAAGAGATGGAAACGGCTGGTTAAAGACCAAAGACTGTGGAGAACAGTAGATCTGACTGCTTGGAAAGGGGTAGGACTGTGGTTTCAGTTCCTGAATATTAAGTATTAGTACTATTAATTCTTCTGTAATCGAATGGACAAAGTAAACATGGATAAAAAATATGTAATGCTTGAAATAACTGTTTTTTGTTAGTTTATGTCCAGTTTTTTTAAACCTTCACTAAAATCAGTGACAAATGTGCACTTTTTTCTTGTATTATTATTATTATTACTACTATAATTGGACACGTTATTTAAAATGAAATAAGTGAAAGTAAGTCCCCCCCCCAAAAAAAATAATAAGCCTCCTTTTATGTTTCTGAAGTGCTTGTGTTTGAGCTTATATCTCATTATTTATTTAATCAGTTTTCTCCTTGTTATTGTCACATGGTCTCTTTTTTTTCTTATATTAGGTGACATCTCGCATCCTTTGGGTCTTGCTGCGTCAGTACTTTGGTTGTGGACTGAGGTGCCTTCGCCTGCGTGGCTTGCTGCTTTCTGCCCGGGGTGGAACCTTTCTCTCAGAGTCCTGGCTCAAAGCTTTGTCCACTAAATGCCCTCGCTTGAGTAAGCTATGCCTTCTACATGCAGACTTGAGAACCTTACCCAACTGTCACCTCTTGCCTCCTTCTCTACGTGTGCTGGAGCTCCGTGGTTGTGAGCTCCCTCAGGGCTTTTTTTGTCAGGCCAAGAGTTCCTCACCTGCTTTTCCTCAGGACAGAGCAGTGGCTACTTCCAGCGCTGGTGGTTCACAGCAAGGAAAAGATCCAAAAGTCAAAGGGCAGGCCTCGCCTTTAGGCATTAGTATTGAGAGTCTAGTTCTAAACAATGTGCCCTCTTTCACAGATCAGCACCTGCAGAGTCTGGCATCATGGGAGAGGCTTTGTCGTTTAGAACTTCGCGACACATTTCGTATAACAGCAAATGGGCTTAGAAGCTGTGCAGCAAAAGATGGCCTTTCAGGTATGGAGGGCCTTTCCAAGCTCAAGTTTTTGGAGTTAGGTATTACAGCAAGGCAAGGCTACCAGTTGCAGATGGCCTCCCTTGGGCTGGGCGCGGGATGGCTTGGATTAGAGGAGCTGAGTCTCGGTGGTAAAGAGGTAGGGCCGGGTTTGCTCTGTGCCAGCCGCTTAAAAGATTTGAAACGCCTGTGCTTGTGGGCCTGCACGCTCGGTGAGCTGCAGATCGTGCGCAGCTGCAGGATGCTCCGCGGACTCCGCCAGCTCCAGTTTGAAGATGTCGTCTTCCAGCCTCGGCAGAGTCCACCGGCAGAAGAGGAGGAAAGGAGCAACGAAGAACAGCAAGATGGAGAGGAACATTCAGAGATGGATAACAACGATGACAACAAGACACAAGACACGAATGATCCTTTTCCAAGCCTTAGGCGCTCATTGGCCGTCATGCTGCCTTCTTGTAGTCTGGTTTTTACCAACTGCTCTGTTCAAATAAACGCAGACTGATAAAGGTCTCAACTAATGCTTTGTTCTGACAACAAGTCCATGTAAATCTTTGGGAGACTGTTGTAGTTTAGTACAAACAGCAATCACCACCCAATAATCTGAAAATCTTCATGGTTAAAGCCCCACTGTGAATTGAATAAAATGGAATTCCACTTTGATGTTGGTGAGTTCACAAAGGCGCATTGAAGGGGGGGAGTGCACCCCCTGTCCCTCCAAAAAGAGGGCAAAAAAAAAAGATTTACTCACAGGTTAGATGGAGTTCATTGTGTAAAGCTCTTTTAAGCCTTATCCAAATTAGAAATAATTATTTCATATTTTTTGGAACACTGGGGTAAAAAAACATGTAAATAAGTGTTGCATTTTTTTAAATAGATGTTTAAATAGATTCTTTCCGAATTGATGTTCTCCGATTAACCAAAATTAAGGCTTCATGGTGTTTTGTGATAAAAGATGAAATCTAACTGTTTAACTCATCAAAGTGAATTACACTGAGATTGTTCACTGACACAAGATTAGACTAATTCATCACACTGATGGAAACATCAAAAACCTTTTGTCACCCCTTTTTGAAAAATGTGCCTCTTAGACTGACAGTTATTAAGAAGTGTTGTATCATGAATGTTTTGAAGGTTAAAACAGAATTTACTTCACAAAAAGATGTATCATTCTATCTTTAAGCAGTTTCTTTTTTCAGGTGAATCAATGGGTTCTTTGTTTCAAAAAAAAAAATAAATACTGATAAGTGAGTCATTTCAAGGTGCATCCTTAGGTCCTGTTACAAACGTAGAAAGCAGAACTGTCACTGCTTGACTATCTGACATGCATGTGTTGGTTGCAAAGCCAAAAACTAAAGCGAGCTGAAAAAGCAACAACAATGCACCTGTTTCCTGTTACTCAACTGCTTTTTACCAGGTTTTTACATTCACAAATCATACAATTCACTCACATGTAGCAGGTTGTGGTGATGCAAATGCACTCTGTACTGCTAAAACAAGTCTCTCTCAAGTTGCAATGTTATTTTGTTTTTTTACATTTGTGATAATAAATTTGAATGTGAACATAAATTTGACAGGTCTTCCTTCATTGCTATGCATTGTTCTGCATTTAAAGGCCAATATTGTAGCAAAGTGATTCTCTAAAAACAATCAATAAAACTTTTTTCTTTTTACTTTAACCCGTCCACTAAGTATAAATGTATAACATTTATACACACATCTATACGCAGACGGCACAATGGTTCTAAATATTTTCCAAGAAAAGATGTTTTTACCTATTTTTTTGCAACAATTAAATCAAGTAAAACTAAAACCAGGCTACCTTTACTATTTCAATTAATTGTCAGTACTATCATTTTTTAATTTTACTGTTTTTTTTAAATTGAACACAGCTAAAGCCGTTGTAAAAAAACGTGGATACACAAAAAGGTTCATACGTTAGAGTATTCCATTAACTGCTGCTGCTGCATTGCAAATTTGTATCATAAGTAATAGAGGAAAATTATACATAATTATGATGCTAATAATTTAAAAATGTTCCCACTGGTGCGCCTGTCCCAATGTGTCCATCCACACACTTCCGCTATAATCTGACCAATAGGAGCCCTTGTTGCTCCCCCTGTTCTCGACCAATCGCTGTAAAAGGACCAATAGGAGTTCTCGACGCTCCGCCTATCGACCAATGATTTTGTCCCAGCCAGGATTTTGAAACGTTGGCGGTCTAGGAAGTTAACGAGAGGAATAGTCTCCACCTTTCGTTGTCAATAGGAATATATTTCTTCGAAATGCAGGTAATGTATTGATGTTTTTTTAAGCTATATCTACACCTGTCACAGCAGAGTTAGCTGGTGAACGTCTGTTTACGCCGCACTGTTCTTCGAATGAAAAAGTCGACGAAGACCTTAGCTAACGTTAAGCTAGCTTTAGCTTTAGATGTATCATGTAAGAAGAACAAATAAGGCTGGGGTTAGTGGCAGAACATTGCCAAATAAAACATTTCCTTTAGAACTGTAAAATGTGCTTTTTGCTTATGTAACGCATATTACGTCAAGTTTGCTCAAATGTGAAACTTATTTTCTGATCAATAGACCTCGTAACGTTTTCCATTGCAGTTACACATTATTGTCAGCTGCACTGACTGTCACTGAGCAACAGTGGGTATCATTGAATCTCTGTGCTGTGTAATGCTAATGTATTTACCCTCAAATCACTTATATGCAGAACAAGGAGAATCATGAACCCAAGGGCCCTCATAGACCGGTAAGTGATTAATAAAATAATAAAAAAAAAGTATGCTACTGCATCTCGTTGGTTATTTTCTGAAGTGGTCACAGAATTACTGGATAACTTTGTAAAAAAACAAAAAGTGCTCCTTGTAGTTTTACATCACCATAGTTGTACCTGAGTGGATTCCATTTATCCAGTACTTCTACTCTGCTACTATTGGCTGTATTTATTTAGTTGGTTCTTAATGCTGTTTATTTTAGGGTTGCAGGCTAATAGAGAGATGATTGGCTTTGTCTAAACAAACACAATGAACACATCAGATACTGTAACATACTGTTTGCTAAAGCAGGAGTGATGTATGAACAAAAAACATTTTTTAAATGTGAGTGAAGCTTCTCATTTCTTACTGTGACGTCTGGGAGTTGTCATTTTTTTTTTCTTCAAGATGCCAGGACCCAACCTTAAAACTCATTTTAAACATTTAAAAATTCAATTACCTAAAATAAGGAAGGAGCTGGTAAGCAGAAAAACAAGCTTTTTCAAACAGCAGTTTTTCATTTGCTGCTAAATCAGATAAAAGAAATAGTCAGAAATGTAGCTTTAATAATAAATTATTTTATATATGTCCTCCATTATGAGAAAATTTAAATTTAACAAGAACATGTTAAAAGCATCAAAAACATGATTTTCATTGCAGCGGGTACTTCCACACCTCGTTGCAAGAGCAGCCACATGAATCGATCTTTCCTCCTACCTACTATTAGATACAACGGCTTATAGACAGTGGTCACTTTATTCTGTTATTGAAGTACTATAGTACTATTTATTATCTGTTAATACCTGTAGTTGTTTTATAATTATCTTGTTTTCTGAGCCACAGTAACAAGTCAATTTCCTGTCATGGGGTCAATATTTCCAAAGCTACTCTTACTTTCATACAATGTTTGTATACTCTACCCACCTATTTTATTTTTTAATCATGCGTAATTGGATTGACTATACAACAAACTAAAATGGATTATAACATTTTGAAGAAGTATAATTTTGTGTTTATTGTTGTTGTTTTTTTTTAGTTTGCAACCCCGAGCATGGTGACTGGACCTCAGCGTGTTTTGGCAAAGCCCCGAGCTGAACTGAATAAAAGCACAGTCACAGGTGATTTATCTGTTCATACAAGCATGATTTTTGTAGAAAAGTATTGTGAATGTTTAGTATTTGTTTTGGAAAGGCACAGGGTTTATGGCATAGAGATGAAATGGTTTTAAATTTTGTTGAACATTGCAACCAAGGCAAAAGAAACAGACTCAAATACAAATAAAATCGGTTCATTTTTTTTTGTTTGGGCAGGCAGAAATATTGGAAAGATTTGTAACACAGTGGATAGTGATGTGGCTGAACTCTCCCGACATTACCATGAATAAACTGTACAGTTTGAGGAAAGAAACGCTTTACACTTTTTTTCTCGAAATATACCATCCTCGTTTTACTTGGCCTGTGTTAACATAAGCGAGCCTCTCGTTATACTTCAAATTAATTCTAACTAAATAAATAAAACCACCTTGAACATGTTTTTAAACTTACCAAACTTGGCAGACAAAAAAAAAAATGCTCCTAAACTGTGGATTGGTCAGAGACCTTACAAGTTGCCACTTTAATGGTGCTTTATTTTTATTTATTTTTTTCTAAATCTCTGATTTCTGAATTGAATGGCTACACTAGTTCAGTATTCCAAAAACAACTAAAAACCTCTTTTTACTAATCATTATCTCGTCTTTCTCATTGAAATGGGAAATAAGTGTGTTTTACTTGTATCAAATTAAAGTTTTGTCTTCATTAAGGTCCAGGCAGAGAATGTGTTGGCACCTCATCTGTTTCTCCGCCCAAGTAAGAATCTTTAAATGCTAATGGTACAAAATAAACACTGGAGTCTTGGGTTTCTTTGGTAACAGAAGGATTTTTATTTTTAGGAAAATTTCCATTGACGACTTCGACATTGGACGGCCTCTTGGAAAGGGCAAGTTTGGCAATGTCTACCTTGCGAGGGTAAAGAAGCTGCAAGCCATTGTGGCGCTGAAGGTGCTGTTCAAGTCTCAGATGGAGAAAGAAGGTGTGGAGCATCAGCTGAGGAGGGAAATCGAGATCCAAGCCCATCTCAAGTATGTTTCCTCTTTTCTTGATTGCGTTCTTTCGTCAGTCAACATGATTTTAACTTGAAAATAATTTTCGTTTTGGTCTTGCACTACTTTACAATTTCTTTGTCCCACTTGTTTGGTTGAAAGGTCATTGATGATACATCTGTTAAAAATCTGTTTATTCCAAAGTAGGATTACAGATGTTTTTAAGGCAGTAAAACTCTTCATTACACACTTCCTACACCTTTCTCAGACAGACAGGAACTTTTTTACACTTTTCTCTCTTGTTTAAGCACCCAAAGTTCAAACCATCTTAGGAAAATAAGTCCAGAATTATAGCATGAAGACAAAGATCTGCTTATTCCGATTTGGAGAGCTGCACGCATCTGTTCAGGAGACGCAGCATGGAGGAGATTGAGTAACGTGGTCTCTGGCCAACCAGGATGCAGAACAGAGCAAAATTTCACACAAATTTCAGGAAACGGCGAAAGAGCACAGTAATTCAATGAAATCTTTCAAGACGTGTGTTAAATATTGATAGAGTACATTCGATTTTAGAAATCACAATAACATCTTCCTCTGTTTAACTGATCTTTTCCAAATTTTAAATTTTCTCTAAATGATTTCCCCGTTTTTCATTTGAGGTGTACATTATGTTTTCACAGGCACCCTAACATTCTGCGCTTCTACAATTACTTCCATGACCGCAAGAGGGTGTTCTTGGTGCTGGAGTATGCCCCTCGTGGTGAAATGTACAAAGAACTACAGAAATATCAACGGTTTGATGATCAGCGCACGGCCACTGTAAGTGTTGGATGTTGGAGACTAAGTTAAGCCGTAGTTGTTTTCAAGCGCTGTGGTCTAATTGCAATGAATTGAAATTTCCAGTACATGGAGGAAATATCTGATGCATTGTTGTACTGCCATGAGAAGAAAGTGATTCATCGTGACATCAAGCCAGAGAATCTACTCCTTGGCTATCGTGGAGAGCTCAAAATAGCAGATTTTGGTTGGTCTGTCCACGCTCCCTCTTTAAGGTGAGCAACCTCACCGTATCATTTTTATAAGCATCCACTTTTTGTCGTATTTGTTTGATATTATGGTTTTTATGTTTATATATCTTGGTATCATTTCCAGACGGCGAACTATGTGCGGGACACTGGACTACCTTCCTCCAGAGATGATCGAGGGGCACACCCACAGTGAGAAGGTGGATCTCTGGTGTATCGGAGTCCTCTGCTTTGAATGCTTGGTCGGAAATCCACCGTTTGAAACTGCCAGTCATACGGACACATACAAAAGGATTATGAAGGTTAGTGATGGTCTCTGGATAACGGTTAGATTAGCACACAAAGACTGAAGCTAAAACTCTGGTGGTAAAAGATTTAAGGACTTTTGACCTTCCTCTGTCATAGCAATAATTTTATTTGATCTATGTGGTTTGAAGCCATTTAAATGTACTAATATTTAAATATGTAAAAAGTAAAGTCATGTCATGCTGCTTGCAGGTGGATTTAAACTTCCCAAAGGTCGTCTCTGATGGTGCCCGGGACCTGATCTCCAAACTGCTTCGTCACAATCCCAACGATCGCCTGCCCCTTCAGAAGGTTATCGACCACCCGTGGGTGCGGACAAACTCTCACAGGCTCCTCCCACCTACCTGCCCCTCCAAGAAATGTTGAGACTGCCTAGCAACTGACTGACTCCTGTCTTTGTATATTTTATCTGTCCCCCACTAGACTGTGGGTCAGCATAGGTTTCACTGCCACGGCTTCACACTGCCATTATATTGGCATATTTTATGGCTGCTCTTTCATATTGTCAGTTTTTTGTTGTTGTTTTTTTAGGTTAAATAAATAAATGAAACATAACGTGTCTTCAAATTGATGGAAAACTAGGGTTTCTACAACACTGTTTATTCCAATTCTTGTGTCCATTTACACACTTTTAAAGTTAATTATTGTCACTTTGTGACTTTTTCTTATGTTGGACATTTCTTTTTAAATGTTTATGTTGAATTTCTCAGTTTGCATTGGTGCGCTAACCAAAATACTGCTGTGCTGAAAATTTGTGTATAATCCTATTCTGGAGTTTTTTGGTTGGAAAGCATTCTTTTTATCTTTAATCTTCAATAAAAACATTATCCTTTGTTTTGTTTCTACATGAGTTTTCATGGTGTAGGACTGTTAAAGCAAAAGAATCAGGCTTCGAATTATAGAGCTATGATATTTCTGCCACCACGTTGCACACAAAACGTGGTGGCAGAAATATCACTCCATAGGAGTTTGTTATACAGGCAAATCAAAACTGAATAAATAACAACCGGTCTGGCAGCGGATTTATAATCAGTATGTCTCGCCGGTGGTAGACAGTCGGTAGCGTGGCCGAGCGGTCTAAGGCGCTGGATTAAGGCTCCAGTCTCTTCGGGGGCGTGGGTTCGAATCCCACCGCTGCCAGTAATATTTTGCTGATATAACATTTGTGTCCTATAACTAATGCTGCTCATCAGTGATTGATGGACTTAATTTTAATAAATTACTTCTAGAAAACAAATTACAGTACCGTCGTTCGTGTACATAACAAAAATGTTAGCTTAATAATAAAAAAAAGAGAAAGACATCATTGATTAACTGTGATTGATACTATTCTCTTAAATGACATCATTACTATACTTTTACTGTTCTCAGTAGTTGCCCTCAGTAAAATTTACCTTCGACAATAATCTCAGCAAAAGCACTAAAGTTTCCAACTGATTTTTGAAATGGGTTCATTCGTCACAAGATGGCGCTCCCATTCCAGTTGTCCTTTAGAATCATGGCCAACCTAAAGCAAAACAAAAAAAGGCTTTCCCGACCTCTTCTCAAAATGATTTATTTCTTATAAAATAAAACAGTGTTTTCCTCGTTTTCATGAAGCAAAAAAATGGTTTATTTTGAAACTCACAACGTAACTGTTTTACACACGAAGCTTTTCTTTTGACAATACGCCATATTCTTCCGGGTCCAAACTACGTCACATCCCACAACATAAACGCTAGGTTGCTAGAATGTGATGCAGTCTGGTGTCCTGTCAAAACGTTCGTTTTCATATCTTCATACCTAAAACAATCATTTTTATACTCTGAAAATGTCAGGCTTACCACCCGGAGACCCGCAGCTGGTCTCAATGATCGTGAACCATTTGAAAACCCAGGGTCTGTTCGACCAGTTTAGGAGGGAATGTCTGGCAGACGTTGATACAAAGGTAACTCGCTGACGGCTTACTAAACTTAATATACGTGAAGTTTATATCAGTGTCTTTGTTTGGTGCCTTTTAAAGCTGTAACTTTTTTGTCTTTTTATTTATTTATTTATTTATTTATTTATTTTTTGCAGCCAGCCTATCTGAACCTAAAACAGCGAGTTGACAACTTTGTGTCGAACCACCTCTCCAACCACACATGGAGCCCCCATTTGAACAAAAACCAGCTGAGGAACAACATCAGGCAGCTTGTCCTGCAGTGAGTGAAGGACTGCACCTTTTCATCATAATAACCAGCGGATTTTAAAAAGCCACGCATGCTCGCAACACTCTGGGATTTATTTGCAGATCTGGCATGCTGGAGCAGGGGGTCGACAGGATTGTGGCCCAGGTAGTGGACCCCAAAATCAACCACATCTTTAGACCTCAGGTGGAGAGGGTGGTCCGCGAGTTTCTGTCTCCGGGCAGCTGCTCCGACGAGCCAACGACCCCTTTGCCCCCAGCAGATCTTAAGGTGGACACTGGCATGCTTGAGCAGGGTATGAATCCATCTCCTACGTTCCTCAGTAGAATCATCAGAACTATTCAAGCTCCACTCCGATCACATTTTCATCTGTTGGTAAAGCGTCCCCAGTGGTCTTTTTTAATTAATATTATGTCGTTTTTAGCCAAAATCCCCAAATCTGTGCTCTAGAACACAGGAGTTCATTAGAAATTGAGTTGTGGGCGAGAAGTGGGCACGAAGTGAGCCCATCCCCACTTCCCGTCGCCTATCAGTTTATTCTCTTTCGCTAACTTACTGTCCCTCAAAACCCCAACCTAACATGCAGGTGCAGGGAAAATGGTGAGCAGTACCAGAGCTATCGAGCCGTAGAGTGTTGATCCAGATTCCAGCTCAGTGGAGGAAAACAAAGACGTTCATGGTTGTAAACAAGCTGGATGCATCAGAATGGAGCAGAGCAGGGAGCTCGCGGCTTTGTTCTGTGTCGTAAATAAGCTCTTTTTCAAACTGCATATTTTCCATCTGCTCCTGAGTCATAACAATTTGAATAAATAAATACTTTCCTTATACATGTCCACCATCATCAGAAAAATGCTACATAAACATGTTAAATACACGAAAGTCCCATTATAATTGGAGTGGATCTTTAAACGAACGCAACCGTCTGTCTTAACTCTATGGATAATTCCTCTTTCAATTTTTAATTCTTGAAAAATGAAAAGAATCGCAGATGCTCTAAAGGAAGAAATGAAAGTCAATATTAATTTAGCGTCTTTTTTCTGTTTACAGCCCCATCTTCAACTCCAGCCACCTCCACCACTAGTGATGCTATGTCGATTCTGGACACCATAAGTTCCCTCAACCAGGAGGCCAGCGTCAGGTCCAGCTCAGCTACAGAAAAAAGTCGGAAAAGCCTGGCTTCTGATGACGGCGCTCTGCTGGTCGAAGAGGACGGCCAGGACGCCTGTATGGAAGATGGAGACGATGACCAAGACAGAAAACTGCTGGAGGAGCCACAGGAAATGATGGAAGTCCAGACATCAGACGTGAACCTAGAGGAGACGGGGGAGTTCATGGAGCCTGGAAGAGAAGCGTTAACAGAGGAAGTGAAAGTAGAAGAGGAGGGGGGTGGAGTCCTGGAGCAGACAGAGGAGGAGAAAGACAAACCTATCAGTAAAACTAGTAGCAAACCTTCAGAAGAGAAACCAGATGAGGAGGTGTTGAAATCTAAAAATCAAGCCAAGCAAAAAGCCAAAGAAAGAATAAAAGAAGGTAAGCTGCTGTGATTTGGTTCCTACATGTTCACCTTTGACAATCTCCTGTTTATGGTTGGTTGTTGCTGGCAGAAATGCATAAAATGTATAAAAGCCTCAATGTTGTTTGAGGTTTTTGCTAAAAGCGGTGATTCCAAATAAGTTGAATGTGTTTTTCTAGAATATTCTCTGGAGGACTCTGACCTGGAAGGACTGAGCGACATCACGGTGAGCTCTGTCCACACCAGTGACCTGTCATCCTTTGAGGAGGAAAGTGATGAGGAGGAGCAGCCGTCCGACTCTTCTGAGGAGGGGGAACTTTCTTCCGATGGTCTGTGACGGCCTCCATCATTTCTTGATCCTTTTCGCTATATTATGATAGTAAAGTCTTTAAGAAATGAATGGTAGAAGTTGACTTTTAGGTTTGTTTCTGATCCTTTTTCTGCATGTCTAGATGATGGCAAGAAAACGGAGAAGAAACACGCGAGTGAAGATCAAGGAGAGGAGGACAAAGAGCGCAAACCTTGCCGTAAGGCCTACGTCCACAAGCCCTTCCTGTACTCCCGTTACTACAGCGACTCAGACGATGAGGTCACCGTGGAGGAGCGCCGCAGATCAGTGGTGGGTTTTTGTGCAGCTCCAGTGCTGATGTGACCCTAAACAAAACATCGGACATGTTCTTCTGTGCACAAACTGTGTTTACAGGCGAAAGACAAGGAAGAGAGGCTGTTGAAGAGGCAGCAGAACAGAGAGCGGCTGGAGGAGAAGCTGAAACAGAAGGCAGCACAGGCTGAACAACAAGGTTTCCAAATCTTTCTTCCTATGTTTGTCTAACTATTGTTAGAACTTATTACACTTGATATAACGACACAATGACAGGTTCATAGAGACTGAAGGATTTCTTTCCATTTTACTTTGTCTTAACCCCTTGACGCCTGAATTTATTTATAGCTATGAAAAAAAATTCACTTATGTGTTTACTTTTAAGCAGATGCTAAATTAAGGTAATTTCGGAGCCAAAGTGGTTTGATGCATTTTGCGTCAATAGAGTTTAAACATAAGAATATTTTTTTCAAATGTCCCAGTGGCCGTTTTATTTATTCCCTGAATTAATTATATTTAGGACGTTTTATCTGAACTTCTAATTTCTTTTTGGCCGATGTTATTTTACTTGCGACCAGCACAAAAGCTGACGGAAACTCGTGTTTGCCACACGTTTATACGTGAGGAAACTTTAACACGATACAAATCCTTACGGAGGGTTTTATTTAGTTCAAATGCTCTTTTGAGTGTAAACTAACTGCCTCTCTCATCATGGATGTTGTGTTTATCAAGATCGCAAAAAACAAAAGAGCACAGACTCAGCTGGACTGGAGGGTCCCAAAGCCAAAGAGGCCCGTAAGGAAAGGAAGGTCCTCGAGAAGAAGATGGCTCTGAACCGGAAGAGGAAGCTAGACTCCAGGTGTGCCGACTTTAAAATTTTCCATTGGAGCTTCTGGTCTCCCTGATGCCCTCAGATGTTTCTGCAGTGTGTTCTCTAAGCGTGGATGTCACCTTTTCAGGAAAGAGGGAGATGCTTCCAGCAAGAAGAAGGGCGATGCAGGAGACGCATCTAAGAGAGCGGTATGAGATCATCATTTCTGATGTTTGTTCTGTTTGTCAGCGTTTGTCCAATATTTGAAAAAAAGTCTCTTTTTTTTCAAATAAGGAAATTAAGCCGTCGATATCGAAGACCCCACAACCTAAATTTGCAAGGAACCTGTCAGAATCAGTGGCGTGTGACGAGAGGCACCGACGAATGAGCGCCACCATTTCCGAAGAGTCCGACGACGCCAAGAAGCCGACGGAGAAGGCCGTCACACACGCTTTTATCCTGGAATTGGAACAAGGATCCCAAGAGGCCCTAAAGCAGCGCTCATTTGGGAAATTCGACCGTCCGTCTCGCAAAGAGCTTCATTTGAAGGAGCGCAAAGACAAGGAGCGCAGCCTGTCGGATGATCGCGTCAAGCTCAAGCAGAAGCAGGAGAGGAAATCTGAACAGCAGGTGGAGGAATCTCAGCACAGGGAAGGCGCCGCTGCTAAAGGGACGTCTGAAGAGAGAGCCGAGAAGAAACTCAAGACCAAAAGTGAGAAAAAACTGGCAGCAGCAAATCCAAAAGATGGGAAGGTGGCTGAAGGTGGGGTTGAGGACGGAGGCCTTAAAGATGCCAAGAAGTCCAAAGTATTTGTGGAGACTGTGAAAGTAGAGAAAGAAAAGAGAGAAAAAGATAAGAACAAAGAAAAGGAAAAGGCCAAAGGAGAGAAATCTTTGGTTAAAAGTGAGTTTAAGCAGCTACTTTGTCCAGATTCTGCAGGCTCCTCTGAGGATTTGGAGACGGGTCCAGACGGCACCAAAAAGAAAGACAAACACTCCAAGGAGCTGTTGAAAAAGTCTAAGAGCCACACTGAACCCGGAGAAAGACCAATACGGAAAACGGAGAGCGAGAAGGAAAAGGCTAAAACTGACCAAGACAGCCAGAGGCCACAAAAGCCGAGCTCCGAAGCTGATCCCAAAAAGGTCAAGTCTGCAGAAAAAGGAAAGATCCTAGAAAAATCCAAGACTAAGTCTAAAGAGGAGACAAAGATTCCAGTCACACCTATAACAGAAAAGAAAACTCCAAGTCTAGATGTCCGAAATGCAGGAGTTCCATCTGTGAGCAAACTGGAAGCAAAAAAAGACAAGAAAAAAGACGGAAATGCAAAAGATCAGCTGAAAGTATCAGTCGAGGCTCCAAACGAGAAGTCGGGCCTTAAGACTGGAAAGAAAAAGGCTCTGAAGAAGGAAAATATTCCAGAGAAGAAAGATGAAGACAAGGTGCATCTCCCAGAGGGTAAATCAGAGAGGTTTGACAAATCCTCCAAGGCTTTACTTTTCACTCTGGCTTCTGCAGCAGAAGACCCTCCAAAGAACCAGCTTCTTCATCAAGACATGAGCGCAGAGTCTGCCACCTCTGCTGGCGACGCACAGCATTCTGATGGCGGCTTAGAAGACGACCCCCCTGAGCCGTCTGAAGACAACGCAGAGCCGCGGCTCGGGAGGCCACGGCTGCCGGCTGAGGCCGACGCCCTCCTGACGCTTATGGATGTCTGCGCCTCCGCAGAGGCCAGACTCCCATCCCACAACCCGGAGGAGGAAGAAGCACCTGAGGCGGAGCTGCAGGATGCCGACATGAAGATGAAAGAGGCCGCGCTGACACTGCTGTCCATGGATCCTGACAGCACGCTGTCCTCCAGCCTCGTCTGCCAGGGCGCCAAGAAGGAAGAGGAAGAAGAACCGGCGAGCCCGACAGTCCTGCAGCCACCGGAAACTTCTGCAGCTGAAGAGGAGCGGCTTCACACGTCACAGGGGCGAGCAACTCCGGATACCGACCTGACCGTCCCCGAAACGTCCACTGCACCTCTGCAAACCGAGGAAAGCACAAACACTGCAGGTGTGTGGGAATGCGTGAATGTTGATGTCACAGCGAGCAACTACTAAGTTTGCATGTCTTTGTAGATGAGTGTGAAGACTCTGAGAGACAAGCGGATGCAGCCGGGCACGAAACGTCCGACATGGATGCTGCACAGGTAAGCTTAGCTGTGGCCTGCTCGGGAAAACCGGTCACTTTCTCAAACAGAAAGTCCAAAAATGAGAAAATCCTCCCCTCATAGCAGGAGGATCCTTCTATTCCAACGTCTTCAAGAGACAAACAGGAAGACGATGCTGACATTCCTGCTGATTCACAGCCAGAAGAGAAGGAAGCAGGCGACGAGGAGAGTATGTTTATTTGAATTTTTACTTTCTATTCTATTTATAGTATTTGGATCAGCTTCATCCGTCATTGAATTCTCTGTTTTCTTCATTTTTAGTTGCAGATGTTGCTTCAGAGGAAGCAGAGGAGATCAGAGCCAGCCCTGGACAAGAGATGGAGGATG
Organism: Oryzias sinensis; assembly: GCA_037389245.1. Taxonomy (NCBI): domain Eukaryota; kingdom Metazoa; phylum Chordata; class Actinopteri; order Beloniformes; family Adrianichthyidae; genus Oryzias; species Oryzias sinensis. The sequence goes on from CM074496.1 coordinate 8,275,900, forward strand.
CTGTGCCAAAAGACGTTGGGAAAGTTTGTGAGACTGGCAGTGAGTTCAGAAACAAGTCTTTCTAGAAGGGATGTTGTGGCTGTCATCAGCTCTGAGTTCATTCTCTGTCGTGTCCCAAAGATGATTTAGGGCCAGACGCTGCCGTCACAGAGGCTAAGCTCACGGTACGTGCTGATTCCTGCCGAGTCCGGTTTAGTGGGTTTTAGGTCTGGACCAATAACAGTTCTTTGATTTTTCATAATAGAGAATGGAAGCAGAATGTGATCAGATCCAGACAGAGAGGGAAGCAGGTGATGGGAAGTTCTTTGTCCTTTCTAGAATTAGACAGTCAAAAAATAAATATTTGAACTAAGTCGTGTTCAAACTTGTTTATTTCACTACTAGTGAATGCTCAGAGGGAAGAAGAGGAGGATTACCACGGAGCAGAGGAAAGTGACCAGCTGATAGTAAGTCAATTCACCTTAAAGACCCACTTTGGTGAAATTGTTTAGTTTTTAGGGTTTTTAACTTGTTTTTGCGGCATTTTTGTCAAGATGGAGGACATATATTAAGAAAATTAAGCTAAAAATGGCCTTTCTGAGCATTTCCTTTCATTTAAATCAGGAGCAGAGGATAAAATACCTTTTGAAAAAGGTTGTAGGTGTGATGTAGAAGCTACTACGGCAAGCCACAAGCTTCCTGCTCCATTCCGATGCATCCACTTGCAGACGAATAGATCCATGTTTGTCTTTGTTTTCCTCGTCTGAGCTGGAATCTGGATCTAAACTGTACGACTGGATCAAATCAAAATCAAATCAAATCAAACTTTATTTATAAAGCACTTTTCATATAAAAATATAACACAAAGTGCTTTACATTAAAACACAACAAAATATAAAAACAAGCATTGACGATTTAAAAATAAATAAAAAATAAATAAATAAATAGGGCCCCCCTCCCCGTACCTAGCCCCCCACTCCTTTCACACCTCCCACCCCTAAGTGATGGCAAAGGACAATGAGAAATAGGCTGAGCACAAAACAGGATGCAGGAAACGCTGATAATTGTAACCTCCCCCTCCGTGAACAGCCGTATAGGCAGCCAAATGCAGCATCACAGGCGGGGACCGCTCCACCACAGCTAAGTGGTGATGCAGGTCCCCATCTAGAGCCGCAGCGGCTGAACAGCAGCCGACCCAGAGGGAGAGGATCCAGCTGAGGAAGCACCGGAAATAAAAATGAATAAAAATGAGAATAAACAAGTAATCATATTGATAAAAACATTAAAATAAGGTAAATTAAAATAACGCGTTAAAAATCAGATTCAAGTTCATAAAACAAGATAAAATGGATGAATAAATAAATAAAATAAAAAGTACATATAAATAAATAACTGAATAAATACATAAAAGCAGTAAAGCATTAGCTAAAAGCCAGGTTAAAAAGATGGGTCTTGAGCCCTTTCTTAAAAGCATTAATGCTCTCTGCGGCTCTCAGGTCCTCTGGCAGACTGTTCCATAAACGGGGACCATAGTGCTGAAATGCAGCCTCTCCTATAGGCTGTGAGGGGCTGTAAGCTAGCGGGAATGTGTGCATACGGGTAGATGATAGGAAGTGGGGGTAGGCTTACTCAACACCAACAGTCCCCCCCTCCCACAACATTTTCTAATGACCTTGTACCGCTCAGCAGAAACTAGAAAACAATGATTGTGGTTAAAAACAGCATAATCATAACTGAGAACGCTTCGAAAATAGATCAAAAGATGATCGGAGTTTAAATGTTTAACATTAAATTTCATGTTTTGTATTTATATTTTTGTTTTCTTTTTAGGTGGAAGCCGAATCTTCTGAAGGGATGGACATTGTTGCGGCACCAGAACCGGAGTTCCCACAAGTCAAAGAAATCAGTGAGTCGGTTATTTTATTTGTGCAGTTGTTTTTATCCGTCTGTTATCTCTCCCTATTTATTGATGCTGTGCTGAACAGTCGTGTTTTATTTAGTAAAACTCAGCTCATTAGAGCCTGAGAATGTCACGTCTATTTACCGAAGCTGAAAGAAGTGAAATGCTTCTTGAGTCGTCAGCTGTCGTTCAGATAACCCTAAAAATGCACAGAAAAGTCAAGCTGTGTTGAGCTCCACCACCGGATGCTTGGATTCCAGATCTTCCTTCCTTCAGCAGATGCTTGATGCAAACTGAAGCTTTCCTACTGGCTGAGGTCCTTTCCATGTTGTTTTTCAGATGAAGTCATCTCAGTCATAGACGTCCAGGAAGGAGAAAGCGGCTCTGACCAGGCAGCAGAGGTAACTTTCAAAAATCCAGACTATTTGTCACTGCAGGATCTTTATCGTTAACACTTTTGTTTTTCAGGAAAAGCCAAGTGAACTAAAACCGTCTGGTCAAGAAGAGACACCAAGTGAAGAATCTGGTATGTATTTTTTAACAGTCTTTTTAGTTCAAACATCTCTTTTTACAAAAAGCTTTCTTTTTTTTTAAGGAACATAATTTAAAAACTTGAAACTATGTTGAATCCTCTTAAAGCTGAAGATCTTTCCTTGGCCTTGTGTTTAAACTAATCTTATCCTGAAATTTTAGTGGAGAGACACGATGAAAAGGAGACTGAAGACCCGAAAGCTTCTGAAGTAAGACATTTCTGCAGCCGAGGAAGTTTAGCATCTTTACTTTAGACATTCAATACATCTTTTTATCTTTAGGAAACTGAAGAAGAGATGGGGGCGGAGGGACAAACTCCTCCCAGTGAAGGCATCTCTGAAGCCGTACAGGAGGAGGAGAATGACCAATCAGAGGAATTGGAGGAGCCAGAGGACTCTCAGAGCTCCTCAGGCGCTCCTGTGACCTCATCGGCTGCAGAAAATCTGATTAAAGGTGGAAGTAGAACGGAGGACAACCTCAAAGAGACGTCATCTCTGCAAGCAGCAGAAGATGAGGTTTGTTAGGAGACTTTTTTCAGTGAACACGCCCCAGCACAAACTCTGGAAAAACATTTCTATGTTTGACTCTGATGAGGGAATCATCTCTTTGTGCAGAAAGCTGAAGACCAAAGTGATCCAGAGAGGAGTGGAGCTGAGGTCGGGTCATCGTCTTCTGGTTCTGAGGACCATGAAGGAGCAGAAGAAGCAGAGTCCACAGAGACAACCCAAACATGTGAGTTTGTGGTTCTGTTTTCAATCTTTTCTCAAGCCATGCACTTTTGCTAGTGTGGGATTTCAGGTTCCGCTGCTCCAACTCTGTCTTTAGAGCCTAATCCGCTCACACTCCTTCCTTTGTTTATAGGGATAAAGATCCAAATGCTCATGTTTGAAATCAGATCCTTGGTCAAAACATTTAAAAAAAAAAAGCCGGAGTTGACTTGGATTTAGAGACTCCTTTCTCTCAATTAATCTACTTTAAATTTTGTCTGTGAATAGAAGAGAATGAAACTATTTATAAATCTGTATTGATCCCACAAAAGAGCAAATTACCTTGTTGCCAGATCTCTATTAAGAGCAGCACATAGATAATAAATTACACTGAAAATACACCTAAAAACCTAATAACAATAATTGTTATTGTCTGAGCCCAATAGCTGATGGGGAGAAAGATGTGTGAAAGTGCTTCTTCCTGTAGGGACGTGTTTCAGTCTGAAGGAGCTCCTCGCTGCACCCCCGGTGTGATGCAGAGGATGATCATCCGTATCATCTTCCTCCCCTGGGAGAGGTGGATGATACAGAAACTGGAATCCATGACTGACAATCTTCTTCATCCTCATCCTCCTAGAACAGAACTGAGCCAGATCTCTGCACCAGTTTGTTTGTCGATCCTCTTCCTGTTCCTGTCAGCAACCCCCTGCAGCTTCTCTGGCGGCATTTTGTTTCTGCCGAGTGATGACAGCTGATTGTTTACCCAGGGGACCCCAAATCCAGGCCTGGAGGGCCGGTGTCCTCCATGTTTTCCAACCAACCTGCCATTGAAGCTCCTTATTGGCTAAACACACCTGATCAGGTAATCAGCAGAAAATAAGGCGGGTTTCTGGAAAACCAGCAGGACACCGGCCCTCGAGGCCTGGATTTGGGAACCCCTGGTGTAAACGATGCAGACTGCTTCAGACCCAGAAGTGGTGGAAAACAGTCCAAAAAAGAGCAGCAAGCATGCCAAAGTACTCTTTATGTGGAAAAAAACAAAGTCCATGTCCACAAAACCGGTAAATAATAGGAGAATAAATCCAAGAATAGCCAGGTAAGCTAACACAAAGCTATGGTTATGGGCAGGATAATGTGATGGCTGGAAAAAAAAAAAACAGGAAGTGGACGATTTCTTTAAAAAAATGAAGTACAGGAGTTGGACCATCACACGAGGAGGCGCAGTGAAAAAACTCACACTATCCATCAGTACTTTAGAACAAATAGAAAAACTATTTTTTAAAGGTTAAATTGTTTAACAACTGTAACCAAAGGTGGGAATGAATCATCATTGGTGTCACGTCTAATCTGTGAGTTTAACTCTTTCCTTTGAGAAGGTTTTCTGGGAAGTTATCTGGTGGAGAAATTCTCTCTGTTTTTTTATTATTTCCCATAAAAAGTTTTCAAATCAAACTTTAGATCCCTCTGCCAAAATCCTCAAAGTTTTGTCCTCATTTTTAGATTATAAATTGAATTTACCACACGGTATACATTTAACAGGCTGATAGCACCTCCAACAGGTGAGGAGAGAAACAGCAGCAGGTGCAACTCCGGTTCTTGGGTTAGTTAGTGAAGGTTACGTTGTCAGTGCTGGCATCAGCCTGTTCACCGAAAAACAAAACAGGTTAGCAGTGAATTCAGAAAAATGTACCGTTTGTATGTTCAACAACCTTCAGGTCAGTCAACAAGGAAGAGAAGAATCTCCGAGGAAACCCAGGAATCTGCAGAGGTGAGGGCCTTTGTGGCTCCAGCGTTTCTTTTTCCGTCCACCGCTGGTGATGGATGGATGTCGCAATCTGAACTGAACTCTTTTACAGAAATCTCAGGCTGAACAGGAGATGAAGGAGCTCAGAGTTCAGGGAGAAGGAGACGACAACAGTGGTGAGAAGGAGCTTCAGACACTAGACCCACCAATGATAATCATATAGGATAGATAAATACAACAGAAGAGAAAAACCATATCAATGGTTGTTACGCTTGTGTTCTCAGATCATCCTTCCTCTGTGAGCCGTTCAGATGATGTCAAACAGGAGAAGCCGGATGAGGTAGCGTCCTTACAGCATCTTGAGACGTTTTTCTGTGACCCCATGCAGTTTTTCAGCTGATGAAAAGCCATCCCATCCCTGCAGGGTCAGGAGAAGCACCGAGACGACCAGGAGACACCGGCAAAACGACGCAGAGGACGGCCGCCCAAATCTGCACCTGTAGAAGATTCTGGTAATAATAATAAAAAAAGACTTTTATCAAACCAAAAGAAGGAAAAATATCATTTTTTGTGTCTCATTTTGTAAAAGCTTTGGGGAATCAAAATAAGAGCTTCTACAAATGTGAGAAGTTTCACATCAGACTTCTTTTTTTAAATCTTCACTAAAGATCAAAAGGAAAAGAAAGCACCAGAGAAAGAAGGTGAACACGTTGATGAAGAAGAGGAGGAGGACAGTGAGAAAGAGGGCGAGGAGAAAGGAAGTGCAACCAGGGCTACGACTCGTTTAGCGTCTCGCTTGGAGGCGGAAAGGTAATCCAAGCGGAAGTGGTGACCTCATTGACATTAGCTGTTAGCAGCTCCACTCTTGATTTACAGAGACTGAAACATTAACGTCTGATCATCTGGTATTATCATATCCAACAGCTGACTGTTGCAGTGTCTATAGTTTCCCCCTGAAGAACACCCTTTTCTTCTTCTGCTACTCAGAAACAAGCCGAGTAAACCGTCAACGCGGGCGAGTCGGCAGGGCGGCAAAGAGGAGGCGGCGGCGGCGGCGGCCAGCACACGGTGGGTTCGTCCTCCAGGGTCAGCCGAACGGAGGAAAAGGCAGCATGTCTGAAGCTGCAAGTTGCAGCTCCATGACAAAAAAAGCTTTGTTGCCCAAATGTCCAGAGCAGTTTTCCTAACGACTCTGGGGATTTGGGCTTCTGGTGACCGTATCAGATAACCATAACTAAAGATTTAAGTTGATTATCAAACCATACATTCTTTAAAGAAGCTCTTTCTCTGTCCTCCTTTCTGAAAACGAAAAACAAAATTAGATTATTGAGGACAGATGAAGAGCAAATCTGTTTGTCAACAGCTTCATTCTGCATCTCAAAGTGGGGGGGCCTTTGCAGGTTTGTGTTTCTTTATGGATTAATTTAGGGAGTAAATATTTGTGAACAAATTATTTTAAAAAAATCTGGAAACTAAATGAGTTTAGGTTTGGTTTTGAATGTATGACAAAAAAGAATAAAAGCACGTTTTGGCTGCGTGGAGCAGCTGTACGTTCAGCAGAAAACGGGCTTTTTCATGGTCCGTGTGAAAACGCGTTCCAGCTGTCCGTCTTCATTCCCCCTTTTCACGGATTTGTTCCTTACATCTCCACTCTTGTAAACCATTCTGCAAGAAATGTTTTTACTTCGTGTTAAATTCCAGAAACACGAAGGAAGTCCTGAAATGTAAAGCAGGTGTTTTTTTTTTTTTTTTGTTTTTTTAAATCTCTGACATTTTTTCTTTCCTTTCCGTCTCCATGTGATCTGTGGACAAGCTGCTGTCTGTGTGCACGGCAAGATTTCTCACAAATAACCCAAGAATTAACAAATGGACTGACACTTGCTCCTTGTTTCCCCTCCTGCAGGGGGACGAGGGGCCCGGCAGCAGTGAGGGGGGGCCGTAAGCGGGAGGCCAGCCCTCCTGCTGTGCGAACGCGGGGAGGACAGAAATCAGAGGAGCCCGCTTCCAAGAGAGCCAAGCGCTGAGACCTCTGGGAGCAGTGGAACGTTTAACTGGTGCGATGTTGTTTTTACGCTCCACATTTAAAGATGTACAGTTAAGCTGTTTGTGCTCCGCTGACTGTTGATGTTCTGGATAGCATTAGACGCTCTTCCCTGACGCTTGAGTGCTAACCTGAGGATCTATGTAAGAACCCCCTCAGAAAACACGCCGCCGCTCTGCACCCATATGGTTTGCATCAGACTCCATCCATTCCGTGGTTTGCTGGCCGATGCCAAGCGAACCGGAGCCGCTCAGGCCAATCAAAGGCCTAATGTGCAGCCCGGCCGAGCTCCCAGATGAAGAGCGGGAGCTGGAATCCTGTCGGACGGAGTAGCCAGACGTGCACAGCTGTCAGAGGTGTCCCTTCTGTCGATGCGTCATGTTCATTCTGTGAATGAAACTGCATGTCCACTGTAATAACAGCAGGATGATTCAGGGACGAGATCCGCCCCATAGAGCGCTCACGTTTTGGGACTTCACTCGGCATTCCGTTTCTCACTCCAGCTCTGAATTTTTCTCTATATGAACACTTTTGCTACATGCTTTTAGTTTCCAAATGGTCATTTCATGTTTTTCCATTAAAATTGTATTAAAATTGTTTTACTTTAAAGGAAAGTCCTCCATTTTTCATCTTTGTATTCTCTACAGTTACTTATTTGTTTAAGCTTAGTCTTATGTATGTCCAAACAGGAAGATAATTTAGATGTTTTATTTAAAAGAAAATACGCCAAAGAAAATGCGATCACTCTTGGGAAATTCATAAATTGACTATTGGCAGCACATTGTATATTTTTTTTCTTTCGTCTCATTTTCTGGATTTAAGTAATTCATCGCCTACAGAATGGAAAAGAGGGGGAGATTCCTGCCATTAATGCAACACTAAAAAACTGAAATAATCAGCTTCCATTAGCATATTTAGGGAGTTTTCATTGCTGCTCGTGAATCTTTTTGCATCCAGAAGGGAACGCCTGTCGCAGTTTTCCAGCCGTTTCTACAGGTTGTTAAGCTTGAACTCCTCAACGGTGCACCTCGCTCAGGTATTTCCTGGTGTTCAGGCGCTCCAAGCCTTCCAGCATCCGTCCAGCAGCCCTCATTAACAGACTGGATCGGCTCTCTGGCAGACAGAAGGCCTGCTTTTCACTCGCGGCTTCCATTAGATCGCCTCCACCTTGGTATTTTTGAAACGATTGTAGTCCAAAATCATTTCAGAAGCAAGCTTTCTGCCACTAAATAATTCTGAATATTTAAGGCCCATTAGGCAGATTTATGGGCAGCTGGCTTTATGGGACCGGCTCCTGCCAGGACCTCACATCAAGAGAAGGCAGCAGCACAGGATCCAGACACTGCAGAAACTGTAACCTGCCGTCACAGGCTGAGAGAAGGTGACTTCAGCACAGCGTTGTTCCTCTGCTGCAGCACAAGTACAGTTTTTAGGGAGCTCCTGTTTTTTTCAGCATCATTCTGAAGTGTTGCTCATTAAAACACAAAGAAACCAGACAGAATGTGAAACAACAGCATCAAGAAGATCTCTACTGACATCAAACCAGCCTTTTCTGACAGTTCATTCTTTGATAAATAATACTTTATGTATTATGAGTCTGCTCATTTACCTGTTTTTTGAAAATAACAGAACCTTTACTTCTTTTTTCTATTTTTAGCAACTTATAAAAAGCTTTCTACACTTCATATAAACGCGTTTCTGTTCTAAACAAAACAATAACAGTGGATAATAGGATTGGTTTAAAAAAAAAACTAACACCAAAATCCCAAATCCATTTTTTAAATATGAATTTCACATGGTAGACATCGGTAAATCTTTGGGTTTGAACTTCTGATCTCACACACAAGCGCCCAAGAATCACGTCAACAAAACTTTGTTCCTAAGGATTTTTGTTTTCTAATTTATACTATTGAAAAGGAAAAAGATGGAAAATATGCCAATAAGTATCCATAACCTTATTATTGTTTAAATTCACAACCAAAACAAAAAAAATGTTTTTGAGATAAGTTAATCACTCAATCTCCCCCCAAACCAACTGAGATGCCAATAAAGATTTTGAATAATAAGAACAACATTTGAGAGATGAAAAATCTACATATATGGTCCTACTTCAACAGGTCTGAGATTACAGCAACACTGAAATTATAATCCATAATATTCAGCCATAATCGTGTGCTTCAGTCTTTTTTTCTTTATATATTAAGTAACATTCATTTCTGTTTGTGTTTGACTTCCAGTGTCATTTCTATACTTCGGTGAAAAAAAAAAAGGAAAGAACTTTGAAATTAATAACCTCTGGCAAACGTTTGCTTTAATACTTTGTTTAAAAATAAGTTGTTTACAAGTTAGAAGAAGAGCAATATTAGAATTTCTATAAATTCATTTAAAAATCAGCCAAAACGAAATGAATGAGGCCCAAACTTCATCCTTTGAATAATTTCATGGGCTCTATTTTTGTAAAATAAGAAAAGAGCTTTTAATATTCAAACCTCTGAAAAGACTTGTGGAGCCATTTATTCTGATATTGTAACATTTACAATCTAAGTAATTTTAAAAGATTTATAAATCCTAAAAAGGAATGTGTTATATTTTTCCATTATTTATTGAAAAATAATCCACATTTCCTCTTCTTCTAAAAAAGATATTTCTGTAAACTGGTGTTGCAGGATTAGGGATTTTTCTTGCCCGTAATCCCAATCTGTGAGCCTCAAAACAGACTTTATTGTTTATAGCAACTATAAACTAAGTGCAGCAACAAAGATTTTTCTTATATTAGAAAAAACAAAAATCCCAACATTTCCTTTGCTTATGTGCTGATCTAAAACGAGGTGTGAGCAGAAGTTAAATCTGTGTCTCAAAATGTCTCAGCCAAAACAAAAACCCCTTCTTTAAATGAGCACAAAAATCTGCCAATGGGGTAAAAGAAATACTCATTCTTGACACCAAGACGTGATTTCTGAAACTAAGATTGTTGACTATTTTTTGATAAGATTTGATAAGATTCTTTTTCTTGTAATAGAAAAAAAATAAGGCAATTTTTCTCCAAACTAGATTCAGTTTTGCAGTCCAGGCAGGAGGACACTCCCATCGACTAGGACTCCACAAAAACAAGCTGGAAACAACATCTGACTTCACTCTGAAAGGGTGTAAAACGTGAGCTAAGAAAGGACGGATCCAGAAATCCCAGCAGCCCCCTCCCTCCAGCACAGGCGTGTAAACACCAGGAGAAAACAGGAGAACCTGATTGAGTGCAGCCATGAAACGCCATCCTCCTCCCTGCAGGTCTGCAGGCTGTTCTCCTCGTGCAGCAGGGCTGTGGAGGGATGGTGGTTTCACACGGCTGTCAACTGGAATCCAAGTAACTGCTGCATTTGAGTGGAGGGGATCCTCGCCGGCTGCTGCGGGGGCAGCAGGCCTCCCGCGCTCCTGCTGCTGCCGCCCCTCTGCTCTGGGAGTGCTCCTTCCTCTACGGGGGATTTGGCCGGGCCGGCTGGCACTGAATGAAATGTGCTGCCATTCAGCCACTCCTCTAACAAGACATAAAAGTTAACAGGTGTTTAACGTCAGGAGCACTTTAAGCAGGAGTCACAGAAATGACCTGCGACAGGCAGCGGGGGGGTGGGGGGGGGCTTACAGTTTCACTTTTCTGCTCTTTTACACCTCATGCATTGAAATGGCTCTGCAGACGACATTTGTTTGCTCACAGCATTGGGGATTGTTTGCTTTGTGTCAAAAAAAAAAAGTGTTGTTTTGATATTCAGAAAACATTTGGCTTGGATTCTCCAAATTTCAGTGCAGCAGAAATCCAAGTTTAGTGTGCTGCTGCAGAGAGGAAGACGGGCCGTTACAAAGCTGTCCTTGTTACCCCTTTAGGGGTTTACTATTGCTTTTAACATGCAACAAAACAGAAGAAAACAGAGTTTTTTTTTTGGAAGAACCCTGAAGTGAGCTTTTTATGAGTCCCAATTAATTTATTTCTTTACATACTGAATCTGTCTTGATGCAATAACTCTTTGGTCATATCTCGGTCCTATTTATCCCCCCTTTTTTTGCTGTTTGGTTGATTATTTTGTTGGAGCATCAGCGCCTTCACGCTACGGCCTAAATATGAAGCCACAAGGGGGCTCAAGTCTCCCCGTGCCGGTCCCCAGCCAGGGTAAAAATACAGGGTTGTGTCATCCGGTGTAAAAATCTCTGCCAAACCACATGTTAGAATCAGTGGAAGCTGTTGTTACCTGTTAGGACTATTTCTTTTTTTCTATATTAGGGGTCTGCAACCTGATTAAATTAGTCGGCTAAATCAAACACATGCTAGTCCATGCTGCACAATATCATTTAGTTGTTGTCGTGACGATAGAAAATGCCATGTTTGACCTGCATTTTTTAATGAAATAAATCTGCTGCAGCAGGAGGATCTTATTTGACACAAGCTGTATTTTATTTTGAAAGGAACTTGGATGTTCTGCTGTCAAAGTAAAGTTGTTATTTATAGAAGAATAAAACAAACTAAAAAAGCTATATTGTTATGAATGAATGGTGTAATGCCAACATAAATATAGATAAAGTGTATTTTTATAAAAGTGTCTCTAACTAGACCAAATAACTCTTTTGGTGCCAAAGGTTGCAGACCCCTGTAGGAACTGATTTTGTGCCCTTTTGTGGACCCCTGTACCCGCTCTCTGCAGCTTAATGTTTTCTTCCACATGGATCTGTCGCAGCGCGAGCAGAAAACATCCATCCTATCCGCTGTTCCTCTGAGAACACCTCAAATGAGAAAATGGTCCTGAAATGTTCACAGCGATCCTCTACACAGCTGGTGTTCACCAGGAGACTTAGACTGACTGAAAGAAGTTTGAAGGACGTCTTAAGTTGGGCATGAATGGGGGGGTGGGGGGTGGGGGGCATGCAGCAGAAGGCCCCTCAGACCACAGAAGCCTTTCTGGATCTGCTTCAGCTGCATGCATTATCTGCTGCGTTCCAGAAGATCGTTTGTCAGCATGACAGAGCTGAACATGGACGATAAATCACCCCTGTGCTATCTACACACATTAATTGGACTGTAACAGGGGGCTGTCCCCCCCACTTGGGAGCAGATCTGGCAGATGTGTGTTGAGGCCTCCAGGAGACACGGGAACTGCTTTGTTTCCATTTGCTGTACTAAGTGCTCTGTCCCACCAGCTTTTCCATGTCTCCTCTTTCCATCCAAAGGTCCCTTTTTGGTGGAGAAATTGTTTTTTTTTCTTCTTTTTTTTGCAACATCGTTGTCTAAAAGCATACTTGAAGCTGACCATAACTCCAACTCCGCCTCCATCTCCCCGTTTCCCTCCACTCTCCAGTGTTGAGGTTGATTAAAGGTGCTATCATGGCAGATCTGATATTTGGTGAGGAATCTCCGGGGCGTTTGGGAGCAAATCGCTCTTGGCAGTGTCCTTTCATGTGTTGCTCCATCTGAACACAATTTGGCAGCAAAAACAGCGAGGGGGTGGGGGTGCTGCAGGCTGCGTGCCTCTTTCTCCATACCAGCACACGAGGAGGAAGACGAAAAAGAAAATCTAGATCTGTCATAAACACACTTCTGAAAGGAAGGAAAGCAGAAGTGTTGCCATAGCAGCACGCATGTTGGTGAATCATGCCAGATTTCTGCTTAAAACAGGAGATTAAAGTTGAGGAGGTGTGGCAGGAGGAGGAGGAGGAGGGTGGAGCATTTAACAACCTAATACTGTACATTATTTGTATCCTTTACTGGAAATCTTACCTCAGAGTTACAGTCAGGCAATATTAAGCAATCGTGTCATTGTGGACAGAAAAAGAGCTAGAAATACACTTATTTTCCTGGCACGGCAGATATTAAACAAACAGCTCATCTTTCCATCTTTGACCCTTCATGGACAAAGGTTCCCGGTCTCGCCAGCAGAGGGAGCTACCTTTCATGCAAAGAGCAGACAGCTTCCAGCTCCTCCATCTGTTTGGTTTGGATCTCTTGTTTCATTATTGTTTGGTTTTATGAAAAATGCTCCAACATTTTATACCTAAAATATCCAGTATTTTTATCTTTAGACTATCTGACAAAATAAACAAGTTGCAGAGATTCTCCCTCAGAGCAGCAGGTTGGTCCTAAACTGAGGCACACGGGAAAAATAAAGTGGGTTCGTTTTTCACTGTAGTTACATTTGCAAACATGTGTCCTTCTACTGTTTAACTATTTATCATTTTATTCATTTCAGTTTTAAGTAATTTTTTATGACTTCCTCAAATTTGACATTGTATTTTTTTCCAATATAAGAAATAATAACAGGAAGTTTATTTCTCTAGTATTTATTTTAATTTTACAATAAAAATGTTTTGATACAAGTATACATCAAACCACTTCCCGTCCAAAATTGCCTTAATTTAGCGTCTGCTTGAAAACTGAACAGACATGAAATTTGTTCTTCTCATTGCTGAAAATTGATTCAGGTGTCGTGGGGTTTGACTTAGTTTGTTTTGTTTTTTTCTCATTGAAGTCTAGTTTTACAGAATAAATTGTATTGATAATAATATGAACTGTTGTTTATTTAAAAGGGAACAATATAATGAAAAAAAACCCACATGGTTGCACAAGGTTGAAAAGCCAGAATTAGGCAAAGGACGTAGTTTTCTGGCCGTGATGTAAAGAGGCACACATACAACAAAATGCAAAATACATATACAAACACAAATACATGTCCAATAACATCCTCCAAACGCAGCCTTTGGATCTAATTTTAGCTGCACTTGTTATCTATTTCCTGTATTCTATTATTCTATATTTTATTATTACCCCCCAGCTGTACTTAGTGAGTCAAACGGCTCTTCACATCGTAAGCATTTCATTGCATTGCTGACTTGTGTTTACTATGAATATGACAAATAAAGCTTCATTCATTCATAAAAAAGTCTGCTTTTTTCATTGCACGTTTTTATTGACGCAACGTATGTTCACACAGTTACTCAGTCTTTAATTACTTTATTTTTTACCCAGGTAGTTCGTCCTTCGTGTGTGTGATAATACTGACGATTGCTTCATACATACTCCAGTAGCATCACTCTTCTGGAACTTTTGTACAATAGTTGGATTCTCAAACTTTACTCACACTAACACATGGAATTGTAGCGGCCATACTTGACCAAAATTAACTGGAGATTAGCACAGATTTTCTGCATCAGGTCTTGACATTTGTTGGAGAGTGGGATTTGCTTTCCTTGCTTTTGATCTTCTTCCTTTATGGTTGTCGTTTCTGATGTAACACAGTGATCAAACAGACGTGAGCAAATGGAAATGTTATAGAATGTTAGAATGTTAGAATCCTAGAATGTTATATTCACTGCTGTGCATTAAATAAATTTAAACAAACAAACAAACTGAGGGTGTGAAACTGAAAGAGGACATTTAGTCGCCCTTTTTGGTTTTGGACTATCTTCAATTCTGAAAGGTGATTTTTTTTTTTATGGTGCACTTTTTTCCTTTTTGGGGAAGAATGGGGTGTTGTCTTTGAGTTTGTTTTTTTTTTTTTAATGAAAAAGACTGTTTTCCAAAATGTCTGCATACATCTGCTTTTTCTTATTTCTAAATTTTGGGGCAAAATACATTAAATCATTCTGAAAAATGTCCTCCTCTTTACCAAACCTCCTTTGATTGATGAGACACGAATCGGCTGCAGAGTTTCCCCGCACCTGTGTGCTCATTCCAGAGTTAACGACATCTCCATTGGTTTGTACCTGACATCAAGCCCGTGTCATTCATCACTGCGGACGTTGGCTTGTTTCTTTTCAGCCAGTCAACTTGTTTCATTGGACCAGAACCAAGCTAAAGTTCTGGTATCGTTTCTTTCATGCTGATTCATCAATGAGTGTCCTTTTGAAAAATCTGCTTTTTTAACTGCATCTAAGTTAATTCATTTGCTTTTTATAGATCTAATTAGAATTAGTTAACCTTTTGTATTTGTTCTTTAAATCTTAATGCGTTTTTTTTTTTGTTCTGTTCAGGTTTTTGAATGTCTCCTTTGATCTTCCTGCAGGTTTCTTTGGGCAGCATCTGCATTTGCTTTGGTTTTTCTCTCATTTCCTGCAGATTAGAGATTATCAGGAAGTAACTGTCGATGTATGTTTGATATCAAAGAGCTCATAACTTCATAATGTTTTTATAGAGATTGAGTGAAATAGTATTGCAAATTTCACAATTTTTTTGTCAAAGTTCTTGAAAAGCTTCATGGCAATCCTCCACTTTAATTTTTAATCCCAGACTACCACAGGGATTATGAATTCATCGATCATTTCTAAAATCATGTGAAATGTTTCCTTTTTTTGACGGTTTTGAGGCCAAGCCAGATGTCCAGAAAACCAACAATGAAAACACAAGACTTACTTTTTCAGGGTTACATTTTTAATCAGCTGAATGAGATTATTGATACAGAGCTGTCTGATTATCATTGTTAAATCCAATTTTCTTCCCTTTGATTTTTTTTCTAAATAGTTCAAACAGATCAACCTTTTTAAAGGTGGGAATTTGCAACCCCGTTGGAAACTTTTAAGGTATTTTCCTGCATTTGTGGGCAGTTAGAGATTGCTTTCCAACCTTTTTTCTTAAAATATCCTGTTTTTCATAAACCACTGTGCTGCTAAAATGTATAAATGAACATCATCACAACTATTTAAGTTTATAGCACCTCTTCTACTGAATTGATGAGAGGAAAACAATAAAAAAAATACAAGTTTTGATTTGTTTTTTTCTGCCTTTTTAGCCACCTGTTGACCAGAAAATATCCTGAATATAATCAGTCTCATTCCAATAAACTGATTCCGTAATAGAGATTGCTTGGTGTAGTTCTTTTAATTTGATGCCTATTCTTTATAGCAATATCAATTCATTATTTTGGACATTTAAAATAGATTACACGCATTACTGGAGTATTTTTCTGTATAGAAACATATGTTTTTAATGGTTGCTGGTTATTTCAATCTCATTTGATTGTCGTTTACTTTACTGCATGGATTTCTGTCTGTTTGATCATTGAATGTATTTTTTTTTCTTAAAGAAAAACACTTAATAAATCATTTTATTTCTCACAGAAAGGACAAACAAGCAGTTGACAAACACTGTTTCAACTAATGTGTCTTTATGCTCCCATCTGCCAATATTGACCCTACAGTCTTTACTTTTTGCATAGAAGTTGGTTGTATTCCTATAATTCTGGTAACGTTCAATCTCAACATTGAACCTAACATTTTTTGTCAGCTGCTGCTCACATTCATGCCACTCAGCCTTTGGCTGCTGCTTTTCCTCAGTCTGGATGCTGAGCAGAAACAGCGCAGCCTTGCTTTGCGGCACAGTGGCAGCCGCACATCCAGGAGAGCTGGCACACATTTGGCACAACGTTTAGCGCTCAGCATGCAGCGAGAGGGACTAAAGAGCGCATGATGTTCCCACTCTCACCTTGGCCTTGGTTAGTTTCTAATAGAACACGGTCAGAGTGTGTGAAAGTGTCCAGATGTGTCCGCGGTTTGTGTTTTTTTTCCCCTTCTCAGTTGTGTTTTCATTGCTTGCGGTGGCTTTTGGTCCCAAAGGTCCAATCCAGACAACATCCGAGACAGCAGCTCGTCTTAATTACAGTCACTGGCAGCACGAGGTTAGTCTGCGTGATTTGTTTCAAAGAAAACACTGAGCGGCAGTTTCAGGTGTCTGCAGAGAAACCAGAAGCTGCAAAGAATCATGTTGGCTGCGGCGGCTCCGTTACGCGCAAGAGAAACTGACGCGCAAGAAATGCCAAAGAGTCAAGGAGGTGTTTGTTGCGTGGCAGCAGTTGGTATAATATATGCATGCTAAACAAGATCACGACCCCGTGGATTCATTCAGATTTTTTTTTAAAGAAATTTAAAGTTCATTTTCGCTTTTTGTTTTCTCAAATGCGTTTTAAAACATTTTTCCCTGGGGCCTCGGACAAATACAGTTCGTGAAATTTCATAAGCGACTATAAATAATAATTCCATCATTTCATCATGTTTCACCCATCAAATGTACTTGGTGGGCTTTTATATATAAATATATTTAATTTTTTAATTGTTTATATTATACAATTGTTTACCACAATGTCAATGATTCTGATATAAATACAAATCTTTTTCGGGAATTTTCCGTTGTTTCAGATTTTACGCATTAAGGATTTATGAAGAAGGTTATTAATGTCAAGTTTAATACTCATTCCTCTGAAATGTCCAAAAATTGAATTAGATATATGCAATTAAACTTTATTCCAGCTTTTGGCACATGCAAAAATATATAAAAAAGACTCGCGTATTGAAGTTTTAGCTTATAAACATCAATAAAAAATCCGAAAGACCATTTTTATATATGCGTGATTTTTCCAAGACTGGTGTGAGTTTAGTAAAAAAAAAAAAATTAAAGGTTTACATTTAAGGATTAGAGCAGAATTATGTGATTGATCAGTATCTCAAAAAAGCAACACAAAACCAAAGCAGTTGATTAATAATAAATTTTAAACTATGACCTATTATAATTTCCTCATTTTTCTTTTATTCTTCTCAGCAGTTTTTCACTTTTCAGTTTATAAAGTAACATCTTTGCACTTTTTTTGGCCTACCTATTTTTGAAGCAGCTTAGGAGCTGAAGAACGCGGTCCTTCCAGACTTAAAGCAGAGCCAGAGGGACGATTTCCTCCGCGCAGCACCAATATGACCGTCTATGCAATTAAAAGCTGCACTCTGTGCGCTCTCATCGCAGCAGTCAGGATGCGGGTGACATAGTTTTAGAATATTTAAATGATGGTGGGCTTATTTGAGACCAAAGAGATAGGTTGACGTTAATGTAATCTTTATTATCTCATATTTTTATCAGGACGTTTGAGGGGCATCAAGAAGAATATATTCTTTTTCTTGTTTTCGTGCATTTTTGCTTCATTTTAGATTAATCAAATCAGAGCATTGCGTAAACCCCTTGCGGAGAAACACGTAATATTTAAGAAGTACAAGGTTTTTTGGTAAATCTGCGTGAAAAAAAAAATCTGCGTGGAAGAGTTACCATAAAGCTTCCACCAAGCCTTTCTTAACTTTTTCCCACCCTATTAAATCCAAATGACGCGGATTACAGTGGCCAATCATAAAAAGGCTTTCCTCCTCGGAGGGCCAATAGGAGTCCAGGAAGGGTGCATGTCAGTCACAGGTGAGGGTGTAGGGTTAGGGAAGTTTGAGTGAAAAGGGCCGGAGACTGAGGAACGTCGGAGCTGATGGCAGAGCCGTGCGCTGGAGCAGCATCGCGCCCGCGGATGAGGAAGAAACTTTTTCCTGCTTTTCCTACGGGGATGAGAGAGGGCAAAAACTGTGGAGGAGGGAAGTGAAGCGCCAGCTGAGCTCAGCGGAGGGGGGAACCGGATAATGTGGCCGAATTGACACCCATGCCGGAATTCCTCGACTTTTTTAGACCGAGCAAACCGTCTCTCCCGTGAAATAAAAAATGGCCGTCCGTGGCAACTCACTGATGCCGTTCTCGATCCAAGCAATACTGAACAAAAAGGAAGATAGCAGGCACTTACCTGACTTAGATATGTGCCTATCCAAGACGGCGTGCTGGAAAATATTTGGGGAAATGAACGGAGACTCGGGGAGGACTGATGCGGAGGCTTGTGAGCAGACCGAGCAGAGGAGCTACGACTCCGATTCTGGACTCAGCGACGACAACGACAGACAGACTCCTGCCGGGTGCAAATCAGAGAAGGACGGAGACCCAGCGTCGGATGTTCCAGACGAGAGCCTACAGGAGGAGACGGACCATGATGAGTCTGGCGCTGCGGACAACGTGAAGAGTGACAGTGACCCCAACAACGGTACGGGTGAGAGAAAATGTGTCGATCTGTGATTTCAGTAGAATTTTTTGGCTCCACACGCGCCGCGCTGACTTCCAAGCATTGAAGTTACTTAATACAAAAATTTTCATTTTGCTGCTGCAACTTTGTAAGATCATAATTAGTTCTGCAATCAGGTTGATCTGCCTGCGTGTCATCACACCTAGCAAGCTTTTACGCACGGATTTATTTACGCATGACTAAAAAGGCACCGTCGCCTGTTTATAAAGTCATTAATATGTTACTAGACTTTCAAGAATTAGTAAACATGATTTTGTAAACGTATTAAACCTCCATTGAGTTTTTAAGGATCTACAAAAGGGTAAATTTGGTTTTAAAAGGGCCTATTTTTACACGCTTAGAAAAGCAGAGAAGAGCATAACAAAATTATTAAATCTTCTGTATTTTTTTTAATAATTTGTAGATTAATGTGAGCTCAAACGTGTTTCCCAGACTCGAGTAACCTAGACGAGAAAAGCCCGGACCAGCCCAAACAGCGGAAGAAGCGCTCCAGAGCCGCCTTCTCTCACGCGCAGGTCTTTGAGCTGGAGCGCCGCTTCAACCACCAGCGGTACCTTTCCGGACCCGAGCGGGCGGACCTGGCGGCCTCCCTCAAGCTCACAGAGACTCAGGTCAAGATCTGGTTCCAGAACCGCCGGTACAAAACGAAACGCCGGCAGATGGCGGCTGACCTGATGGCGTCCACCCCGGCGGCAAAGAAGGTGGCGGTGAAGGTTTTGGTGAGGGACGACCAGAGACAGTACAGCCCGGGAGAGATCCTGCGGCCCCCACTGCTGTCCCTGCAGCCGTCTTACTATTACCCCTACGCGTACTGCCTCCCGGCATGGACACTGTCTGCATGCGCGGGGAATCAGTGAGAACTCGGAGACTTTATTTATTATTTTTTTTCTGTCTTTTCTGCGCCCGGGAACTTGGCTGACTTTTTTCTTTCAACAAAACAAAAGGGAGGTACTTGAGGGGCCGCAGTTCTGACTGAACCTCCTCATGGTGTCATCCAGGAAACACCATGAGCTTTGCAAAAATTTCCACATTCCATTTTTTTGTGTTACGAAAGACCCAAAAAAAAAGGTTCCTTTGTAGTTTTTGTTCTAAACTGTTCTATATGCGCTACTGGAGAGAGAGAGGCCTTCAGACAATACATCAGTGTGACATTCCACACTGCAGTAAAATAAAAAATGATTAACATAATAATAATTATAATCATGTTTTCTGGGACACCTTCATGGACCGCCGAGGAGCCTTGGACTAATGGTACATGGATGGTTGACATTTTACGCGCGCCATCCTACCTCTGCAGTGATTGGAAGCAGCCATAATCCATCCACACCGTTTCAGAACTGACTCAATTACTGTTACATTTTTGTGTGTGTTTTTTTATTCTTGCTGTGTTTTTAAAGGTAAACAATATTTCAGCACTTTGAGCATCCTTCATTATCTTTGTATGATGTGCATGTTTGGTGTCAGACTGAAAGCAGAGCAGGCTGAGATACCCCCTCCCCCAAAAATCTTCGTGTTCTATTTTTCTGAATAGAATGGAAAAACATTAAAGGCATATGAAGCATGAAATTCACTTGGATGCAGCTTTATTTTATATTTAGTACTTGTAAATGTGAGGCTGATTTCATTCTTTTTTACAACTCGAGTTTATTATTATATTTTGTCATTTGAATCGACATTTAGGGGGGAAATGTTCTAAAGGTTTTAAGAAATACATAAAAAAACACCTTTAGCATGAATCAAACTTCAATTTTTGCAGCTGAAATTGAAATCACATGTTATTCTAAAGAATAAAATAACTCAAAGTAAAATGCACACAATTGAAGCATTTATTGAATAGATAAATGAATGCGTTTTACTGACATTTTTAAGGTAGAATTCTTACGCAAAAGGTTAAAGTTGGATAAATTGATAATTAAACGCGCTTCTTAATGTCCCCCCTTCAGTCTGAAAGTCAGCCTCCTGCACCTCTGCGGCCCTCTTCCCAAACGCATATCTGTCAAACAGTGATGAATGGCACCGTGATTCCCGGACAGGGCAAACTGACAGCTACCTTCAGGGTCTGTATGTCAGCACAAGGAGAGGAGTGTTCCGGGGTTAAGGAGGACCGTGTCACTGCGCCCGAGTTTGGGGGAGAAGAGGGGAGTTCTCCTTCTGCGCTCTGAGCAGGTAGACATCCTTCAAAGCAGAAAATACTACAGCCTCTGTTTTGCTTTGGAGCTGTAGGTGTTTCACTTGGATTTGAGTGTGGAAGTCACAGGAAGTCTTAGTTTTACCCTGCGCTGCAGGTCAGGGGTAGGTTTTCCTCCATTTGTGGCCGCTCACATCCTTGATAATGTTGGATTATGGAGCAGAACCCGAAGGACGGGCACACATCTGTGATGCAAGGTCCCTATGATGGTGTTAAAGGAAGTATATTAAGAAAAAACTTTTTCTCCTAATGTGTGATGCTGTTGATGCAGGTGTGTGCGCACCGATGCCACGGCCGCCCGGTGCTCCTTCCAGGGTTGCGCAAAAGGACGGAGGACAGTCCCACATCCTTTCACACCTGCAGATGTCTGAGATAGAAAGTCGTTATTTCTTCCGTTCCACCCTATCTCCAAATGCAAATACTGATCAGGACATACAGTCCCGAGAAAGCGCAAAGCCGACATTTACGCGTGACGAGGGCCATACTATGGGATCTAAAGAACTTTGTTTTGATGACTGAGCCTTAACATGCTGATATATTTTAGATTTGTGGGATTGCTTTGGAGCAGCTCAATAATCAGATTCACAGTTTGATTTTTTGAAAAAAAACAACAAACTTTTCTTGCAACAATCAATTTGTGTGGGTGTTACAACCATTTGTTTTATTTAAGCCTTACCTTAAAGTTCAGGGTAAACTGCGCTTTGTTTTCATTCCACCCGAGACTAAAAAAGTTATTTAAAGAAAATATTTTACGCTACAGGCACAAGTATTTACCAACGACAAATAATAGAAAATGCTTTGAGAGAATACCTTTTTCCCAATATTTTGTTAAGAGCAATTAAATCCATGCGTCGCCAGATTCACATCAATGCATAATTCATTCATTTTCTTCCGTTCGTCCCTCTCGGGGTCACGGGGCTACTGGAGCCCATCCCGGCCACTTATGGGCGAAGGCAGGGGACACCCTGGACAGGTCGCCAGTCTGTTGCAGGGTCACACATATCACACACCCATGCACACTCATACTCACACCTATGGAAAATTTGGAATGACCAATTAACCTATGAAGCTTGTTTTTGGACGGTGAGAGGAAGCCATCGTCCCCGGAGAAAGACCACGCATGCACGGGGAGAACATGCAAACTCCACACGGAAAGGTCCCCCATTGATGTTCTGTTTCAGGTCCCACAGCCGGGACTTGACCCATGCAGGGGCCTTCTTGCGGTAAGGGAAGAGCGCTAACCACTGCGCCACCGTGCAGCAAAATGCATAATTTAGCAACAACTAACGTTCATGTAAAATTTCTAACAACCGAACGCACTACATTCACGACATTGGTCAAAATGTTTACAGGAAACAGGACGACTAATGACAATACTTACTCACTATAGAAAAGCGCATGTCCAACAAACCCACCTGCAAAATAGACATGTGTGGGCTACGGTTCACACGTTCTTCATCATCTTTTTGCGCGCAGCTAAGGCAGACTTTTTTGGTTTTAAAGTAATTTTTTAAGGCTTTCATCTGCAGGCCTGTTTGATCTAATTTTAAATTCAAATCAATCGTTAAAAATAATATTGAATTGGAGCTTTAATTCAGTGTCCGTCTTTTTTTTATTGGAACACAGTTAATAATATATTTGCATTTCAAAAACTGTCTCAATGCTGGAAAAATATCAAGCAGAAATGCAGTTAAATGCAATCAGCAACTTTTATTTTGAAAACTGTACTATAAAACTTTAAAACTTGCACAAAAGAGCCACAAATCCGAGATGGACAATGCGTCAATGATGAACAGACTGATCTGTTGACTGTCAAAGTTGGAAAATGCAACGCGTTTGTAAATGTAAGTAGCCTAAGCTTTAAAAAATCAACAAATAAGCAAACTAATGATAATAAAAATAAACATATTGTCTCATTTGTACCTCAACTGATAAGAGTTCCCGGTCCTCCTGCAGATACCACAGGTCCTTTCATCGGAGGCAGAGCAGCGGAAGGGCCCATGAGTGACCTGGTTCCCCTTCATCCATTTTCATAACGGACGCACGAGAAGCTATGTTCTGTCTGCGTGTTTTATTTTTCTTCCTCTTACATATTTTCCCCGTTTACCACTAAAAATGGACTGAGTTCATGTTGTGAAGCTCGAAAAAAGAAAAGGAAAAAACAAATAAATAAATAGAAGAAAAGAAAAAGTTTGCAGTGGTAATCAAACAGAAACTCATAGGAGGTACAGCATCAGGCGTTTCCAGGTTCCATTCCCCTGCAGAATGAGACCATGCAGTTTCCATGACGACAGGAAGACGATTTCTGCATTTTTAAAGAAATTAACACAATGATTGAAATTACAATGTTACTGGAGTAAATGGTCCATAAAACAAAAATGTGAACCCGCTATAATCAAATGTTTAAAATAAGAAGGTTGATTGTTAAAATGTGTTAATAATAAACGCTGGTGCCATAAAACACTGTCTAAAATGCTTTACTATTTTTTCAAGCACATGTAATCTAACTTCATCAATAAGATTGAAGTCTCAAGACGTTAACTTGCAGGATTTTTTTGACAGTATTCGCTGCAGATCTACAACCATTACGGTACAGCACGTGGATTACAAAGTTAACACTCAAACATGTATTGAACAATAAACAAATAGAACAAAAATATTCCAGATTTATGATATGCTAACCGAAGAAAGCCCTAAAATAGCACTTTTTACATGAAGAAATCTGAAAATTGTTTGTACAGTGTTTGTAAATCCGAAAAATGTCACTCTGGATATCATAATTTAGTGGGCTATAGCGTTTTTTGTATCTTAGGCCATTATGTCAAAAACCTAAGGCAAGTGGCACATTCAAACCCCATCATGTACTAAACATGAATCCTTACATCTTAAATAAAATATTTAAAATATATTTTTTAAAGGAAATAGAAAATACTGTTTGATATTATTCAAATAAGTATTTAACTTAAAAAATAAATACAAATAAAAGAAATATTTAGCTCTTGTTAGGTTCTCCTGCACTTTGACCCGTGTTGCTATGGCAACGGCGGAGCGTCACTCACAGGACTCAACCAAAGTGCTTTACTTCCGGTGCTTATCTTTTACCGTAGACAAAAGTGTTGGCACCAGTGCTCAAACATTTTTAATACGAACCAGAGTTGTTAAGCCTTTTCTCTCCGGTCCGCCTCTCTTTATAGCAGAGTACCGCTTCCGTATCTACGGCAAACCCCGTCGCCGCAGCAGCGGGTGAGTGGACCGTGCCGATCGAGAAAGCTGCAGCCCGCGTCGGTGGAGTCAAAATGGCGTCTGCTTGCCCACTAAACTCTGCTTTAATCCATTTGTGATCACCCCCGAGAGCTGCTCCCAGCGACCCGCAGCTGCTCTCTAGCCCCTCGGCTCCGCAGACGGTTGCAGAGCACCGGGCAGCATCATGTCGACTCAGAGGAGACAGCCAGGACAAGCAGCTGAAAATCGTCGTGGTTGAGACGGAGCCTGCGGGAAGGTTAGGCTGTCGCAAACACGCACACATTTTCTAACAGACGTTAGAAAAGGTCGACACGCGCACACGCATCGGGGTTATGCTTGGACTGTTTCGTTTTTGTCGTTAGAGATCCGGGTTTGGTTGGCATCCCGCTGGCGTTTCCTGCTGACACGGCGCTGTCCTCCCCGTCACCATGGCGACGGACGCGATTGTGGCTAAATCGGATGTTAGCGAAACTAAGCTAACAATAAACAATTTCGGAGCATCACTGAAGCCATAAGCAATCGAAACACTATGAGGTTTTATTTGATTTATGCTTCAAACGAAACACACACAGTAATACGTGAGGCTGTTCCCGCCATAAAGCTACAAAAACGGTGAAAAACTGTTTAGTCTGATGAAGTATTCAGTCATTTACTAACGATTACTGATCCTATAAACTTCCTACACTATAAGTGCATGATCTATAGCATTACTACACTTATGTTCATGTATACGTATATAAGTATACATACTAAATAAACTTAATGTAAGCTCCTTTTCTGCAAGTCTTATTTTATGTACTAGCATGCATTTGTTTTCTTTCTTTTTTCTGACTTTTGAACAGGCACATTTTGGGGCAACAACAAAATATTGCTCTTTAAACAGATTGATTCCTCAAAAATAAGATATAAAAAGTAAATTTAGGCTAAAAGCCAGGGTAGCCTTTTTAAAATGAAAGCTACATAGCCTCAACAATTGCTGTCCCGTGTAAATGAATATCTGTGGGAAATTGTTTGTTGACCTGCCAGAAAATGTGTAACATTTGTAACATTCACAGACAGCGGTTACACATGTTGTCCCCTAGCAAAAAGTACCGGTAGTCTATTTAAGACGGGGGTGCGAAAACCATTTGCAAAGAGGCCCAGATTTGATTGTGTGAAAACGTATGAGGGCCAACTAATGAGCCTGCATTCGTTTAACCCATAAAATAACATTAAACGCAAATAAACTATTTAATGAAACATTGTAACAATGGGATACTTTCCCATTTTCATATAAAACAGAAAATATATTTAATCCATCTTGACAAAATTACAGTAAATTTCTAATCAGTAAAAGTCTGGAAAAAATTTAACACAAATTGAAATAGTTACATATTTTCCACTATTAAAGGCTCACTGTAAATTTCTAAATTTAAAACATGTAAACTGTAAAAAAACAAATAATTTCTTTTATTCAAAAGTACAAAACATTATGGTTTAGATCAGAGAAACAAATACATGTTCTTTCCATCTGTGTTCTTAAATTATTTTTTCTCAGACTCGGTTTGTTTTTGGTCAAGCGTACCTTACATGTTTCGTTACATGTTTCTTTACATAAGAAAAATTAATTTAAGAACACAGTTTACACTTGTAGACACTATGAACTTAATTGAATTATGTTTTCTTCATATTTGGCCCTTTAGGTTCAGAAGATCAAGAAGCCTATAATGTAATTTAGCCAATCACAATCAATAAATCATACTTAGAACATGCGGGCCGCACACTATTGATCTTATGCCAAGTATCTGTGCCTGATTAAAGCATACTACAAGTATACTTAGTCTATTGAGCAGTAAGTTCACTTTTAATATTCTACTTCTCCATATTTCTATCTATATCTTGTAAACCTAAATGATCCAATTTAGTCTGAAGAGTATTCAGTTAGTTCTTTCACTGCTATTGTACATAGTCTATAGTATAAATATAGTTATGTATACCAAGTGTAGGTAATAAACTACTACTTGAATACCTTACGCTAAGAGGGCAGTTGGGTTACTACAGAACTTCATGTTCTGTATGCCAAAACAAGAACATAGACATAATTAGCTTTTTTAACTTGCCAACGCTCAACAACATGGATCATGAAGGCGCTTTTTACTACCCTGTACCAGATTTAGCAATGTCAGATAATGAGTTGCAGCTCTGATGATGAGTTTGTAGAGTAGCTCAAGCTGCAATGTTTAATTCCTCAAGTAGAGAACCACCCCTTGAGTTTATAAGAAAAATACAGGAAGATTCAAATTTCATGGATAAAAACACCATGGATTATTTCTGACCATCTCTGTTGTCGTGAACCTATTAAGACTACCCAGCCTTAATCCACATTGCACAAAAACAGTCACAGTATGTGCTGCACCCAGAGTATGTGCTGTACCCAGAGTATAAAACAGACCTGTAGAGTACAAAGTCACATCTGCAGAGCACAAAGCTGTACTGCAGAGTACATGTGCTGTACCTGTAGGGTATGTGCTGCACCAGAAGCAGATGTGCTGCACCCAGAAGCGTATGTCAGACCTTAGAGTATGTGCTGTACCCGTATATGTGTCGCACTCCAGAGTATGTGCCGCACTGCAGAGTATGTGCTGTACCTGTAGCGTATGTGCTGTACCTGCAGAGTATATGCTGTACCTGTAGCGAATGTGCTGTACCTGTAGCGAGGTACCTGTAGCGTATGTGCTGTACCTGTAGAGTATGTGCTGTACCCGTAGAGTATGTGCTGTACCTGTAGAGTATGTGCTGTACTTGCAGAGTATGTGCTGTACCTGTAGCGTCTGTGCTGTACCTGTGGGGAAGTGTGATGTACATTAACTAGAGAAACTGTTATCTGCTTTGATTGATTTGGTTAAAACTAGCCGCTAAATTGCTATTGTTGTGAAACCAGCATAACTGTAAACCGTAAGCTAAACTCTACCCTTCCTCTGGGTCCGTGCGGACAAGAAAAAAGTTCAGCACTGCCTGCACATGTTTGGAAAGTTACGTGTGAATCGTCACTTTCTTTCTAGCGTTTCATTTTATTTGCTGTGTAAGTGAATTCAACAATCTGCATGTGCTAGCATCAACTCAGTTCTGAGCTACAGCCAGTGCTGCCCGCTGCTGCAATGTAATGTAACCTAAATTATAATTTAATTATTTTTTCATGGGTTTGTGTGCAATTTTACAGCAGGGTCTGGTGCACACATTTGTTTTGTCATTACGCATGTTAATAAAAAAGTTGCGATTTGGAACCACAAATATGTCACTTTTCACCGTTTCTTTATCGCCAGAGAAAAACTTTTAGGGATAAAGACTGTCAGTCGCTGTTGTTTTTGCCCCCCCCCATGTTTCAAGCTAGTCACTCAAGCAAGATGCAGTTTGCAGAAAGGGGGGATCAAGTTCAATTTTTTTGTTAAGCCATTAATTTATAAAATGTAGCTTTTAAATATTGACAATAATTGAATTATACAATTGTTATACTTTTTCAATAAATAACACTAACTTCTTTTACTTTTCACTGCAGCATATTCAAGTTCTTTTCAAAATAAAATACACCCTGTGTCAAATAAGATTTTCCTACTGCATCAGATTTACTTGCATTAAAAATAGAAGAAAACAAAGTCAAATCTGTAATTATGACTTTGGTGCACCTTCATCCTTTTTATTCTTTATACTATCAAATGTAAACATGACCACGTTAAGGTAGAATCCAATCTATTGTTAGAAAAAAAACAGTATATGTAAAATTAATTCTATCCTTTGACTTTGAACAGGAACTAGACATTGTTGTAAAGCAGAAGATAAGAATTATGTGCTTTAAGCTTATTCTAAAAATAAACCACCACAAAACTCAGTATGCTAAAAACCAATTAATCAAAACTAAAAACTCATGAATTTTCATGCATTTCCCACAACGGAGAAACCTGGATTAAGCAGGCAGGGATTCAGAGATTAAAAATCTCTCTCTTTGGCAAAATGATGAGGGGTTTTACAGTTTTGTTCAAAGGACATCATCCGATAGTTTTCTCAGCCCGGGTTGTTGAGCATTTATCTAAAGGAGACAAGCTGGATGCAAAAGAATTCCCTCTGCTGTTGACATGTGAAAAATGATGCCGTTTCTCAGTTATGGCTGCACACAACACCACTTGGCAAAATCTTTTTTTTTGTTTGTTTCATGAATTGAGCTCATAATAACATGTTCACTGCATGTCTTTGTTACATCTGCTGAAGCTTTAAGCATGCTGTCGCTTCCTGTTCATTTCACAACTACCAGACTAAGAAATAAATAAAAAAAAAACACTTTCAAGACTTAGAATAAAAGAGCCTAACATCAACATCAACATGAGTGGAAATTTTCTTGAGTCACACCAAACAATCATTTGCAGTAAAGCAGGGAGTTTGTTGTGACAGTTCCGCCACCTTTCTTCTTCGCCGCATCTTGAATCCCGGCCTGATTGTGATTCTAAGACAAAGAGGGATGTGAAGTGCTTTTGTAAATAATCCCTTCTTCCCTTGAGGGGGAAGAAAAAGACTGCAACTGTAGTTGGCAAGTCTAAATGCTCTTACTTTGAAAAGGTGAAAAAAAAAATTCTTTGGGTGGTTTGCGTGTGTGCGTTGAGAAAAACCCAACTCAATTCCCAGTAGATACGCTTCATTAATGAGCCATCAGCCCGTCACTGTCTGCAAGACTTACCTGCTTGTGTGTTTTGGTGAAAAAACCAGGCAACGCTGACTGACATTTTGAATGCAGTTTCCCCTGTTATTAATGTCAATTTGCTGAGCAAATTGCAATCGGATCAGTTTTTCTTGGACAGCGTTTTCGGCGCTCTTTCTGCATGTGCTGAGTCGTCCATTCAGAAACTTGATGTGGGGAGGCTTGTCCACCTGAGCTCCATGTTTTTTTAAAGTCTCACATTCAGCCAAGTTCTTTAGATGCTGGCCTGAATTTGCACACTGGTTAGTTTTTGTCTGTGATCCATGAGCTTCTCTTGTGTTTCAGATATGGTATGGTATGGTATGTGCATGTGTAGGGATTTTCTTTTGGCTTGTGCTGTGACTTCTAGAATAAAAAAGGTAACGGTGTAGGAACCTTTTAGTAAAATAAACCAGATTCTTGTCAGATTCCTAATACCAAAGTTTGAAGACTCAGTTCAATGAAATTTTGTGTTTTTAACATGCTCTTGTGGCATTTTTCTCATAATGGAGGACATTTATAAAGAAAAATGAAGATTAAAATCAAATATCTAAGTATTTTTTATACAAATCGTTGTTAAACAGGAGCAGACGAGACATGCCACCAGAAAAAGCTTGTAGTGTTTTGTAGGAGCTACAACGGCAAGCCACAAGCCCCCTTCTCTGCTCCATTCTGATGCGCTTGCACACGACTAGATCCGTGTATGTCTTTGTTTTCCTCGTCTTAGCTGGAATCTGGATCAAAACTCGATAGCTCTGATCTTGCTCACCATTTCTGTTGCATCTTTATGTTAGGTTGGGGTTGTGAGGGGCTGTAAGCTAGTTGGAGAGTGTGTAGACAGATAGATGTTGGGAAGGGGGGGTGGGCTTACTCTGTGCCAACAGTCCCGCCCACAACTCAGAGGTGAATTTCTAGTGAAGACCACCAGGAATGCTTTGGCAAAAGATCAAAAGATGATGGGAGTGGGTTTTCAACCACTTGATGACCATTGATGCAAATATGCATCAAACCACTTCTGCTTCAAACTTATCTTAATTTATCATCTCCTTAAAGCAAAAACATACATGATGTTTTCATAGCTAGATATAAATTAATGTGTCAAGGGGTTAAACATTGATGTTTTGGATTTTAGAGTTTCTTGTTATCCTGGCAAGGACACTCTGCTGTTTCCTGCTCAGTCTGTAGACATTTCCTTTATTGGTTTACAATTGTTTTGCGGAAAAAAAGAATAACTTTTGGGGGGAACCAGATCCTCTGTTAAAGCCAAGACAAATGGCTGAGGGGGCCAGCAGGAGCATGTGGAATACATTTTTGCTGTCCTAGCTTGTTATTATTGTGTTTCCAGTGATTGTTTGGGCTATTTCAATAGATAATTGCATCCGTTCTGCGTCAGTCATGTCTTGTAATTTTTCAATCTGTGACACACCCTAAAGTGTCAATGAGGCAAAAATAAAAGCTTGTTGATTCCTAATCTCATACATTTTTGTTTTTTTCACACATCCTGAACCAAGGGAGTCACAGGGAAAAATCAGAATTATAAATTTGACTGTAATATTACAGTAAAAAAAAAATCCCAACTGGACTAAACATTAAGACATAAATTGTGGCTTTTGAAATTAAAAATGAGCATGTCAAGAAGCAAAGTAAGCTTCTTAGCTTTCTTTTACTTGAATAGGATTCATGGGTAAATCTCGATAATGGGTTTTTTCTGTTTTTTAAACAACAATGCACCATTTGAAGGAAATCCTGCTGTGTTTTAAGCTCCATTCGACTAAACTTAAACCCTCTGAGTATTAACGGAGGAAGAAAAGAACATAGGCTCAGGTGGAAGAAAGCATTTTAGCTTAGAAGACAGAATTTAGGTAAAATCCTTAAGCTCACAGTGATTGTAGAGTAGCACATTAAATGGTTTTACCTGATTCACACGAACGCTGATGGAACACTGTAGCTTTACGTCTCTGTTGTGTTTATTTAATCACGCTTCTCCAGAGATACCTCACAAACATTTGGCACTGATGTTTTTTTTTCCCTTATGTTCATCCATCAAAATGAATTAAAACTGGCACGGAAAGCCTGCACCAAGAATTCCCACAGATTTCAGGAGAGCTCCCAACGTGCAGCCCACCCCTTCTTTTTTTTGCCTTTTTTTTAACGCATGCAGTGACAATGATGGTCTGGAGGCATGACACACGCTCCAGCAGCTGTGTTTGTAATTCACATAGGTTTTCACAGTCAGTTCGGGTCTCGAGAGGGTGTAGGCGGCGGACAATTACATCATCATCTTGTCACTTGGGGTTTGAAAGTTAGAACCAAACGTCTTTCAACATAAAGCTTCATAGTTGGCGTTCCTATTAAAAAAAATCTGCAAAAAATAGGGATTGCAATGTATATCAACCGCTGTAGCAGGTTTTGTTGGCATCGATGTTTTCCTTTACTGAAAAATCGAAAATATTCTTCTAAAACATAGTTTGTCATGCATTTGACTATGAGACTCGTGTAGACATCACATCATGTAAACAACACATCCCGACTGAACACTTCACCTTTGTTCCTGAAATCATTTCCCTTTTCAAACACTCGCTTTAACTGCCTCAGATGGCTTCAGGCTGAGGTGTCTGGCAGTCTTTCTCTACATCTCTCCTTTTGTCTTTCTGTTTCAGACATCACTCGCCACCAGGTTTGCACAGGAGTCCTTTGGGAAGCAGTACAAACAAACCATAGGCCTGGATTTCTTTCTGAAGAGAATAAGCCTTCCAGGTGAGACACCTTTGTAATCTTTAGGGAGTGCTTGCTTGTTCAGAGACACAGCACAGACGTCTGTTGTACAAGCATGCCGACACGCCGCCGAGTTTAGTGAAAAAACAGAGGATGTGTATTCAACATTTGTACACTCCGACTTACATAATACAATTTTATTATTTTTCATCCGGACATTCACATTTATGTTTACTTAAAATAATTAGAATACAAGTAAAAAAAAGTCTTCCCAAACCTAACAAAGAGGCCTCGTGTTTAATATTCCGTCTCGTTTTAATTTTCATTCTAATGTTTTCCATTTCCACATCTTTCAGGTTAAAGTCCCACTCTGAACATCTTTTGATTTATTTTTGAAGTGTTCCCAATGGTCTTTTAATTATGATTATGTCTTTTATAGCTAAAAAAAAAGAAAGAAAAAAACCTGGGTCGTTTTCTAGGACATCATTTCTGCAGAGCGGCAGGAGTTCATTAGAAATTCTCCTCTGTATTGTGGGCAGGACTGTTGGAGTCAGACTGTCCCCGCTTCCCAACATCCTTTTATTTACACTCTCTCCCGCTAGCTTACAGCCCCTCGCAACCCCAGCCTACGATTGCCAGTGCAACAAAAATGGCTAGCAATATTGGAGCCATCCAGCCGGACAGCTTTGAGCCAGATGCCAGTTCAGACGAGGAAAACAAAGACGTAAATTTATCTACCGGCATTTGTCTACAAGTGGATGCATCAGAATAGAGTGGAGCAGGGAGCTTGTGTTCAGCCCAATTAATTTTCCTTATAACAAATATAATCTTTTCCAAACGCCATTTTTTCATCTACTCCTGATTTACATCGATTTGAATAAAGAAATACTCAGAAATGCAATTTTAAGCTTAATTTTCTTTAGAAATGTCCTGCATCATTGAATAGAAAAAACTCACCAAAAACACTATTTTCATGGGCCGTGGGTTTTTAACTGTGGAATAATTGAGTCTTTCTTGCACCTCCTCATTGTAGAGTGTCTGCCTCTTTTCAGACTTATTCACCCTGAAAGTTCTCCGGCTCTCCATAGCAAACAGCGCTCTTTTTTTCTGGTCCTCACCAGGACATTGGTCAGGTTCTGCTCTCGCTCCTAATTCTGTGGACACGGGACAGAGCAAATACATTAACATGTTATATCTACACCACTGATGCACATGTTCGACTGATCTCTGTCCCTCACAACATAAAACTCTGATGTTATTTTCTTTTAGGCAAACTCACAGAAATAAAGCCACACAATGTATCTCCCTTAAAACCTATACAACTAATGTTTAGTACCTGAGTGTATATGTAGAGAAAATGGCTCAATTTTAACTTTCTCATACTGTAACTTGTGGATTTAGTAGCATTTCAAATGGCTTTTTTAAAACTCTGCCAAAAGTTTAGCTCCAGAAATCTGCTAAGTGCCTCCGATCTTTCATTACTAATAAAACTACGTTGAGCACAAGCAAATTAAGTGCTAAAAGTAAAAGTTATGCTGATTTGTGAGTTGGCAGAGACCTGGTATTTTGACTTTGTGTCAGTTTCAGGTTATGAGACTTGGGAGAAGAAAAGCCCCAAAAATGCAGTGGTGGAGTGCAGATGAGAAGAGCCAAGCGCAGGCCGCGTTTGGCTCCTTAAAATGAACCTGAACCATTATGTGACCTTTCTTTCCAGTAACTTTTCTTTCCCAGAAAGAATCTGGTGCGGCCTTTGTTTAAATATGGAGGTCATGTGTCTGTATCGCAGGAGAAACAACAAAACTGGATTCAACACCCGAGCTGTTAAACTGACCATTTTCTGGGGAATTGGGTGTTGATGAGCTGATGAAGAGGAGGCTGACTCTACGAGCTGGGTGGTCCCAAACTTTGTTTTGACCCCCACCCTGACTTGTACTGGAGAGGTTGTGTTGGTCTCTTTGGGGCTGTAAGGGTCTCGTACAGCAGTCTACATCTAGCATTGGCCCCTTTCACCATGAAGGCCCAGTTTGTCAAAGTGAATGTAGATTTTCTTCCAACGCAG
Organism: Oryzias sinensis; assembly: GCA_037389245.1. NCBI lineage: Eukaryota > Metazoa > Chordata > Actinopteri > Beloniformes > Adrianichthyidae > Oryzias > Oryzias sinensis. The sequence continues at coordinate 8,309,606 of CM074496.1, forward strand.
ACAAAGGTGAGGTAAAGCTGACTGGCTCACAACAGCCCCTGCTTTGTGCGCTATTTATAACAATACGTCTTCCAGATGTCCCGCTAACCAGTCAGGTCGAGGTGATGAAGGGGATCAAGTGCAAGTGAAATTTCCCCGAAAAAGTCTTCCACGCTGTAATTTCTGGAAGCATTTGTCCGTCATTGCATCATGTTGTTCTGAGAGGAAAATAATAATATCAGACTCCCGTTGTACCCAACCTCATCATTTTGACCCCTACAGTCACTTTGTAAGTCTTCCATGTTCTCACACAAAATAAATCAGTTCTGTTGAGTAAGCATAGCTCTTTGAAAGACAAATAAAGTCAGAGCCTGAGTAGAGCATGGCTCTTTATGACACCCAGCAGTCGTTATTTATTGCGCTGGTGGCTGCAGCTCTGCATTGACGTGTATAGTCTAGATGAAGTGACTGTAAACCTCAGTGCTTCCTTTAGTGTCTGTTAAAAGAAGGCTCCTGACCAGTCATCCAGCCGTGTCAGCAGTATGTTGTAGCCTTCACCACCAACATAAACTCCGTTCTGTCTCATCCTGCTCTTTCATTTCTTTTCTTTTCTTTGTGAATCCATTTTCCTTTTTCTGCCCCAAACTCTTTGTAGGGTCTAAACACAGCATGTCCAAAGTCTGGCCCGTGGGCCAAATGTGGCCTGGGTTCAAATTTCCCCCGGTCCGCAGGCTCTTTTCACAAAACCCAAAACGTGTGACCCCCAACACTTTTTAAAAACTGTGTGTACGATTTCTTGATTGTGATTGACTAAATTACATTTTAAGCTGTTGCGTGAGACAACACTAGATGACCCGTATTTAAGTGTGAAAATGGGTCAATTTCTTACCTGAGCACAATAGATGGGTTCAAGTTCATTGGAGCTTTGCCTTTTTTTTTTTGTTCTTTTTTTTTATTTTTAGAAATGTTTCATTTTTTTTAACGTAATCTTTGTTTTGTTTGTGGGTCTATTTTTTTTTATTGTGACTCCACATGTTTAATCTTTTGTCATAAAACATAAAAAACTATGTGATCTCACTTTTTTGTGATTTTTGCAGTAAAAAAGGACAAAATTTGCCTCACTTCTCGTCACAACCTGTGACTTAAAATTGAGTTTTTCAGACGGTTCAGAATTATTGTAGAATTATCGTGTTATAAAACCAAAAATACATCTGTAAAAAAAAAGAAGCTGGATTGTACTAAAAAGATGGATATTATGCATTACAAAAATAAAATAAAAAGTAGAGATAACTTGATAGAGCAAATTGTGCAGCTGAAAAAAGCTCGACAAAAACCCCAGACTTGTAATGGTTAATTTTCTTAATATTTATCACACCATTTTTGTAAAATTTGGGGTTTGATTTTTGCCATTTTTCTTAACAACATATAATTCTCCTGACTTTCCTACTTGGCAGGACGTGCCACCATCCAGCCGCTCTTTGCAGGCTAATAAGAAGTAATTTTCTTGCAGGTTTTGGACAGAAAAGATCCAAATTAGAGGGTAAACGTACAGATTCCATATTCCGACTGGATATTCTTGGATGTGAGCAATAAGTGATCTGCCATTTTAAGAGCACTTAGCTTGAAAGATTAATCACTGATTATTATTTTCATTATGTCTCTCAACAACATTGACTTTTTTATTATAGAAATTACTCACCCAAAATATAGGGGTCTAGTTACAAACTGATCCATTATTTCCACTGGATTTTAAAGATTCTGTGAAAACAAACACAAAAACTTCCGGAGCAGAAACCCACAAATTGTAGCTGTGTCTCTTTTTGGCTCCTTTTTTAATATTTATCTTTCTGACTGTTCAGCAAAGGAAAGCATTTAGAGGAAAAGAAGGTGGAAAATTCTTCTGTGAAACATATGTGTCTAATTTATAGCTATTTTTTTGTTTAAGTGGTGTTTTAATTGTCGTTTTGTTCCTTCCACCATTATTCCTGTTTCTTTTCGTCACTGCAGGAAATCAGAATGTGACCCTGCAGGTGTGGGACATCGGAGGGCAAACACTAGGAGGGAAAATGCTGGACAAATATGCATATGGAGCTCATGTAAGGAAACATACATAATGTGAAAGTTCACACCTACATGACTGTTGCAACTTTTTGGTTAAATATTAAATATATTCTTTGTTAATATTAAGTTGTAGCACAAGTTTATATTATATATTTCACTCCGACATTATTTCTCGAACTTGAGAAAAATGTATCCAGCAAAAACAATGCCTGCAAGTACTAACTTTTAACCAAAAGAGAAGAAAAAGTGTCATAAATATACCAGCCATAAATGCTTTAGCGTTTCCAAAAGTAGTTTGGAGCTTGAATTATTCATTTGAAGCTATCGGCCTTTTCTGTTTCATTTAGAGGCAGGATTTGGCTCTCCTTACCATGAAATCAGATTGAAATATATTGCAAATCACCTGAGATTTTTTTAGATGAGACTGAACAAATCTGTTTGATCTCATATCATTTATAGTTGACATTTCAAAACCTACTTTGGTTTGTGAAAAAAGTGTTCACATAATCAGTGATTTATATCGGTCAAAGGTGGATCTTTGTTTATTAAAGAGGCTTATCAATCCATACACTTTAGAAAACAATAAGACTACGGCTAATATTTGAGCTAACCCTATACACATGTAGTTAAAGGTCCCCAGATTTAACTACTGTGGTAATATAACCCAAAATGTGATGTCTATGCATGGGACGCCATGTCACAAGAGGTCATAGTGAGTTTATACCATGGTCCGGGTGAATACTCGATTCTGATTGGCTGCTGGGTGTGCGTTAAAAAGTGATATACCACAGGACGTTCCGGTAACCTAGCTTAAATGTTTTGTACTACTAAACCGGCTTCTTTAAAACAACCTTATGTAACAAATAGTCCGCTTTTTGTAAGAAAAGCGATCCAAATCGGAAAAAAACAAGAATTAAAGACTAAAACTGGTTAATATTTATTGCTTTTGTAAGTGACCATGGTATACGCGGGTTAATGGCGGAAGCAACCGTCCTCCGCGGGTTCAGGGTTCCACGGCGTGCGTTAAAAAGTGATAATGCACACTTCGTCGGCCATTAACCCTTACTTAAATTTGAATCAATCATTATAACCCCTTCATGTTGTATTTAGTTAATTTTCAACGTACCATTAAATCTAGGACTCCACCTAATTTACCATCCTCTTGAAGGAAAAAATAAACACAGAAGAGTCAGGAGGTCAGTCTTCCATGTTCACTCTAACTACTTTGAGTTGATTTGGAAGTATGTGTGAATTTAACATTTGGTTCATGCATTATGATCATACTACAAAATTATCTGGCACATAGCTGCCCACCCTCATGTTCTTAAACTTGCTGCTGATAAATAGGATCAGGTGATTCACGGAGCTGATTCCGGGGATCCACAGCATGCTGTGCAGGGATTGCTGAGAAATAGGCTGGTAAATCTTGAGGACCATGCAGGGTTGGGCCGCCCTCGTCAGTCATTAGAAATGGCTGCAGGAGCACATCTCCCTAAAGCTTTCTGAGTGTGTAACAGAAGAGTTTACATGTTTTTCTTGAGCTGATTGTATATGTCTTTTATTTTTTTCCTGAATGTTACATTTTTATGTGTATCACATCGATACCTGGTTATAAGGCACCACCTTATAGCCAGATTTAATTTTAAATAACTTCAATGTTAAATAAAGGATAAATTATAAAAAAACACAGTAAAGTGATTAAAATTGGCAGTTGAATATTTTAAAGTTACTAAAGTCTCAGCAGTGTCCACTGTCCACATTGCATTGTTGTTAAAGAAACATGTCTGTCACCAGCTGTTGTTAGAAATGCCCCATAATGCAGTGGGTGATGCAACAAAACAGGTCATCCTCCTACAGTTAACCAGCAACACGTTTGCACTGCTTTGTCACAAGTTATGAATTATTTATTGCTTTTTGTATACTAAAAACATTTTTTTCCTTCTAAAAATGTGAAATAATCCAGAACAATACATAGCTGATTTGCAGGAGGAGTCCTATTGTCACTGTTGCAGAGAGCTTAACACACATTGTAAACTACCGTGTGTCCTGTAATCCATCATTGCTGTTCCGACAGGCTCGGAGTAATTGTTCGAGGTGTAAGCTGTCGTCAGCGTCCTTGCCTGTTGTGACAGTGGGTGTCTGTTGAACAAAAGCAACAGGAACCCTTTCAGTCGTGTTGCATCATGCACTAAACGTACAGGCATTTACTTTGGCTCGCGTTCACTTCTAGACCTTTAGAGAAGCAAAAATTAGAACACTGATTGCTGTTTTAAGTGGTTGTTATTTCTCTTGATGTGCTAGCCGCTTTCTATCTGCTTACTTTTTCATTCTTTTGACTGAGCAAATAAGTCTTCCTGACCGGACTGCTCTGGCATCGTTGCATCGCTGTTTTTGCAGGATTACTGGGAAAGGAGAAAAACAGCCTCTTTGCAGACATCCTTCATACAGTAGATAACCGAAGCTGACCTCTGATCTGGAGTGAATTTAGAGAATTTTTTGAATGTGAATGTGGAATCCAGAATTTTAATCCAACACAAATGGTCACGATCTAAAAAATAGACTGAAACAATCAAAGTCTTTGTCACTGAGCTGTTTTTATGAATGAGTCAATGTGTCTGTAAATAGAAAACCAATGACACCAGCCTACCTGATTAAATATAGGTTTTAAGATAAAACTTGATATTAAAAATGTATTTTCTCTCAATAGACAAATAGATTTTTGAGTGAGAAAATGCTAAAATTCTCTTTTTTTTTCTACTGAAGGGTGTTCTCCTGGTGTATGACATTACCAACTACCAGAGTTTTGAAAATCTGGAGGACTGGTTCAACATGGTAAAGAAAACCAACGAGGAATCTGATATTCAGCCTATTATGTTCCTGGTGGGCAACAAGAGTGAGTATCTCTAAAGTACAACAACTTTCATGGCGCAGCCGCGGAAAAAAACGCCAATCGAGAACCGTCAGCGTCACACAGATGTTTCGGCGTTCCATCTTGGTTTTTCATAGTCCCTTGAGTTCATCTGCTTATATCTGAGACTGCCCCTGGAGGCGGATCAGAACAAAATATTATGCTTTTGTATTATTTTGTAGAGCAAAGAGATGTCTATGAAAGCAGCTATAGTTGAATCTGATAGGTCTAGATACAAACTCAGTTTGGATTTTTAAATAGTTTCATTTTGTTCTGTACAGAGCAGCATAAATTATGGTTTTTGCTGAGTGGGATGGATTTTTGAACAAATTTCTTCGATGCATGTTTCATTTTGGGTTTGTGTGGGGAGTGTGTGTTTGATGGACGCAGGCATGTTTGTTAAAGCACCAGATAAGTGATCAGCACGATAAGGTGGTTTCAGAGCGATGGGAATGCTGATGTTTGGGAACTCCTGGGAGTGAATGACGATGATTTAATATCCCAGGACCTGTGGACCCGAGTTACTGCTTATCTGCAGCCCTAACCCTACCTCCCAGTCGCTACTCGCATGCACACCCCCCCCAAAAACCCTGCCTGGTCTGATCCTGCTCTACTGCTCAGCATAGTTAGCTACGATGAGGACAACCAGACAAGCCTCCTGCTATCAGCCTGCAGCCATCCCCCATCTCTGAAATAAAGAGAAATAATGATGGCTGCTTTTAAACATCCCTTTGACAGATGTGGAGTCATGACTGCCGCTGTGTTATTGTAAAGTGAGTCATCACTGTGTGTGCGTGCAGCAATGACCGCCCACCTTCCTGAGCATTGATGGACGGTCAGAAGAATGGCGTTGCACACAGGAAGGTCCCGCTAATGCTTCTCATTTGGGACCAAAGGTCATGTTTTAATTTCTACATCAAGAACCGATCGTCTTGTCTCCGCGTGGCTTCTTCTAATGCTCTGGCTTAAACCATGCGGCGCCGCTGTATTTAGGCTAGATCTTCAGTGTGTGTTCATGTGTGCACTGTAGTATTTAAATTGTGTACATCCTGTCAGGCTCCTCACTCACGCAGCACCCTACCTCCACTTCACTTTGGCGGTCTGTCTAACGGGTCCATTGCTGAACGTAGCCCATGTGTGTTTTTTCTGTTCCTACAGGCTGAACAAAGAAAAACAAAACCCCTCACAGATTGCTCCTCCCGGAGCAATCAATTACCCTAGAGGAGTTTGTGAATCCTTGAATCCTTCCACGGAGCTTGCTATTTTTCAGAGTATTTGAAGCCATGGACCATTTATATAGAAATGAACACGTTAAGTCAACATTGGGTGTGAAGCTGCTGTAGAACCGGCTCATAGCGATACCATCCTCTGACTGAAATACTGTAAAATGTTTTTCTAATACACTGAACGTGTACAGGGAACCGCTACACCAGGAACTAGCACAGAGCAATAGTCCCGCTTTTTGCCTCACCATCCCTGCCTAAGAAGCTTTTGATTCTGGAAACAAGTGATCCAAGAAATCAAAAATTGGTAAAGCATAAATACCATATTTCCTACACTATAAGGTGCACTTAAAGCCCTAAATTTTTCCCCCCAAAAAATGACAGTGCGTCTTATAATCTGGAGTCTTTTATGTATGGATTAATTCTAGTTATATTTGCTGATGTCCAAGCAAATTTAAGAGGAACACAGTGCTCTGTCAAATTGTTTGGTTGAGTGTTGTAGTGAATATGCTAACATGGCTAACTTCTAGCAGTGTCTGAAGTACATTTCTTTTTTACGAGTTACTAACAAGGTTGGGAGTTAGCATAGTAGCGTTTGTTCTAGCAGTATCGGTCGATTTTTTGACGTGTTGCAAACAAGTTTCCAAGTTACAGGTATTTTGAATATGCTAACGTGGCTATTGTGTAGCAAACACATGAGGTTTTAGAGTTACTATGAATGCAGTTAATAAAGTCATACTGACTGACAGACTTATCCCTGACTCTTTTGTCTCACCTTCAGGTATAAATGCCCCAATATTGAAAACAGATTATTTACTGACAGTGCACTTTATAATCCAGTACGCCCTATAGTGCAGAAAATACAGTGTCTATAAAAATAAGACCCTTAAGGTACTAGTTCTTTTATGTTCTTCAGCCAGGGCTTAACCGTGAACAACTTTCTTTTCAACTACTAAAGTATCCGTTTTTGGACCAATAGAAATAACAATAGTATCTACTTTTGCTGATCCAGGACAGCTTTACAGCAGCAGAAAAGAAACAATCTATGCTTTACAAAGTAGATGCGGTGTTACATCTCCTCTGACTGATGGAAGCGTGGAGGAGTCACAGAGAGTAGCTGCTGCATCTAAAGGGGAGCACAGGTGTGTCTTACAGTTCCCTTGAGGCTCGTACGATAACCTCAAGGGACATCATGAAAATAGAACGCATGATTGTCATGTAGCAACTTTATTGTGAGGTATTCGTAAGGCAAATGTAAGTTGCACGCACTTATGATCATTGACCTGCTGGTTCCAAGAAGCCAAAATCCCATAGAGAAATAAACTATAAACCAGCCAATCAGATGCAAGATGGTCTCCATTTTGAACCTTTAAAACGTCTGATAGATTCTCCCGAGCCTGCTTTGGGTGGTAGGAGTGTGGAATTCCAACAGGTTCACTCCTGATTGGTGAGAGTAGTTGCCATAGAAACATCGACTCAGACTGACTCGGACCAATTAGTGCTTATTAACTTTATCTGCATCCAAATGAAGGTGTCTGTATTGCAGATAAATGACTGCAATTGACTTTATTTGGTTGAAGCCGGATGTAAGCCATTTTCTATGGGTGTTGTCACACTCACTTGCTCCAGTTCTCCCATAAAGTCAATACTTATGACATACGGGTGATGCTGTCATACGCCACACTCTAGTTGTTAGTTAGGTGCAGGAGCTGACACCAGCACAAAGTGTGCAGGTGATAAGTTAGTGCTGTAAGATGTTCATATAAACTACGCTCTGACTATTTAATTTCTAACAGTCAGGCTGTGTGATACCTATACTCATTGTTTAAGGGTTCATTTGCTTGCAGCATGTCCGTAGAAAAACATTTTCGCTCTACATGCTCACCAAGCGGTCTATGACCTTGTTACTTCCTGGGGCCACCTGGGTGCCCCGTTCAGATTTGCCCATTTTTCCCCTGCAGACTGCCCGTATCTCCCCGTAAGGGCAGTTGTGACTATTGTTTGAGATGAACACAACTGTAGAGAAAAATCACAACATGAGTGATCAATTTCTTCGAATTATTTCTACTATGTTCCTTGTGGGCATAAAGCACCATCCAGACCTCGATGTATAAACTGCATTTCCGAAAAGATTTTTTAACATGAGATGTTTTAAAATAATCCGAAAGCGTAAGCAGATCCTCCTAAAAACAGAACGCAACATGCTGTTTGAGTTCATAAATGCAAGTCAGTGTTTTACAACATGTGAAAACAGCATTCATGGGTAGTTAATGTGTTTGCAACAGGATTTATGATCACAAACAAAAGATAATCCATGCTCCTAAACTGTGGTTCTCCCCAGAATGTATAGGAGAACTGAACTGGAAGAAATATCTGAATTATGTGACTTTATGCTATTTCTGAAAAAAAAATAAAACAAGCCAGGTCCTAGAGGGTTCTGAACCGAGTCACTTCTAAACTGGTTTTTGGATCAGCTCTGTGCAGCACCTACTTCAAAATACGTAGTGGGTGGATATTGTAAAGAAAATCCTATTATTAAATGTTAGTTGGGCTTAGGCTGTTTTCATGGAGCTCATAGACATCATGTCTGTGCATATCCAACGGAACAAACAACAAACAATATAAGGAACTTTCTTTGATGCTGAGTGGGTTTGATGGTTAACTACTACATCGTTACACTGTAATGACAGGCTAAAAATACTTAGGTCTGAGTCCAATCCCTTCACGAACAGGTATTTATCAGCTCTAAAACAATTTATAAACTGCTACAGATCTGCTGTGATTTTTTTTTATCAGCTACATGAACACAACTGTAGCCTCTTATCTTTTGCCGTATGTTATTTTCTCAGTTTGTGCACGAGCAACATTTTGGGAGTATGTCTTACAAAAATTCAAGGAATATACTAGCTAGTCATCTTTTAAACAAAGGCATCAATTTGCTCTTTGCATTCCTTTGGAAGTATGTTGAACTGTTTCCACTTGAGTCTTGTCTTTATGCCCAAGTCTGTCCTCTTCTGTAGTTTGGGTGCAGATCAAGCATGACTGTGCAACATTCCTATGAGGGTAGAAGTTGGTCCCAAGACTTGACACATTTGTGATTACTGAAATTGAAGCACAAATACAACAATGAGCTAACAAAATAATATAGTTTTCCACCATACATAAGTTGGAGATAGTTAAAAAAACTCTTTAAATGCTTAAATGTTAGTTTATATGGCTGGAAATGGTACTTTTCAAAATACAGAGGAATAAGATGGTTTATAACAAAATAACTTTAAATTGCTAAAAACAATTAAATCGGAATTTATAGGATGTAGGACAGCCTACACTAAAGCCTATAAAGTTATATTACAGTTTTTCTCAAGCAGATCATTTAATCGAACCACAAATACATGATTGACAATTGGGTGAACAGTTCCTTCATTTGATAACATTATGTAAGAATAATCACTTGTAGTTTTTTTAGGGCACCATATTTTCTGCACTATAAGTTGCACTGAAGTAAGACTTGGTGCCCTAAATTTTGACTTGGTGTTGTATAATTCTGGCTGGGCACAAACTGCAATTATTAATTTCTCTTTCAAGATTGTTTTCTAAGCAGTTGGCACTTCTTTGTATTGAATAGGACGCTACCTATACGTCACTACCAAAGCAGAGTCCCTGACCTGTCAAAGTTCAACTGGTTTAACCTTTAGCTCAGACAACAGAAACACAACAAACGAAACACTTGCATAGTGACGCGTGAAAGTTTTGACAGCAGGAGCCCGAAATGAGCGTACACTTTTCACTGGAAACGGTTGCATGAATGCGCGTTTCTGAGCTCGGTGTGAACGGAGCATCAGGCTCAGAGGCCTTTCTCCTTATGCGCTGCTGTCAGTAGCAAATACTACTACTAATAATAATAATAATAAATTTTATTTGTTAGGCGCCTTGCAAGGAACCCAAGGTCGCCCACACCTAATGCACACACCGTCAGTGCTCTCTAGCGGCTGTTAATGAGAAAATAATGAACATATGAGCCTATTTATTTGAAAAATCACATATAAATAGCACCGGCGACAATATGGAAAAAAACAAAACTACCTATACTTCAAAAATAAGGTACATATAAAAATACACTGTTGTCTGCTGCCTCCTCTCACAACTGTTCAATTTATGCATTATGGAATAAATTATGTGACAATAAATCATGTCCCTCTTCAAAGTTCCGACATAACTGATGTTGTCCTTGACCCACAGGACTTTATCAGATTGGTTTTGACAAACACAAAAGCACAGACAATGTTTGCTCCACAGTTACATTACAGCTGTTTGTGTCTTTATCTGCAGCAGCACTATAATCCATTTTGGAGCCTGAGTACCGCTGGAAAGCGCTGCTTGCACTTGGCCTTATTGTTTATGTACTGTGTTCACCTGTGCAGATACTTTTTGTAGTTATTGTTTTGGTTACTGTTCTTGGTGTACATTTTACCCTGTGCCTGGTTTAAACACTGTCCTCAGTGTAGTGGAAGGGCACCATTAGTGCAGATGGGCTCATTAAAGATGCTCTCCCCTCCTCTCCTTCCTTGGCCTGCCTGCCCTTCTATGGCATGTCAGTTTCTGGGAAACAGCCTCTCCTTTCTTTGGGTGAGCATGCCTGGCTGGAGGGAAACCTGCTTGTTCAGCACTCATGTGCTGCACACCCTTGTCATCTGCATGCAGCTCAGAGCCTTGAGGTAAATAATGGCATCACTTGTAACAATTCAGCGAGGAAACCAAGAAAATGTTTTATTGGGGGTAAACACATTTGCACACATTGATTTTTGTAGTTACAGACAGAACAGAAACAAGCATGTTAAAGACAAAATTATTTAGGTTTTCTATGAAGAACGATAGAAGAAGTCTGACTTCTGGGTTCACTCAGACATACTGCAGCATCATGCAGAACCACAGGATCCCCTCTTGAGACCAACTCCTCGAATGTTACTCGTATTGAATTTATGATGCCCATTTCCCTTTAAAATCAAATATCTGATGTCAGCCTTTAAAAAACCCCACAAGAACCTGATGACAGCTGTAACCGTTTTTCAAAAGAAGATCACTCCTATTATTTTTGCAGCAACTGGCATAATTCATTGAAATTAGTGCACATATTTCTTTTTGGGCATTAGGGCTAACATAATTTATCAATCCAATTTGTTTTCATTAAGTGGAGATCGCAGGACCCTTGCTCACTCTCCAGCCGTCACCCTTCCCACTGCCGGTGCTCTTTCCCTCAGGAACTCTGGAGCATTCATCATGGGCCTGCACAGCCCTTATTTGGGTGACTTAAATGGGTTCAGTTCTCTTAACCCTTCCTCATCACTCATGGCTTCTCTTCTGTGGCTCTACCAACTCTTCACAGTCGAGCCACTCAGACCTGCCATGGGAAACCTTCTTTGCAGGGAGATAAAGTCCCTGGGTGCAGGAAATGTTTTGCTGCGTTTTTAGCCTTCACTCTCCTGCTTTACTTCATCTTTAAGCCCCTATCTTTGCTCATCTCAGAAAAATGTCTGCATTAATTTTCACGTCGACTCTTTCAATCATACTCTCCGTCATATGTGAGGGCGGGCACCTCCTATGTAGTTTCAAGGCCTGGGAATTGAGGTAAATACTTTTTAAGCACTGACCAAATTGTTTACAAAGAGACAGAGATACAATTTTTGTTTAAGATCAAATTTTATACCTAAAGGAACTATTTAGTCAACGTTAGTGGGCTAGTAAAGGCAGCAAGTTTGATCCAGGTGGTGTTCAGCTGCAGCAAGCCCTTACAAACATAAAGCTATTTAGTGACTCTTGAACTTAAGCCTGTGAAAAGAGTCAACACAGAAAAACATAAAACCAAAGTTTCTGAGACAGGGCATTGAGCAATCTTGTTCATAATATTCCCTAAAATAAAAAAGGTTTAAAAAATGGTGTCATATTTATGGTATTGTATTAGCACCATGCATCAAAACCAAAAACTCTGTATGAACAGACTGTGTGACCCCTTCCCCTCGGTGTTCCAAACAGGAATACCTGCTGGTTCCAAGAAGCCAAAATCCCAGTGACTTCTATAGAGAAATAAACAGTTATTACTTAGTCCTTCTATATTTCAGTATAACCATTTTTGCTCTACTTTTTTAACATGTTCTTGCTACTCCAATTTGTTTTTACTTTCAAGAAGTAGGGATGAGGACTTTAAACAGGCTCACTCCTGATTGGTGAGGGTAGTTGGCGTAGAAACATTGACTCACGTTGTGTCCAGATTCCTTCCTTACTCACTACGTAGTGCAATGTATACTGCGTTTGCCATTTTGTAGCGCTGTGCAAATCTACAATTCCAAAATCGAGTGCCCTAGAAATTTCCCAGAAGTTTCTGCGAAAAACCAGTGTGCATCGATGCTCATTAGATCGGTGAATATAGACCACTAGAAAAAGTAGTGAGCGTGGTGTCTGAATTGCTTTTAAAATTCAGGGCACTACATAGTGCCGCACTGTATAGTTTTTTAGTTGTTAGGGATTAGGGTGGGAATTCGGACACAGACTCAGACTGACTTGGACCAATCACTGCTAACTGATATCATCTAGCTCCAAGATGGCGGCGTCCATATCACGAAAATGGCGACTGAATTGACTTCATTTAGTTGTAAGCAAATTCTTTTGGGTGATGTCACACTCACTCGGTCCAGTTCTCATATACAGTCAATGATCGAACCTTCTGAAAGGATTCCCAGCCCCATTGAAGCTTTTATCTAGTTACACCCTTTCATTGACTCTGTTTCCCTGTTGTGTTAAACAACATGCACATGTTTGCTTTGTGCTCACTACGGCAGATCTCGCCGTAGACCCTCACCCTTTCCTCTTCTCTCTTTCCCTCCTGATTTCCATCCAGCCGTGTGAAAGTTCAAATGAAATATATTTATAAATATACCTTATCTCCAGGTTTGTCATGAACCGTGTCCTTGCCTGACAACAAAAACCGGTCTTGAGTTGTTTGCCCTTCTGACTTGGCCCTGGGTGGAGTTGAAGTTGCTCCCTCCCCACCTCTCTCAACCCTGTCACCTCTCTACCCCTGTAAAGCTGCCACAGTTCCTGCCTGTTCAGTGTAGGTCTGCACATTTCTTAATAGAGATGCTCAGAAGTGCAGAGCAGCTCAATGTGCTTCTGTTTTTGGTTTAGCTCAAAAATGTTTTTCCTGGCTCAACCCGCTCGTACTTAGGTCCTCTTACAACAAACTAAAAGCTCCTAATTGCCCCCAAGGGAAAGGTTTAGCCACAATAGACATGTGGTGGGACAAAAGCCCAGTACTCTTACCCGGCACCCTCACCCCTACTCAGATAGGAGGGATGAACACGTCAGCAGTGTCTGTTTTGCACTGTGGGTAGCAAGACCACAGGTTCAACGCTGTAAAACATTATATATACAGAATATAAGGCCAGTAAGGCACGGTGCATGGTTGGATAGAGACCTGGAATGTTTACAGTTTACACCAAATCCAATCTTTCTCGTTTCCCTTCATGTTTTATTTAAGGTAAAGGTTCAGACTACATGTCTGTATCAAATTGTCTCCATAACCACATTGGCTTTAGCCTGCTTTCTGTCTGTATGTCTGGAAAAAATGAGAAATGGAGACTCAAGTTACAAGTTACAGAGAGATGAATAAAGACATAAACTTTAATACGCCGTGGTTGGCTGGGCAGTGTAAAATCCCAACTGTGGGGGTGTGCACTTACCATCAATCAGGAACAGTTATTTATTATTGCTGTTATTGCTTTTGATCTCTTCAGTTTTTTACCCACATAGAACCAAAGAGAATCTGGCAGCTCTATTTCTATGAAGGGGATTTAATCGTTACAACTTTTGACCCAACTGTGGACTCCGCCCTCAAATCTCTTGATTCTCTAGCCTTCTGAAACATCTATAAAGCAAATATTGGTGCACACACAGTAGATGATCAGTCTTCAAATACCTTCTTGTGTGGTAAGTCATGGGCCATTTCAGTTGCACAGCACAGCTCAGCCACCTGACCAGAGCGCAGCCTGGAACCCTCATCACACTCAGGCTCTACTTTATGTCTTTGCTGCTCCACAACATTGACATGGAGGAATTCCGGGAAGGGGCCATGCTGACACAGGACAGGGTAAATAACTTGTTGATGTGGATGTGGCATACATTATAAATGTATGTGAAGTATCAACAGTTCTTTTGTCCAGGTTTTTGTGCAGTAGATACTTTTATAGAGAAATACATGACATCCTTATAGTCTACTTCAGGTTTGAACCCATGTGAGCAGGACATGAGTCCAGCAAGAACACATTTGCTGGTCCAAATAGATTAACACTGATATACAGCATGTAATTGTGAAGACTCACCCCTGGTCTGTTGAATTATTATCGTTAAGCTGCAGGCTCACAGAGGTAAGTATTACTGCTCTACCATAAAAGTCCACTTAGTTTAACAGCAACAGGAGAGCCAGGAGGACATGGCCAGTGAAAGTCCAGGCAGCTTCTTGTGCGGTCGGCTCAGAACTGGACTTTTTGTTAACTTTTCATGAGCCCTAGGAGCCCTTTAACCCAGCCTGCAAGGCCCTTGGCCTCATGTTTTACTATGTCAGTGACAGCCTGGTGCTCCAGCTCGCTCCCTGCCTGCAGAGCTACCACTGGACACCCGTCTTTTACGTTCCCAAACTGCAAAGGAAGACCACAGTGTTTCACTAGCTGCTGCAGAGTATCCGATTATGTTTTAAAGTGTGAATTCATGGCTCTGTTTGAATGTGTGTGTGTCTGCGCGTGTGACGGTGTCTGCACGTCGTTTCACAAGGGGCGATCAAATGACAAGATGAGCTGTGATCAATGAGCTGTCGACAGAACACTTCTGACCTGGTGGAAAGCGAGTCCCCTGACGATCACGGCCCCTCGCAGGCCACCAGGGCAGGGGCGCCGTTGCACAAAGAGAGCTCTGTATCTGTCAGGAACCCCCCAAGGACTTCTGCACGGGCCCCGCTCACCTTGACAACACCAGGCTTACTAACAGCACTTCATCTGTCTGTGCTCACTCACAAAAAACCAAGATAATATTATAAAGTCACTCTCAAAGTTCAGTATGCTGATGATGAATGCTAATAATTTTGCTGCAAGTTTACTTCAAGGTTTACTGTGCAGAGCTGTTGATAAATAATCATTTAGTTTTGCAGGTGGATGTTTTCTATTGTTAAGACTTGTTAAAAAAATTTAAGGATCAGGGTTGTGTGCGTCTAGTTTGTTTTACTTGTGCCTGTCGGGTTTCCTAAGTCACCTCCTTCCACATTCTAATTAGTGATTTTAAATTGTGTATAGGAGTGGCTGAAAGTGTGGGTTGTTTTTCTTCTTCACGCTTTAAGAATGACTATCAACCTGTCCAGACTGTAGCCCCGCCCCTCTCCAGATGACTGCAGCCAGTGAAGTTGGTATAGAAAATGAGTGGATGGATGGCTGTGGCATACTGTAAACAATGCCCACACTGTTCAGGTGTAATAAAATATTCAGCTTTTTAAATCTTAACCAACTGCCTAGTTCTAAAATAGCGTTGGAAAAATATGAGGAGGCAAACCAGCAACGCTTTGAAACTAATTATTGTTTGTTTAAAGTAATTATGCTGCATGTAGTGTTCAGAACATGTTCGGAATAATAATGCTCCGCTCGTTCAGAAGCCACTGCTTTAAAGCCCCCTTTGAGTCATGTAAACCATTTGGATTCAAGATTTTAAATGCTCCTCATAAACTCCACTGGTCATTTTCTTTTATTAGCCATTTGTGCTGTTAAAGTTAATTTAATGTCTAATTCAATCACACTGCTTACAGAATAATTTATTACAATCTTTTAAACAGGCAGTGGTTTCCCTGTATCTTGTAAAAAAAGAAACAGTTTATGGAGAACCAAACTGCTGCTCACCTTCAAACTTAATTTCTTACTAGTTGACTCTTTTGGGAAAACTTAGACGCTTTTTATGGTTGTGAAAAAAAGATGCGGTTTGTATTTGTGTTTAATTGCTTTTTTCCTCCAAAGTTGTAAAGTAGAACATTTTTGACTAAATGCTGTATTTGAGTAACTTTTCATTAACTGCTACACTGCAAAAAGTGAATCTTAAAAAAGGAAAGATTAAAAATTGTCTTATTTTTTTCCTTGCAGGAAAAATAATCTTATCAAGAACGTTTTTCAGTTTTAAAATAATCCCAGTTTGAGGGCACATGTCATAGGGACTAAAATTATTTTTCTAAAATGAGAATTCTTGGTCTTGTTTTTTTTCCCCTTGGCATATTTTCCCCCCGTATTTAAAAGAAATCTGCCAATGGGGTCAGAATTTTTGACTTATTTTTTGCAGTATAAGGTTCTGTCCTCACTGACTGTGCTCATAATTATTGTGATGCCAAAATAAATGTAAATGCATAAAAACAAAGAGCAGGGGCAACTTGTAGTCTAATCTGCAGGTCACACAGCTCCCTCATTAACACACGTTCAAAATAATAAACATCATTTCATTACTTTTAATGAGATCAGTTAAAAACAGGAGAAAACGTGTATCCAAAGTTACTCTGTGCTAGCATGCACCAAAAGAGTTTCAATGTTTTTTATAGCAAGGTAGCATTTCAGATCTGACTGTTACAATTATCCGATAACCCCCAAATATAGGATGCTTTATGCAAATGTAGGAAAATAATTTTTCAGAGGATAGACCACCCTTCTGCATTTTTGTCTTTCCTTGTCCAAACACCTGTCTTTAATAAAGCGATCAGGCCTTTGCCGAGCTTGGTGTTGAGCTGAATCAGGTGAGATTCAGGCTGGAGGACTAGATAAGAGAAACCCTGTTTTAGAACTTCTACTTTTTTTAACCTGAGTGCTGCTTAACAAGTACATGTTCATACCATGGAAAAAACAAAATATGAATAATAATATTCCTATCAGGGACAGCAGATAGTGCTGTAAGCAAAATCAGTTCAAATTTGGCAGCATAATATTTGTTTTATATCCTCCTCTTCTCATTTTTTTCAATCTTTTCTTTGACTCTGCTGTCGGGCTTCATGTGTGATCAGGGACTGCAGAGAAAATCCAGACCCAATTCCACAGATTCTTGAGGCATTCTGACTGTTTATGTACAATGGAATGTGTTTTGTTGTTGTTTTTTACCACTTAAAGCCCTATTCCAATGAAAATTGTGTTTTTTGGCGTTTTAACATGTTCTTGTAGCATTTTCTAATGATGGAGGACATATACAAAATAAAAAAAAATAAGTCAAATAGCATTTTTGAATATTTTTTATTCAATGACAAGGAGACGAAAACAAAAAAAGCCATTTGAAAATGCTTGTAGCTGTGATGTAGGTGCTACAATCGGAGGGCCACAAGCTCCCTGCTCCGCTCCATTCTGATACATCCACTTGCAGAAAAATGGCTCAAAGCTGTACGGCTGGATAGCTCCAATATTGCTTGCCATTTTTGTTGCAGCGGTAATGTTAGGTTGGGGGTGTGAGGGACTGTAAGCTAGCGGGAGAGAGTGTAAATAAAAGGATGTTGGGAAGCGGGGCGGCAGTCTGACTCCAGGCCCACGACATAGAACTCCTGACGCTTTTCAGAAACAGCATAATCATAATTAGAAGACCACTGGGAACACTGAAAATAGATCCAAAAGATGATCGGAGTGGGACTTTAACCCTTAAAGCAACTGCTGAGATTTACTTTATAATATGAGTTTTGGATATGTTTTATACCTACTGCAGTAAGTGGTGCATACATACAGAAAGAAGAATTTGTCCGGAGACTTGAAAGTAATTTCATTAGGACCTGGATTGATTTTTAATAATATAAATTGATTATGGTCACCATTTTAGGGAAATAGAGCCAAAACGGCGTATCTGAGACTTAAAGTCACTACGTGAGGTAGTGATAGTTTTTTCCCCCTGGGGTTGATTAAGCTCAAACCTATTATTTTTTGCTTAATGGAATATGACTCCTCAGAGCCCTCGGCTTCCCACTAAGCAAACAAGGTCAGCCATTATTACAACACAATCACATTAGACACAATTCACATTTTCCACCTTTGTTGTTTATACTCCCTAAGACATCCACTGCTGTTTAGTTTAGTTAGGCTGCCAGCAATTAACTCTGTTGTGCCAAGCCTGTTCTCTGGCTGTTGTTGCTGGACCAACTGTTCCAAGTGGTCCCGACCCGTCAGCCGAGCAGAACAGTAAGCAGGTGTCTCTGCCATCAAAGCCTGCTTTTAAAAAGTCTACTGAGTATTACACACACTTGTGTTGGATTTCAGCTCAGTGTGAGAAATGGGGCCATTAATCTGATGTTTTTTACCTTGGCGGGATGTGACAGTCAAATACTAAAAATGTGGTGTGCAATGTGGCTTTTACAGTCTGCCTTTTGTCACACTTTATTATGTCATTTTTGTCACAGTACTTGAAAAGTACCAAAATATACTGTTATTGCAATATCAGCCTGTGCGATACACATAAAACAAAAGTTGACATAAATTCCAATGAATGGTTACCTTAAGTGTTTACACACACGATAAAACAATCTCATGGTAACTTTAAGTATTTAATGAATCAAATATAGCCTTATTTGCATTTGACTCATTGTGGGTCATGTGGAGTACAATTTCAGTTATAGTGACTTTTATCTAAATAAAACTGTTGCAGTGTTTTTTTTTTGCCATCTGTTTATGTATTGTAAGTCATATCGTCAATCCAGTGTCCTTTTCCTCATATCGTGCAGCGCCAACTCCTTGTACTCTGTACTCTGAAGGGATATTGGCTGTTGCCAAATCTTCGATCTGATCTAGAACTGTAAATTTGCGGGATCATTTTGAACATGAATGCAGTGTGCTGACGGAGTAGACACGAAAAAAGGCAAGTTATACTTATATGTACAGACATAAACCTTCAAAACCTTGTAGACAAATATAAGTTATATCCAGTCAGGTGGATGCTTGGTGTTTTAATAAAATTTACCAGGGGCGATTTTGTCAACTCTACTTTAATGTCCTCTCAGTCCTACATTACATTCAGCAGTGTAGAGTCAGAATTATTATTAAATTTATTAAATTATTTTTATCAGTATTTATCTTTTTATGTTTTTTTTTTTGTTAAAATACGACTTTATGAGAATCCAGTTCCCTAACAGACTGACATCTATCTAGAATCTGAAGTATCAAATATGAAGATTAAATTATTCTTTCTACAAGAAGGGATGTTTTTTACATCCATAGTTTCCTCTTATCTGGTTGGGGCTCAATTTAACATGTTGCCACAATAGCACACCAATTATTTACAGTAAAATCCCAGTTTATTCACAAGATATCAATCTCCCAACTGCTGTCTGGCTCAGCTTAATGATAGACAGAGCTTTTAAATGAGCACTGATGGTGACCAGAGCGAGGGAGAGCCATTTCTCTAGACGAGTAATGATCCCCTCAGCTATCTCAATGCGCTCAGAGGCCCAAACAGTTTATTTCATATTGCGGTTACTTCCTAGGGGTTGCTATACTGATGCACAGTTTGACAGAAACAGAGGAAAACCAGATCATTGAAGGAAGATTGCTTTTACCTGATAAGTAGAAATGGATACATTAGTGAGAGAAATGGAGCAAAAGACTAAAACTTTGGGATTAGGCTTTTATTTGGTTTACACAGACAAATGTCACAGGCTGAAGAATTCTTTTGTGTTTAAAAAGTGAACTCGTCCAAATTAAAACGGGGGAACTATTAAAAGCTTCACAACAAAACTGATTTCTTGCATTTTACAATCTTTACATAAAACAGCTTGATAATTCTACATAAATAGAAGCTTTAAAGAAAGCATAAATAAAAGTTAGACATCCACTACTTGAATGTAAAGATTAAAACAGAACTGCAGCCTCCTTTAGGTTTAGTGTTTTGTTGATTTATTGTAATTGAGACATAAAACTGTTTAAAGAACATAAAGAAGTCTATGTTTTCCACAAAATACATATACTTTTGTGCCTGGGAGAGCATGCTATTGTTAAACAGCTATCTGCCAATTGGTTTATTGGCTGTTTTAATTCTAGGCTTGATACCAAATGTGAAAAAAAAGACCAAGTATATAAAGATATAAGAGTGAAGTTATTTAAAAAAAAAATCTGAGTAGTTGATACCTTGACCAAAAGAGTGTGGAAAAAGCATTTAAAGTCTAAACTCTATAGTTGCTTTGGAAATCCAGTCAGGGTACTTGCCAGAAGTCTCCAGTAAGTTTTCTGGAGGAATATTGCCTGGAAGTGACCAGCAGTTGTAAGAAAGATTAGATGTCTGGGTTGACCTTAGAATACTTTGGTCATACCCTTATACGGCTGTTGCCTTAGAAGCTGTCTAATGAAAGGAAATTCTGGACATTTCTGCTTAGGTTGTTGGAGCTGATAAGTGATTCCAAATAGGCTTTAGAAATGTGGACGATGATGGATGACGGCTTCATACTCCATTGAACATCAGAAAAAATATTTACTGTACATCATAATATTCTGAAACAATGATTACTTTTTTAACCCTTTAACACCAGAGATGTTGCCATGAAACACCTAAAATACACACACTCTTTGACATACCGAGACTCTTTGACCGTTCACACATTCAACGTGAATCGGCTGATTCTGACGAGGAGAAAAAGCAGCTATTCATACCGGCTTTGTGCCATTATGAAACACTTAATGTTTTGCTTTCCTGCTTTCCTCTGTGACAGAATCAGCTGATTTACATCAATTACATAAGCACTTCACCACTGTAAAGTGTTATATATCAGCCCATGGCTGCGTTTTTCCGCTTTAGAATCAGCTGGAATTACATTAATTGTGTAAATGGTTGTAGAGTTAGGATAGTTGAAAGAATGTCATCACTGTAGGTAAAGCTCCGGTATTAAAGAGTTCAAGACATTCCACTTTTGAATAGAAGATTTCATGAAATGTTTGATACAACACAATAAAAATGCATGATTAGAAACTAAACTATAGGAATAATTTGTTATTCAAATTGTTTAACCTCTTCCGAATTAGATGTTTTTCCCTACATTTTAAAAAATGACATGTGCTTGTATTACTAAATGATACAGAAAAATTGTAAATGTTTTCTGTTAGAAATTAGACATGTGGGATTTGAAAACATTGCTTTTTCAAATATGAGAATGTATTCTTTGCAAACACGTTCCACCATTTGGAATTTTACTCTAGAATGTGTCGTTCATATAGTTTCTCTAAAAACAAGTCAGAGACGCTGATATAGCAAGGCGGTTGGAGGCACTTTAGGGCTAAGTGTTGCTCCTGATGTCAGGCAGGTTTTCCGCTGACTTTGAATTTGGAGTGTGAGTTTTATTTGCTGAATTAGAAAACACATTGCAGAGGGCTTTCTAGTTTGGTTAAGCTTAAACTAGACAAGAGTAGAACATTTAACACTTTATGGACTTTTCTTATGGTGTACCACAATCTGGACTCAGAATATCACTCCTTTGTGTCTTGTCTTACAATAATGCATCTCTTTCAGCCCTCCAGTCACAATGTTAATGTTTGTTAATCTGATTGTGACACATGATTGATAACCTTTGCCAAGTGTGCAGGATCCAAAGGATTAGCAGTGTTTACTTGTAGTAGCATGCTGGGCACCTCCTTGGTTAATGATGGAAATTAATAACGTGCTGACGCCTATGAGACAACTCTGTTTATGTATAGGCACAGACATGACAGTCTGGCTTGGACATAAAGTAGTTGTAATAGTGTCTGATGTTTCTTAAAGAGATTTGTGTTTATGTCCCATGGGATGATAATAAAAAAACGTTTGCCAAATTGAGTCATTCAATGTGTTTTTGTTTTGGTATTTAGCAGTTTGGGTGGTATTTGAATAATTTATAAGATTATTGGAGTGTTTACACACGTTCTCTGAAATTCATTGGCTTTCTCCCACCTCTATCATGCACACACACACAGACGCACGCACGCACACACACACTCACTCACAGAGGCACATGCTAAGGGGCATGAGAACGGAGTAAATCCTTGACAACCTCTATGAAGGCTCACACAAAGACTAAAAACTTGAGGGGAGCAAGAGTAATACAACACCTTACAGTAGGCTGACCTCCTCCAGCGAACACAGACATGTATGCACCGGAGACCGGGCGTGGCTACCTTCACGCACAAAGCCAGAAATAAAGAATGAAGCTATTGCTTTCAGCAACAAGACCCCCAGGTGACCTTCCTTAGCGACCCTAGAGTGACCCCATGGTGAGGAAGGAGAGAAGCCAAGCTCAAAGTATCACTTCACAGGAGTCAAATGCACAGGGACATCATGACAAAAGCCAATAAAGGAAGGCACTGTCATTGTGTCGACACACTTAATCAGCATGAAGGTGACAGCCCCATACCTTGGGTGCATACGGCCTCTTTAAAAACCTGGTGCTTTTATAAATCAAACAGTTCAATTTTGTCCAAGTTCTCTGTTCTCCTCAAATCTTTGGTCGTTCATGGAATGTTTTTACTTCAAATATGTTTTTTTTCTACAGCAGGGCTGGTTTGTCTGTTTCGGGTCAAGTCAAGGTTTATGGCCTCTGAGTACAACTATTCTAGTCTTACACCCAAGAATGTATCCCTTCTAAGTGTAACGCTAACAGGTGGAGCTCTTAAGCCCCAGCCATAAGAAAAATCAAACAAAAACAAAGCAAGCATCAGTATTCTGCATCTGATATCATGTGAAAGCAGCATAAAACTTGAAATATGCTTTGTTTTCACATGCACACCCATCCCAGAAAGCTTGGCTGACTTCTTCCATCTTAACTTGAGTGTAAACAGTTTTCTTTTTTGTTTATGTTCTAATACAGGACAGTTAACCAAGCAAGAGTACTGTGTAGCCACAGAATAAATCCATCTTCTGTAAGTTTTCTCTCCTCAGACAGTGTGTTTTGTCCACAGTCGACCTGGAGCACATAAGGACGGTGAAGGCTGACAAACACCAGCGCTTCTGCCAAGAAAACGGCCTCTTGAGTCAGTTTGTATCGGCCAAGACGGGAGATTCGGTTTGCGTCATTTGATTTGCTAAATAACATCCAAAATCAAACAGCTTCAGATCATTTTTAATGGTTTTGCTTTTCTTGTTTCTCCAGGTCTACCTTTGTTTCCAGAGAGTGGCTGCTGAGATTCTTGGTATAAAACTGAACAAAGCAGAAATAGAGCAGTCTCAGGTGAGCCAAGGATCAATGCAGTTTTCCCTGAAACGTTACCTGTTTGTAGCATATTGGCTCCAAATGGCTTAAACGAAGTCAACTGTTAAATGTTTCAGTTTGTTTGGGATAACTCCTCTAGGGACTCTTCTCTGTCTTCTGCCAGTCTTGAACTTACGTGAGGTCAGCGGGAGTGTGTTAGGTCATTGGAGGTTACCACACACTGTAAAGGACTTGTTGCTGTCTAAACAGGAGTCTGTTGCGTCTGCCTCCTGTGGTGGTATACCTGCCGCTTCCGCTGCCCATTGGTAAATAGAACCACATTGACCACATTAACGCGTGAAGCCGCAGGTCAAAGGTAGACAGTTTTAAGGGTGAGGAGGTTAGAGGATTGCATGACTGATTTATTTGGTTTATCTCCCAACCTTCTTAGACAAGCCTTGGCCGAATTTTGCCAGTCAGACCAATGTGCCCAGTTGTGGCAGCTGTAGGATTTACAGGGTCACCTCCCCCAGAAGCATTAATCCTGTGTCTGATATGTGCGCCTGGAGCCACAGTGGCTGGCTAGTGGCTGATGATCCTGGAGGGCTACAGAGAGGTCACAACCTCCAGAGAAGGGAGAGCATGTAGGGAAATGACTGGCCAAATTCTCAAGACCCATTGCGGTCACCACCCTGGCTGCTGGCTAACTAAAACGAGGCGCAGACTAATGGGGCTGTCCATCTACTTTCTTCTTCATCAACACCTCTGATAGCTCTATCAGTGCTGCAAAGTGTTTTAATCCAAAGTAATCAAGCGGAAATGGAAGCTGGATCCTGTTTGCACCTCCAGGAAGAGGTTAAGACAGAGCAGCAAAAAGATAAACGTTAGACTGGATTAAAGAAGTTTGTTAGTTTGCTATAAACTACGGCACAAAATGTATTTTTTGGCGGTTACATAAGAATGTCACATCCCCGTAAATACAGGTCATGTAAATCTCTAGTTTGCACTGGGAAATAAATCTTTTTTTCCAGAAAGATTTAGAATAAAGTCAAGAAAAAAGGTCTAATTTTGAAAAGGTTGCAAGAGGACCTGGTTGCAGACAACAACATGGCGCTCAGACATCAGTAGCCAGAACCGGAAATCCAGAACCAGAAGTTCACGTTCTGTCCCCCCTCCCCATTTCGATCGGAAAATTCTCCTTTTTTGGTCCAAAAACACACATGTCTCAGTCAAAGCTGGTTTTGCTCTGACCAGAACTCCTTACGCGATCAACGTCAATCAGCTGAACGGCAGAGAAATGTAAGCAACACTGTAAAGCAGCTTTTTTTACTGATATGCATATAAAGTGTTGTATATCGGGGCAAAGCTGCTTTTATTCGCCACAGAAAACGCTGATTCACGTTGATCGTGTTAAGGGTTGAAAGGTTACGGCTGTTAAAGGAATGTGAACACTGGACCTAAAGTTCAGAGTCTACATTCAGTTTTACAGATTTGAAAACTTGTTAATATCCTGTTGTAAAGGAATAAAACAATTAGCGTTTCTGCCTCGTTTCCAGCTCATGTTGCACACTGAAACGTTAATTCACATGAAAAAGTTTTAATAAAAGGTGCTACAATTGGGAAATTGTCTAAAATGTACATTTCTGGCTAATACTATCTGGGCACCATCTTGTCTGCAGCCAGGTCCCCTTTAAAATTTGTGATAAATTTTGGTTCGTGCTAGTAGTCAAGGTTAACAGTTAGCATTTCTAAACAATAAATCTGTAATTAGTGCAGTGAAACTGTATTTTTGTGTTTGTTTCTTTGAGTAAAAAATAAATCCTATTTTTCATAAAACCTTTTTATGCTAAACAGAATAACATAAAACCCAGAAATACACATTATGCAGTGACATATAATAATAATGTTATAGTATAGTAATGTTATGTATAAGAATAATGTTTGTCAAAAAAGGCTAAAACTAAACAACAACAGAGTTAGATTTTTTTCTTGTTATCTAAAGATGAGGTCATGGTTTAGCCTAAGGACCAGTAAAGCCTCATTATCAACTGTCAAATGTAGAGAGTCGAACACAAGGGTCACAACCTCCGACAGCACTATATCTGCATGGCTGCCCTCTCCGTCATGGTCCTCTGTCTGCTGGATCAGATAGCGAGGCCGCGGATCACTCAGTGACTCCGACACCGGGCTTCGGCAGCTCGTTAATCACATCCAACCAGAGCTTGGTGTTCCATCACGCAGGCTGCTCTCCAGTGGCTGTGAGGAGAACGGCTTTTACTTATTCTGAAATGTTACCTTTGAACCAAACAACACAGTCATGGATATTTCCTGAAATTCTGTCAATTTCTGTTTTCTGCTATGGAAGTTTATCCTAAGAAATCTTTTTAAATGTCATGTTAGAACTTGAACAAATAGTTATTAATATTTAAAAATGTATTTTAGATTTTACTGACAAGCATAGAAAAGAACTCTGGCCTTATCTCAAAGATGCATAACTTTTTCTCAGCTTATTGGGAAGATTCTTGGGGTAAAAAGTAGAATTCATTTATCTTCTGTTTCATTTTCTTTTGACCTTTGGCAGTTTCTCAAAATCATTTTTCATCTTCTGTCTGTACGCAACCTTGTTGTCCATTCTTTGTATCTACCCTTGTTTTCCATCTTTTCTATAATTCTCTTTTTTTTGTATCTTTTCTGTCCCCTGCTGTCTGCTGCTCAGAGAATAGTGAAGGCTGAGCTGGTGGACTACCCGCATGATGAAGGACCAATTAGACAGGACAATTCTCAGCAAAGCAAGATATGCTTGGTTCAGTAGCTGGAAGTATGTCTCAAAATTCCCTGTGTAGATTGTTGTAGTTGTAGTAAATGGGAACTGTGATAGTGGTGTAACCCCAGTCCTATAGAGGTGTCAGCTCTAGAACAGTTGAATAGAAAACCAAACGTAAGTGTACCCTACCTGTCTGCTGTAGCGTCCTAATCATGAGTCAAAATCATTTTTTAATGGAGATTCAGATGATTGTATTCAGTCTTGGTTCTGCATGACATCTTTGAGCAGTTTTTCAGGACACCGTGAGTGTCCAAATACCGGGTTGCTTAGCATAAAAATTCCTACAAAGTTCTTCCTATTTGATACTAAATCCCTGCACCCTGCCAAGAAGCCGTTTACTCTGAGCTTAATATGTGTTTTCAGACTTTATTACTTTTGGTCAGCAATGCTTTCTTTCCTTTTCTTTTTTTTACCTTCATATTTACATGAATGACAGATAGAGCCGTGCGGATTAACTTATTTATCATAAGGAGCATCTTATTTACAGATGGTCTACAGCACTGGTCCCCAACCTCTGGCCTGCAGAGCGGTACCAGGCTGTAGAGAAAAAAACAAAACATGGCCTACATATTTACTGTTTTATTTCTAATTGGATTCTGAAGGAAGTTTCATTTAGGAAAACCAGTGGATTCTCCCCACCACATAAAACTCATTCTTTACGCCTGTCAAGGCACATGTCAAACTTCGCAAAGGCCGGTGAGTGAAAATATAGCCTGACAATAAACTGGTCTGTGGTCTGAGAAAAGGTTGGGGACCACTGATTTACAGAATTCTTCGGGATGAGGGGATGGAGCTTTCTTTAGAATGAAGCAATGCTAAAACGTTTTCATTTACAACTTTTTTTTTTTCACCTCTACAGCGTGTGGTGAAGGCAGATATCGTCAACTACAGTCAGGACACAGTGGCGAGGACAGTCAACCCCCCTCGCAGCTCCATGTGTGTGATGCAGTGACCCTTTCAGCACAGAGACACACAAACACCAACCAACATGTGTACATATTTCCAGCCAGTATTAGTCTTTATAGGGTTTTGGGGTGATGGAATAAAAAAGATTTTGGGGAATGGTCTCTACATTTACGTGTTCAAAAAGGTGGGTAGCACAGAAACAAGTTCTTAAGGAATTTCACTAAAATACTATTGGACATCAGTTTGCTCTTGTTGATGTGCAGCTACCACTTTATATTTATGATGCTGATTATAAGTCATACATTAACCTAAAGCTGTTTGTTTTGAGGAAAAGGAAACTAAAGGCCATGTCGCTCAGCCACGACGTACATTTTGCGCATTTTCCACGTATGATATTTAGTTCTTTTATGATACATGCGTGATATACGTAATTCATAAGTGTTTCTTGCGTTCGTCATTCGTCAAGGGTTTTGGCAGATAGGTTTTTATTACGTGAATACCATTTTAAGCTGTTCAAAATTTTTTGGTTGGTTGAGAATTACGCAGTTTACGCGTATTCTATGTAGTTTATACACAATTATTATTTAATCTTACGCAATTGTGTGTGATATTTGCGAGATCTTTTCGCAAATTTGCTGCTTTCCACAATGTACTTCTAACAGACTTTTCACAGATGTACCACTGTTGTACAACTTATATAGGGCGTACATGTGGCAAAAATCAAATTACATAATTGACACACAAATCACTAATGACTTGCATATAAACTGTGCTTTAATTGTTTTTAACAATAATGTACGTGTTCTTTCGTGTGGTTTATTCGTGCTGTGGTTTTATCGTGGTTCATATGTGATACAACTTTGAAAATTTCAAATAAAGACCACAACGTTTTCTTAATTTTTTCGCGTATATTCACATATGATCAATCGTCATCCCTGTAATATGCACAAATTGTAAGTAGTGGCTGTGTGACAAGGCTTTAGGTCGCTGTGATTTTGGATGTCTTCTTATAAGCACATTTCCTTTAAATGTAGTTATTAAATTGAGTGTTTTTCCAAAGATGTTGCAAACTTTGTGATGCTAATCTGTAATTCAGGCTTCAAACAGACATCTGATGTGTCTGATAGTCACAACGCTGAACCAAAAACTCTTTAGTTTGACAGCCTCACTACACATTTGGTGCAGCTATGGCTGACCAAAATAAGCCCACAGAAGAGCCCAAGAGTTATCTCCAAAATGTAAAAGTCAGCACAATTCACAACTTACATGTTAACTTGGAGAAAACACCTCAATTAACCTAAAAGAAAAGCAGACCAGTGTTTTGTGAGTGGATAGAGGATCAGGCAAATGAGTCTAAATCAGCTGCACGCTTTATTTTAATGCGGTCAAAAGGCCTCTTCAAATTATCTTATTTTGTGTGCTGCTCTATCAATCTGCATGTATCTTTTTTGCCAATAAGGGGCTCACAGTAACAGTGATGTGATGTAAACTGTTTTTTACTTTAAAATGCATTAAATCATCATGTTCCTTTTCTATGCTATATTGTACAGAGAAAGCCCTGCTATTTGCTATAGTGTCTCAGTGTTCCAAGTGTGTTTTGTAGAATATGCAGTGGATTTTAGTAGTCAGTCTGATGTACGGTTATATTTTCCGGCTCAGCCTGTGAGAAGAACATGGAGAGGCTGAATCTGAATCAGCAGAGTCACGCATAGTAATAGTGAAGCTCAGCTTTAACAGATGGTTCTTTATTTGAAGTATTTTTGTCAAAACAGCTTATGCGTAATGGCACATGTTGACCTAACGGGATTCCATATTGTGTCCACCAACCAAAATGCTGCTGTGTGTGCAAAATTATTTGTTCAATAAAAGCATCTATGCTGCATTCTAAGCCTCTTTTCTTTCTTCAAAATTAAGGAAAACCTCCATTACATTCTATTCATTAATTCATTCACTCATCTGCTTCCGTTAAGTCCCTTACGGGGGCTGCTGGAGCCTATCCCGGCCACTTACAGGCAAAGGCAGGGGACACCCTGGACAGGTCGCCAGTTTGTCGCAGGGCCACATATCACACACCCATTCATTCTCACACTCACAGAATTTAGAGTTGCCAATTGATCTATAGTATGGAGCATATTTTTGGACAGTGGGAGGAAGCCGGAGACCCCGGAGAAAAAAACTCACGCATGGAGAGAACATGCAAACTCCACACTGATGTTCTGTCTCAGGACTTGAACAGGGGGCCTTCTTGCTGTGAGCCACCGTGCAGCCCCTAATCATGTAAACGTAATGCATGCTCCTTTGTTACAAAACATGTTTCAACAAAGTATTCTAAGACTG
The DNA here is from genome assembly GCA_037389245.1 of Oryzias sinensis. Lineage (NCBI taxonomy): Eukaryota > Metazoa > Chordata > Actinopteri > Beloniformes > Adrianichthyidae > Oryzias > Oryzias sinensis. Next base: position 8,339,023 of record CM074496.1, read on the forward strand.
GATTGAACTAAAACAAAATATGAAAAACCTACGTGAATCTTGAATTTGTCCATGATATTTAAAGGTTCTAAAAGTAAAAGCCTTTTGCATTGCCATTGCAACACTAAAAAATGCTCAAAGTGAGCTAAGAGTACACTAATTCTAGAGTAAAACTAAACCAATAAACTTTTTTTATTGCCATAGCACCATAGATGAGTCTGTAAACTCTGGATTTGACCAAATAATTTTATCTTTTTCTATCACACGAATAATTAATGAGGAAATTGATATACTTTCTTGTCGCACGCCGTGGAAGCCTTCCGCAAAGTGCGTTAATTTCTGTTATAACGGTCTGGGTGAGTACTCGATTCTGATTGGCTGCTGTTGGTGGATTTAAAAGTGATAATCCCTAGTGGATTGCACACCTAAAAAGGAAGTTCTGGTCACATATCTTAAATGCTAACCCTTTAGGCATGGAGGGGTTAAAATGGGATTTGCACTCTTGAAATCTTGGATGGCTGACAAACTTTGTACAATCTGCAGCTCTTATTTTGACCTCGACAAAGTATTGAGTTGCTGCTTTGAAATTAAAATTTCAGTCTGCCTACTTTTTTATGCAAACACCATCTTCCACAGAAAAGCTGGACTCTGTTCCCATTGAGACTTTATTTCTGTAGTCTTAGCACACCGCTCGTCCTTCATGAGGACTTCGAATTTTCGTCAGTTACTTTGGTTGATTTGCATTCTGTGTGGTTTGCAAACTAAATCTGTTGAGGAACCCAGAATTAGCATGTGATGTTATTTCAAGGAGTATAGCCTTACCTTCATCTGAGCCCTCGTGAATGTTTGTAGACTTTCTCATTACTCAACCTTTGTGAGCTTCTTACCACATTTGGACCTTAGTGTCACAGCAATTTTTCACTTGGTGCTGCCAACACAAAGCTAAAAGAGGAGGCCCTCGAGGTGGTCATGTGAGCGGCAGAGGATGGGGACTGTGTTACTGCCAATGAGAACTTTAGAGATTAAAGATCAGCGTGCTGAAATCTAAGCATAAGGACCGAAACATGACCACCCCAGAGATCTACTCCTGCATGGGCTGAACTAAGTCAGATAGCTAATGAGCCTGCTGGCTTTTGTTCAGTAAATCTCCCCTCAAAAGGCACCCAAATCCATCCCAGACAGATGATACAAACAGCTTTCTAAATGGTTGTAAGGTATAATAATTAATCATCTACATTATCCAGCCTTTTGTTGTTCTCACACAACTGCATGAGGGTTTGAGTTTAGTTTCCTTAGCAGGGTCAATGTCACTGAAACCATCGACGCATTCAGAGGGATTAAGTGCTTTGGAAACCACTGATACAAACAGAACTAGCGCTGTACCTATACAGGCATATCTGCCCGTTTATCTTCATCGAGGTGTTTTCAAATGCGAATATCTGTTCCAGGGTTACCAGACACGGTAGTAAGTCAGCACAGCTGGGGTCATTCTGCCCCATGTGCATTGTTGCGCCTGAGTGAACGTCTTAGGAATCGTCTCTGCTGAATTTTTGTCAGGAGCCGTCATCAGTGCTGACAGGCAAGACTCGCCTTTGGCTCCACCGCTGTTTAGACAGGTGTTTGTGGAAAAAGAAAAATGCAGCTCTTCCAGCTTAGACAGTCAGAGCATCCCTGAAGGAAAGACCATCACTGAGAGGATAATGCTGGAAAAGGGTGAGGCTTTGACAGATTGGCAGAGGTCAAGGGGGATTTGTGTCAAAATGAATTTGTGAATCGTTATGTGTTGGCTTGTTTGAGTGGCTGCCCTTTTTTCAAATGAAAAAAAAAACCCCAGTAAACTGACTAAACAGACTTGTCTTCATTAACTGTACTTCTTTAGATTCATGAAGTATTTTGCAATTTTGTGTTTTTGACTATAACAGAAATAATATCCTTCCTGCATGACCTCAGTAGGCACAAGTCTTTGTACTTCTTTTCGCTTTTTCTGCATGTCTGCACTTTTCATCACTTAAACTAACAATGGTCTCATAACCACACATGACAAGCCGTTAGCATTGACTATATAATACTACGTACACACCGTGCAAGTGACCTGCGTTCATCATATGGTTTTCAAACATCATATGGAAGATTGTCACTACCCGATACTGGCGGATGTCCACCAGCTGCAGTTGAAAAAGGCTATAAGTGTGAAATGTCGAAGCGGTTAAAATCTGGTGAATCTCGCTCCAAGGTGTTTCTTTCACAGCTCTATTCCGATAAATGAAAGACTTGGAGTCATAGATATCCGGCTGGGCACAAACCACAATTATTCATTTCTCCTTCAAGACCCCTTTTGAAATGGTTGGTACTTCAAAAGGACACTACCTATACATCACCAGCAAATCCAAGTTCCTGATTGATCAAAGTTCCACTGGTTTAACCTTAAACGTGTGTTCAGTGTTTTTTATGTTGAAAACTGACTTGAAAACTTGCATAGCGATGCTTGAACACAAGAGTTTTGAATGCAGTGCATATATGTGCATTTTTGTGCACAAGAGAACTGGAGCAAGTGAGTGACGTCATTCATTTTACTTCCGTCGCCATTTTTTTGCGTTTGGGACGCCGCTATGTTGGAGTCAGACGACGTCAGCAAGCAGTGATTGGTCCGAGTCAGTCTGAGTCAATGTTTCTCTCACAAATCAGGAGTGAGCTTGTTGGAAGTCCACACCCCATCACTTGAAATTGCGCTCGGGAGAATTTGTCAATCAAACATTTTGAGTTGTCATGAGACCACGTACTTCTATTAAGGCATCTGATTGGCCAGTTTATTATGGAAGCGATTCTGTAACAAGTCAAAACCAGATTTGCTTTTTCATTTTCAATATGAAGCTGCATCAAATGACGACTTGTCGTATTTTCAGGCAGATACTCGCTGCAGTGTTTTACAGGTAACTACTCTAGGGCGGTTCAGTCAATTAACTCACCTGCTCAGCGTCCTATTTAAGCCCAGGTGCGCAGTTGTTCATTCTCTTTCTTACCTTCAGCGCTCATTCTTCGCCCCTCCCTCCTCCCCGGCTTCCACCTGTGGGCTCCGTAAAGGGGGGTTTTGTTACCCGAAAGTTTTATGGAACTTTCTCATGGAATTGAACGGAGCCTTATGCCAAACGAAAAAGATGTGAATGCCAACTTAAAGAATGTGGAAATTAAGTATGTCAAATAAATATTTCTTACTGCAAGAGTTGTCTGACTGAAATGACTCAAAACTCAAAAAAGGAGGACCGGAGAAGGCGGACATGCTGCTATGTAGCCCTGAGAAGCTGTGTAAAATCATCAGAAGTTCACAACCCTCACAAAGCCCTCTTCTCTGCCGCTAACACAAAGCTCCACTGCTCCTGGTGTATCTGTGTCTCTTAGCAGTCGGACACACGGAGAAAGCAGTGATGTCATCGTCCCGCCTCCCCGCTGGAAATGCTGTTTCGAAATGAATATTGCGACAATGTTCGCAGGGTGGATGTGAAAATGAAAATGCAATCCCCTCGTTGCATTTTCGTTTTAATTATGACACAGAATAAGCGGTTTTAAGTATAAAAAAAAAAGCATTTTGAAATGTTTCTTTTTCATTTTAATTTTGAGTCATTTGATGCAGTTACATTTTGAAAATTAAAAAGTATTTCTATTAATTCATTTTAATTGTCAAAGTAGACATTTCTAAATGAATTTTGCTACACTTTGAAGCATTGTTGAGAAGAAAATGAAAAAGCATTTTTGTGGATTGCTTTTTCATTTTAATTTTGAGTCAAAAAATGCAGCTTCATTTTGAAAATGAAAAAGCCTTTCTGGTATTGACTTTTATTTTTAATTATGCCTACAGAATCGCTTCTATAGTTTATAACTTGAAAACGTGCAATGGGGGAGGGGTCACCCAGTCCAGTCCTAATATACAGTCCTCATGTGCATTCAAGGACTGTATACAAGGACAGTAGGTGTGGGCACGATTCCCAGCTAACTCTCCTGCCTTCCACCTGTGCAGCAAGCCGGACCCACAGGGAACATACAGGACCGTCTGATAAGCTCCAGTCTCCCCCCGTCATCACATCAGCCTCTCTTCTCTGTTAATCTGCAGCTGGCAGCAGCTGGAATGAGAGGCAAAGTCAACTCTGTTTTCTCATCGACGTAGTTCTCAGTGCACTGAAGAGGACGGCTCTCCTCTGCTGGTGGCCCTGAGCGTGTGTGTTGGTAGATCAAGAACTGAGGCTTGTCTCATTTCCTGCCTGGGTAAACAGCAGTGTCCTGGTAGGTGCCGTGTGTCTGTTGCAGCCGAGAGGCGCTGGATTTATTTTAAGGGGTGAGGATGTGGGCATTTTGAGGGGCTGTATTTATAGTCCACTGCTGTGGTGAAAAGAGCTGCCAGGAAAAGCAAATTCTGCAAGGGAGGTGTGGGGGACAGAAAACCGAAAAGTCTGACTTTTACCAGAAGGCATGTGTAGGATATATACATTTAAATATATATTTTGTTTCAGTGTCTACAATATCTAAATTTATAAAAACACACAGGAGAAGCGCTTTAAGTAACGTCTGGAATAAAAATCGGTGTAATTCTCTCTTCGCTTACGTGTTGGCTGATGTCTAAAGCCCCCTCGCTGATCCCTGCTCTGTGATGAATAATGTGGTTCAGGAACATGTAACACAACAGAAATAATTAATTTTTTAATAAAATAATTCACCATGAATTCCAGAAAAGAAAAAAATACAATGAATGAAAATTTTCTGCAGTTTATTCAATTTGTACAAAAGAATTTTCTGCACTTTTTTGAGAAACATGATTTTAAACGGCATGTTTTAAATGCTAGATAATAATAATTCACAAAATATGCACATATTTGCATGTTTTTCTGTTTTAATGATTTTTTTTTGTCTATGTTGTGAAACTTCACTTTTTAAAGTTTTTATGATTTAGTTCCTGTATCAGATCCGAAAATGAAGACTTGTGACTAACTGTGATGTCAACAGTCACATTTAGACAGCTTTAATGTCACCTGAAAACTTATCCTTTTAGAATGGCTTTAACTGCAATACTTAGTGGTTGGTGACAATTTATTTACTATAAGTCAGTCTGTAAAATTCCCATGTGTTTTTTTAAATTGTCTTTCCTAATCCACTCAATTTTTGTTCTTTTTTTTATCTTTTCTTATTGTAAAGATTTTTGGCACCCTACTGGCACTGTAAGTACTATATAAATAAATATTCCATCATGAATTAATTAATGAATTAATGAATTATTGAATTCATTCATTCATTCATTCATTCATTCATTCATTCATTCATTCATTCATGTGCACCACTTTCCATGACAATGACATTTGCTTTGAGATCATGGGATTTAACTCTGGAGAACCCACAGTTAAATCCAAGTCAATCCAGTCAAATTTGACCCATTTAATAAAAAGTTTATTGATTTTTTTTTTTCAATTTTTTATTCAATGGCCACTGTTTTTTGCTCCTCCTCAAAATAAGCAAACAAAACAAACAAAAAAAAAAAACGTTTATAACTTTAAAAGCCCAGAAGAAAATTGCTCTTTATGTGAGGTTCAGGGGCCAGGGTGGGTTAGTTTGTTTCGCTTTCTAGATTGGTTGTGGGGTTTACGGGTTCTTTGGGCCTTTATTTTGGTTACTTCCGGTTTCTCCCGTTTGTGTTGCCTCTACCTTTACTTCTGTTTATGAATTGCACCTGTACGCACACCTGTTGTTCATCATTGCTGTGTATTTAAGTTCCTCCACCCAGTGTCTGTCACGGGATCGTTTTGCATTCTTTGTACTTCGAGTAGCTGCTTCGAAATTAAAGAAAAGATAAAGAAACCTTGATTCAACGTACCTCTGTGTTCCTGCTTTTGCATCCACGCGTCGAGCCTGACATAACGATCCCGTCAATCATGGATGCAGCGGGAGCAGAGGGTCCGCTTTCTGATTCCAACGCCCAGGAGTGGGTCATCCGCCAGCAAGATGAACAGCTAAACTTCCTTCGGAGGGGTATGCTGGAGATGTCCGCCCGCCAAGAGCAACAATTGTCTGCGATCGGGGATCGGCTTGATCAGCTGGCAGGAGAGATCCGATCGTCTTCGCCATCCCATCCGCCTCAGCCGTCTTCCTCGGCGTCCATACCTTTGGCTCCGGCGCTCCTCGCTCCTGCGGTTCCGCTGGCCCGACCTGAGAGGTTTTCCGGTGCTTCGGGGGACTGTCGGGCATTCATTACGCAATGCGAACTGCATTTTGAGCTCCAGGCAGCCACGTACCCTACGGATCGCGCCAAGGTGGCGTTCATCATCTCCCACCTTACGGACAGGGCCGGAGCGTGGGCTACGGCAGAATGGCAACGTGGGGCCGCCACCTGTGATTCCCTCCCGGTTTTCCTAGAAGCCTTTACACAGGTCTTCCAGCATACGAGACCAGGCCGGGAGGCTGCTCGAGCGCTGATGCGGCTGCGTCAGGGAGGACGCAGAGTGGCAGATTACGCAATCGACTTCCGGACTCTCGCCTCAGAGAGCGCATGGAACCCCGCAGCGCTTACAGATGCCTTCTTGGAGGGCCTGTCAGATGAGCTGAAGGACCAGCTGGCGCCGCTGGACTTGCCGTCATCCCTAGATGCCCTCATCGCGCTGGCAATCCGAATTGATAACCGGCTGCAGGATCGCCGGCGAGAGCGACGCGTGGGCTCATTCTCCCCAGCAGGAGGAGTAGCGCCACAATCTCCTCATGACTATCCTGTTTCCACAGACACCCCAGCTCCTTCTACTGAGGAACCGATGTTATTGGGTCGAGGGTCCCTCACCACCTCTGAACGCAGACGACGGATGACGGCTGGTGAGTGCCTTTACTGCGGGAAGCGGGGTCATTTCTGCCGGGACTGCCCAAAAGCCACCGCTCGTCACTAAGAGTGGGCACACTGACGAGCGGCGGAGAAACGCCCACTAGAGCTATTTCCAATGCTTGCTTTTTGGAGGGGCACCTAGTTTTTCAGAAAGGGGGGGTACCCATCAGGGCTTTGTTAGACTCAGGTTCTGAGCAGAATCTCATGGATGCCGAGCTGGCCACACAGGCCGGGTTCGTAACCAGGTTGCTTCCTCGTCCATTACAGGTTGTTTCGCTTAACGGCGAGGTCATTGCAACCATTTCCAAGGTGACTGACCCCGTCCACCTCATTTTATCTGGTAATCATCATGAGTACACCCGTTTTTTTCTGTTTTCATCTCCGCAGAACCCGGTGGTGTTGGGGTTCCCCTGGCTATTGAAACATAATCCGGTCATTGATTGGTCCGCTAGTAGTATTACTAGTTGGAGTAACCATTGCCATGAGACCTGTTTGCGCTCAGCTCGACATCCAGAGCCTGACCCCGCAGCCTCAGTTGGGCAGCCGCCCTCACCAGACCTCTCCGCGGTGCCACCGGAGTACCATGACTTGGGGGAGGTCTTTTCAAAGTCTCAGGCTCTTTCTCTGCCACCCCACAGACCTTATGACTGTTCCATTAACTTGCAGCCTGGAGCTCCATTACCTAAGAGCCACCTGTATAATCTGTCTAGGTCGGAGAGAGAGGCTATGGAACAGTACGTTGCTGATTCACTGAGGGCCGGCCTCATTAGACCCTCCTCGTCTCCTTTGGGGGCTGGCTTCTTTTTTGTGGGGAAGAAGGATGGTTCATTACGGCCGTGTATAGACTATCGGGGTTTGAACGCCATCACTGTAAAGAACCGGTATCCTCTTCCCCTAATGAACTCTGCGTTTGAGTCATTGCAGGAAGCTAGAATCTTCACCAAGCTGGACCTGCGGAACGCTTATCATCTGGTGCGCATCAAGGCTGGGGACGAGTGGAAGACGGCGTTCAACACGCCGCTCGGACATTACGAGTACTTGGTCATGCCTTTTGGCTTGGCTAATGCTCCTGCGGTGTTTCAGGGGTTAATCAATGATGTACTTCGGGATTTCCTCCAGCATTTTGTTTTTGTTTACTTGGATGATATCCTTATTTTTTCCAGGGATCCCAGCGAACATAGGCGGCATGTTCGTCTGGTCCTCCAGCGGTTGTTGGAGAACAGATTATTTGTTAAAGCGGAGAAATGTGTGTTTCATTCTCCTTGTGTTTCCTTTTTGGGGTTTGTTATCGCAGGGGGGGAGTTGCGGCCTGATCCGGCCAAGGTGAGTGCAGTGGTTAATTGGCCTGCCCCTAACAACAGAAAACAGCTCCAGCGTTTTCTGGGGTTTGCCAATTTTCTGCGGCGTTTCATCCGTAACTACAGCTCCGTTGCTGCGCCCCTCACAGGTCTAACCTCCACCTCCACGCCCTTTTGTTGGACAGAGGCAGCTGACTCAGCGTTTAATAAGCTCAAGCGGTTGTTCACCACTGCTCCTGTCTTGGCTCAACCTGATCCTTCCAATCAGTTTGTGGTAGAAGTTGATGCTTCTGATACGGGGGCGGGAGCGGTGCTGTCTCAACGGTCTGAAGGTAATAAGCTTCATCCCTGCGCTTTTTTTTCCAGAAGGCTTACACCAGCTGAGGCCAGGTATGACGTGGGGGATAAGGAACTCCTGGCTATAAAACTAGCTCTGGAGGAATGGAGGCACTGGTTAGAGGGGGCGGTTCAGCCGTTTGTGGTTTGGACTGACCACAAGAACCTGTCTTATATCCGGACCGCTAAACGGCTGAACCCAAGACAGGCAAGGTGGTCTTTATTCTTTAATCGTTTCGATTTTGTCGTCTCGTACCGCCCTGGCTCCAAGAACACCAAGCCAGATGCGCTCTCTCGGCAACACGATCCGGTCATGGGGGACCAGACACCCACGACGGTAATTCCTGTGTCTCGTGTCCTGGGTGCCCTCACCTGGAGGCTGGAGAAGGACATCAGGGAGGCCCAGGTCCAGGAGCCGGACCCGGGAGGGGGTCCGCCCAACAGACTTTTTGTTCCTAGGACCTGTAGGAGTCAGGTTCTTCAGTGGGCCCATGCGACACGTCTGACCTGCCACCCCGGTGTTCGCAGGACTATCACCTTCCTGCGGCGGCGGTTCTGGTGGCCCAGTCTGGCGCGGGACGCTCAGGAGTTTGTCGCTGCCTGTACTGTCTGTGCCCAGAACAAGGTCAGTAACCAACCGCCTGCTGGGCTCCTGCATCCTCTGCCAGTTCCGAGTCGTCCTTGGTCCCACATCGCCTTAGATTTTGTGACCGGCCTGCCTCTCTCCGCCGGCAAGACCGTGATCATGACCGTGGTGGACAGGTTTTCCAAGGCCGCTCACTTCGTGGCCCTCAAGAGACTGCCTTCTGCCGCTGAGACGGCTCAGCTAGTAATAGAACACGTTTTTAGGCTGCACGGGATACCAGTGGACCTAGTTTCTGATCGGGGACCACAATTCGTCTCCCAGGTGTGGAGAGCTTTCTGTGCGGCTTTCGGTGCTTCAGCTAGTCTCTCCTCAGGGTTCCATCCCCAGTCCAACGGGCAGGCCGAGAGGACTAACCAGGACCTGGAAGCAGCTCTCCGGTGTGTCTGCTCCCGTAATCAGAACACTTGGAGCTCCATGCTACCCTGGGTTGAGTACGCCCACAACACCATGACCTCCTCTGCTTCGGGTATGTCCCCATTCGAGTGTTCTCTGGGCTACCAACCTCCATTGTTTCCCGAGCAGGAGAGAGAGGCAGCGGTTCCGTCCGTCCAGCACCTGTTCCGCCGCTGTAGACGTATCTGGAGGGAGGCACGGGCCGCGCTTCAACGCTCGTCCGCTGGCAACAAGAGACTGGCTGACCGGCATTGCCGTCCGGCTCCCACCTATGCGCCAGGTCAGTCGGTTCTGCTCTCTACAACCAACATCAAGCTGCGGACAGAGTCTAGGAAGCTCTCCCCCAGGTTCATTGGCCCCTTCGTGGTGGAGAGGGTGATCAACCCCGTTGCTGTCAGGCTACGCCTACCTCGGACGATGCGTGTCCACCCGGTCTTCCACGTTTCCCAACTGAAGCCTCATGTCACGAGTCCCCTTCACCCATCTCCCTCACCACCTCCGCCGCCTCGCATCATTGACGGGAAACCTGCGTGGACCGTGCGGCGCATCATGGACAGCAGACGGCGGGGACGAGGTTTTCAGTATCTGGTTGATTGGCGGGGTCATGGCCCTGAGGAGCGGTCCTGGGAACCTTCTTCCCGGATCCTGGATAAGGACATGATCAGGGAGTACCATCGGCGGCACCCTCACCTGCCCGGCGGTGCGCCCAGAGGCGCCCCTTGAGGGGAGGGTACTGTGAGGTTCAGGGGCCAGGGTGGGTTAGTTTGTTTCGCTTTCTAGATTGGTTGTGGGGTTTACGGGTTCTTTGGGCCTTTATTTTGGTTACTTCCGGTTTCTCCCGTTTGTGTTGCCTCTACCTTTACTTCTGTTTATGAATTGCACCTGTTCGCACACCTGTTGTTCATCATTGCTGTGTATTTAAGTTCCTCCACCCAGTGTCTGTCACGGGATCGTTTTGCATTCTTTGTACTTCGAGTAGCTGCTTCGAAATTAAAGAAAAGATAAAGAAACCTTGATTCAACGTACCTCTGTGTTCCTGCTTTTGCATCCACGCGTCGAGCCTGACACTTTAGACTTTACTGGTAATCTGTGCTGCTGTTATATATATATAAAATGGAAAAACAATAAATCTTAAAGTTTGAATATACTTTGCGAAACACAACATTCAAATAAAATGTGGGCTTTTTCTGTTTTGTGTATAGGCTAAAACAAAAAGAAACGGAATTCTCCTGGAAATGTGGGTTATTATCTTAAATAACTACATAACTAATAACTAGCTACTATAGTGCTGCTTTTCAAACGTGGAGCTTTGTAAGACGCATCTAATTCTGAAATCTCAGCTTCCTGAGACAAACGGCTGATTTCCTATGAAGCTTGATTATATGACTGCAACGGAATCAACCACTTCCTGTTTGGCAGTGGCTTACGCAGGCACTGTCAGGTGTACACCCATGAAACTTTAAACAATGAGAGAACACCCTTATGAGTATCTCCAGTTTTAATTTCATGCACATCGGACAAAGCACAGAGAAAATACAGGGCAGAATGTGCCCCATGCAATAACTAGGTGGCGCTATATAGCTCGTCCAAAGTTGTCATATCCATGGGTTCAAAATGGAAGCTTCATCATATCCATTGAATTTCAGTGAGATTGGACAAGGAATGTGCACGTGAGAGCAACTTTTGTGTGCATGGCGAGACGCCCAACTTTACTGCTCTGTCATAACCACACCCCCGCTTTGAAAGATATGTTTTTTTTCAGAGTAAACTTCAATGGTTTTTCAACAGGTGGACATCATTTTGAGGTGTGTCGGCTCATCCTATTTCGAGCAGTGATGCTCCAAGTAAAACATGTCATTTCCTGTTGCCAGCAGGTGGCACTACATAACTTCCGAGTTATGTAGTTATTTAACAATACTAGTTATGTAGTAACTAAAAGTGAAGCAAAAAGGGTGAACCCAGGCCAAAATAACAAACAAAACCCCAACTAACTGAAACATGTAATCTTACCTGCAAATGAAAGGAAAGGCAAATCAAAGACAAAACTTTAATCTCCCTAACCTAACAAAAACAGGAGAAAACATGTACCGTACTAAACAAAATGGCGGTTCACCCCTAGAGCTTCACGTGACATTACTACAAACAAAATGACTAAACAGAGTGGGCACAAAACTACGAAGAACTACAAAACAAAAGTGCAACACACAACTACACAGGTGGTGAAATACAAAACAAAATGGCAAAGACAAAAACTAAATGGAAAAGAGGGCCAAGCTGCAGTGGAAACTTGTTGCAGCAAGGCTCCCTTCTCATGGTGTGGAGGTCCATGTGGTGGTTTTGAAAGGCTGCCTCCACCAGCTTGTCCAATTGGAGGCCACACCTTCATGAACCACACCTGCAAATAATCACAAACTAGCAGACTCAAAGATGCACAAAAACACAAAGTCCCACTCTGATACAGAAATAATACATAATACACAGGACAAACAAACAAAACAAAATCAAATACGGCCACAGTCGTAACACAGGTGACAGCACAGAAGGCCAAAAGACTTTTTAATGCGTCGAAATGTAAATTTCCGTTTACACCACCCTCAGCAAAGCACATCCAAGCGGCAAATTTCAATGAAAAGTCTATGTTAAAGCATGTTTCCAGCTTTCGCTTTCAAAACTCTCCCATTCACTCGTAGCAAATGAAGTTTCTACAACTGTTTTTGGGCTCTATGTACAAAACGGTGGCCATTGAAGGTGCGTTTAAAGTTCAACCAGGTTGAACTTTGACCCATCAGAAACTCTGATTTGGTCTTGTTGTGTGGATGGCGTCCCCTTTACTCAGGATTTGGATTAAAGGAGAAATAAATAATTGTGGCTTGTTCTCGGCTGGAATTTTATGACACCAAGTCTTTCATATATTGGAATAGAGGTGAAAAGAAAAAGCCTGGAGTGAGATTTATGAGATTTGCACCACTTCAAGATTTCGTACCACGCCTCTTCCAACTGTAGATGGTGGACATACGCTAACTAACAGTGGCAAATGAAAAGAAAAAGAATCTCCTCCCTGCTTGTCCAGTGTGAGCACCATGGGCTAAATGTAGTTCAAGAATGTGATTTTAGCGCACTTTTGAATACACATCATATGTCTTGTGTCTATAATTTAAGAGTTGTGTAACCATTTTGAAAAATAAAACAAATTTTGATGCCATGACAGCACAATGCTGCACTGAGGAAACAGCAACCACCCCAAAAGTGATAGAGGCAAAGCAACTACAGCCATGTGTTATTTGATGTCACTTCATGAAATTACATAAAACAGCAGTGTCATCCCGGCATTGACTGCATAAAGCCTCATTTTCACTGAGTGGAACAGTTTGGTACTGTGTAACCCTTGTGCTATAGTATGGGGTCAAGATGACCATGGACGTGTTTTCCATAGCATGACAAAGGTGGATAAAGGTGAAGAGGATTTCATGTAATCCCTGAAAACCAGTGAAGATCATAAATCATTGGAGAAGAAAGTTCAGCGGACTATCTTATGGGTCCAGATGACCCAACTCCCAATGTTAAAGTGCCAAGGATAGCACAAGGGTTAATGGGGCCATTTTACAATAGAAACGCTCAAAACACCGGACTAGACCTTCCTGCTCAGTGGAAGCTAGGCATAAGAGAACTGGACTTAGTAATTAGTTATACACTGACCAGTCAGTTTGTAACTATTTGCTTGCATCGAAAGGTCGAAGTGTTTGATAGACAGATTCTCCCGGGTCCGCTTTCTTTTTTTTTTGCTTTCTAGCAAATCAAAGTTCCACACCCCTAGGTCTTCTAACATGATAACTCCTGATCGGAGAGAGTGGTTGCCATAGAAACGCTGACTTAGACTAACTTGACTCAGACTAACTTGGACCAATCACTGCTTATCCCTTGTGCTATCCTAGGCACTTTAACATTGGGAGTTGGGTCATCTAGACCCACTAGACAGTGCTCTGAACCCTTTTTCTTCAATCATTTGTGATCTTCACTGGTGTCCATGGATAACATGAAATCTTTCCACCTTTATCCACCTTTGTCATGGTAGGGAGAACACGTCAATGTAAGGGTGGGGTCATCTAAGATAGCACAAGGATTATTGATGACCTCTGGTCCCAACATGGTGACGGCCGTATGGCGGAAAACAGACGACTGAATTGACTTAATTTCGTTGGAACTGGAAGTGAGACATTTTCTGTAGATGATGTCAAACTCACCCGGTCCAGTTCTCTTATACAGTCAATGAATCCTATCGTATTGCTTTTGCTGTAATCCTACAGAAACATTACACTCTCTAACTAAAACATGTTCATTGTGGAGTTACAAAATTCCTCTGGCTTCTGTAAAGAGGATGTGGGTTCAGGAAGAGCAACACACCATAAATGAAGGGCTGTCAAGAGCTCTTAAACTAGTCTTGGCTTTAAGGTCTTTCACATAGGTTTAACACTTTAGCCACCACTACTGCAGTACAGCTTTCCATCCATCCATCCATCCATCCATCCATCCATCCATCCATCCATCCATCCATCCATCCATCCATCCGTCCATCCAACCAACCCTAACTACTATATCTGATGGCATCTGAGGCACCTCTTGGGCCAAGAGTGTGAACTGAAGTAACAATTCAGTCATGTTATCTCACTCTCATGCTGCTGTGTCTCCATTAGATTGGAGTAAGTTTGGAGTTGATTGATCACAAGTTTCACTATTTCCGTTTTTCATCAACATCTAAAAGGGGACCTCTATACATGTATAATCCCATTGTTAATTTTTGAGCTCATTTCCTACCTGCCTGATGTTTGTTGCATCAGATGGGCAGAAATTGTGTAGCTTGACCTTATTTCTAGATAGAAAGCTCTTAAAAGAATAAAGAAAAAGCTAAACATTATATATATATATATTTTATGCTCATATATATATATATGTGTGTGTGTGTGTGTGTGTGATTGTGTGTGTGTGTGTGTGTATTACAATTCAAGGTACGGCGGCCCTGAAGTGCAAGTCACATCAACAAATTTCTCAACGCTAAAATATTAAAGATGATAACAACAATAAAAAAACAATTAATTAAGAAGCAACATTACATTTTAGAAATCCAATCAAGATTCCAAAAACCAAAACACTATTTCAAGAAAAAAAAAGTTGAAACTGGAAAGGGTAGATATTGTGCGTCACCAATGGACATCACGGTTTAAATGATGATTTTTATTTCTTTCAACTGTCTTTAAGCTTCTGAGCCACTATAAAAGTTCAGGGATTCCTCAATCAAGTATTTTCCACAGTTCAGGCTTAACATCGTTCTCCTTTCCCTATTCCTCAAAATGTCATCATCCAATCAGTGATGTCCAAAGTACCTACCTATTCCATTTTATTTTGATATCTGTTCATTTACTTTTGTTTTCTGAAATGTTCTTACAATTTGGGTTCTAGAATTTGTGCTTTTTTAATTGTTGTTGTGATCTTCATTATGTTTTTGCATTGATTTGTTGATGTGATTTCCCTTCAGGACCACTGTACCAAGGTGTTATTTAGTTGCAAAATAAAATCTCTCTGTGCCACACATCACATTTTACTGCCTATAGTCTAATTCACAAAGTTGGAAAAATGAAATGTTGCAAAGTTGTGTGAGACTGTCCCATAGTATTTATTCAATTTTTTGATTGACACTCCTGTGCCATGTCAAAGCAGTAGCTCTTAAATGTGTTTTTCTTCCCTCGCGGGCCAGTGTCAGTCTGATTGCAGGTGAAAAGTGCTTTAGAGCTGCATCCCTGCAGCTGGAAAAAATTCGATATCTTCCTGAAGGGCACCTCAGCAGGGTGGACTCCGGCTGTCAAGGGGAATTGAGCCCTTACTGTCTGGCTGAAGTACCATGACACCAATAACAACACCACCCTGCTGGTTCAGCCAGCATCAATATATGGTTAGACGAGTTGCTGGCACGAAGGAGACGTCTACTAAAAGGTTTAAACCAAAGGGCTGCATTTCAGATGTGTCACAACGAAAAGTTTGTCATTCCAAAAAGTGAAACCTTTTCTACCTTTGCTCCTTTTTAGGTAAACTTGGTTGAGATGGAGAAGTACCAAAGTGGTGAAATAATCTGCGGTGACGTTAGAAGTCTCGTCTCCATCCAACACAATGTGGCCAGTGTGAAACACATGGATGGTGAGAGTTTTTTCAGAGAATCCATCACGGCATCACAAACGCTGCAGGTCTCACTTATTGTGCACAGCGCTGTTAATCAAAACCAGCCCCAGCTCTGGGGGCCCCGACAGTCATCAGCCAAGAAGAGGAAATTATTGATGGAAATGAAGGTGCTGCTCTGCCCCAAAGGCTCACCCTTACTAACACGCTTAATGTGAGGTTCTAGACAGGCTGCAGCAGGAACAAGGCAGAGTTGTTCACATCTGATTTAAGGGCTGCTTTTGTCATGAGCTGCGCCAAAGAGGGACTCATGCTTATATTGGCTGTTTAGTCTATTTCCATTTCTTGACCCACACCGAACGTCAACCAAAAAAATAATAAGTCCTCCATGCTTTCCTACGTTGAAAATCGCCTTCAGACAGAATGGAGTCTACGATTTACTGACTTCTGACGCTTCGGCTACATTTCCAGAGCTTTTTTTTTCTTATTTTAAAACATATGAAATCACTTACAAGTAGCCACTAATTCACTGCGATCTGTCAAATAGTTTTTACAGCGACATGGAGTCATGCGGAGTGGGATGACATTACGTGCGTGCCAGTTTGCCCTCATTCGGAAAGAGAAGTGCCTCAGAGAAAAGGAGCCACAAGGGTTGAGTTCCCGAGTGCAGGCTGTTGTGTGAAGTGTCTGGTGATTGCCAAGCTATTCTGAGGATGATGCTGGACAGGGAGGTGAGAGGCAGCTTAATTACTATTCTGAGAGGGAAGGGTGAGATGCTTTACAATGCCCTTTGTGGCCCGTGTTCTTGAGTTTCCTGCACAGAGCGGCGTCAGGCAAAAGGCGCTGCAAAATAGCAAGTTGGTAAGCTGCACGGCTCAGGTCCATCAGAGAGTCAACGCATCGTTTCTTGATGACAGGAGGTGTGTAAAAACACGCAGTTACAACTTCATTTAGAGTGTTGACATGCATGTATGACCAGCTATCTGAAAGGTCACGCTGACTTCATGTTTGATGATGCCTCTCAGCTGACGTCCAAACCATAAAGAAGAAAGTGTAGATAAACAGTTGTCTGACGCGTTCATTGTTTTTTAACGTCATGGCCAAACATGTGTTAAAGGTGTTCAGATTTCAGCAACAGACTATAAATAAATGTATGTGGGGAGACAAAAAAATTCAACAGCTGTGGAATTTTATGCTTGTTACTGTTAAATTAAAGTAAAAGTAATTAATTACTGTATCACTTTAAATAAAGAATGAAAGTTCCAAATCAGGAGAAAATTTGAATAAAGGGTACTGAAGGCTTTTTTTATATAGTATCAAGTTTTTAGTACATTATTCAGATCAGATTTGAATTAGGGCTACTCCTGGCCAATGACTGCAGCAGCCAGGAGTTATGAGGGTGTGGCAAAGCAACAAGAGGCAAAAATTATGGAATCCTTTTTGGGAAAGTTCTCTGATTCAAACAAAATTTCGTTGACCAATTCTGAACATCTGTATCAATGTCAGGTACAACACTTTTTACTTTGGTACAGCAGTGGCATGCTCCAAGGAGACAATGGCTATGAAGATTTACTGATGTGTTTATGACGTAAAAATTGTCAGGGAAACTGTGAGAAGCAATGTGTTTCATGTTGAAAGTTCTTTTAATTAGCTTGCATTCATCCGACCGTATTTCAATGAGTTGCAGTGTCTTATTAACATGGTGCTATTCCTACTCTGTTTTCATCCCGTAATTCCCGGCTACGGTGGCTGTTTTGGTTCAGTTGTTCCGCTCTGAGCACAGAATCTATCAAGACTGAGCTAACTCAGTCAAAGCAACTGAGCTCAGTATGATTGGAAACACACCAAGACCATCTCGAAGGATTGGTCTGAGAGCGGTTCCTGGTCCCAGACCAGGGTCTGCTTGGTTGTTTCAGACTGAAAATGTATTCTAGATTATTGGGGAAAACAAACTCTGGTTCACTTTAGGCTAACCAAATTTTTCCAGTCTAAATACACCCTTAAATTCAACAAGCTCTGATCAGCAAGGCTAAAAATATTTTAATCCTTGTAGTTTTGCAAGAGATCTATCAGTTAAAACTACAGAATACCAATAAAGACCCCCAAAATGCTGAAAAGGTGGTCAGATCAAGCTAGTGAATTTTTTATGGAGTTAGGCCTAACTCCATAAAACTCCAGTGTGTTTCCAGCCAAGTGGATTGGATCCACACTGTAGAAGATTTCTGTAAACTGGGCAGTATTTCAGTAAAATACTGTAAAAAGACTTTACGGTACTTTACTGTAAACACCAATGAATTGTGTGAATTTACTGTAAAAGGCAATGGATTGTGGGAATTATCCTTGTCGCTACTGTAATTTCTCAGTTACTGTGAATCAGAATATAGTAAGAGAAAAAAGCCCACAAAAATATGGCCAATCACAAACAAATAAATCATTATTCTTTTTGACCTATTTGGACCTTTTCATTCATTTCTAATCCATTTATCCCTTTCGGGGTCACAGGGCTGCTAGAGCCTATCCCGGCCACTTGTGGGCGAAGGCAGGGGACACCCTGGACAGTTCTCCAGTCTGTTGCATGGCTATTTAGACCTGCTATCCCTAAATACAAAGACTGTTGTTTATTGTAAACCAGTTCCAAACATTGTTTACATGTGGTGTTACTCACAGTAAACAATCCAGCTGACAGCACAAATGTATACCCTGACACCAAATACTTCAGTTTTTTCTTTTATAGATATCATTATATTCTAGATTCAATATATTTCTTCGTGGAAAGGTTGTTCCCCCCCCCTTTTTAAGCAACTACCTATTAGATCATTTTATTAAAATTACAACTCATGTTGTAATTTTAATAAAATGTATGTTTGTAAACATACAGCTGCCTTATGAATGTCAGGCTCACCTGCTTTTATTGAACTAAAATGCTTTAGACACAGTTGCAGTTGGGCAGCCGTGGTGCAGCGGTAGGGCGATCAATCCCCAATCGGAAGATCGCAGGGTCAATTCCCGCCTTGCCTCCCCCTGTGTCGTAGTGTTCTAGGGCAAGACACTGAACCCCACCTTAACTCTGGTGGAAGGTTGGCGTCAGTTCCATTCAGAGTAGGTGAATGGAACTGTGACTGTAAAGCACTTTGGGCCTTTAAGGAAGGTAGAAAAGCGCTATACAAGTATACACCAATTCCCATTTATTCTGAATTTCTACAGTACTCCTTAATGACTGACCTAAACTTATTTGAATTAGTGCCTTTTTTGTTTATTTCTAGGTTGATTAATTTCACTTTGTAAGTAAGGATATTTTCTAGTTCTGTTGTTTAAAAAATTCAAATACACCTAACAAGTTATAAAACAGAAAATAGTTAACATGCTACATTGTTTGCAAACCTAGAAACCGCGGAATGTGACTCTGTTAATGCAAATTTGTCTTTGTGTTTAGCATAAGATTTGGCAAAAGAGGGGCCCAAATGCCAATCAAAGACCAAGTTATTCAAAGATCTGGCAAAAAAATGGGCCAAAATCAGTGACCTTGGATCCACATGTTGCCTCATTTATAAGATATAGATAGATAGATAGATAGATAGATAGATAGATAGATAGATAGATAGATAGATAGATAGATAGATAGATAGATGACTTTATTAATCCCACAATGGGGAAATTTCAATTATCTGTGGCAGCTACACGACATTCAGAAATAATCTATATAATATAACATCAATAAAGGACATCACAAATGACATTTATATTAAATAATTAAAAATATCACTAAAATTATTATGAAAAATTATTATCAAAAATTAGATTATTATTAAATAAAGACATAAATATTAAATATTAAATAAATAAAGCTGCAAAAGTGTAAAAAAACATGCGCTCTGCAAAACATGTAAACTGTAAAAAAACATTACAATTTTTTTTTCAAAATACAGGAATAACTAATGAAGTTCACACCAAAAACAGACAACTGTTCAGGAATAAAAAACAATTTAAAATTGAAAAACAACAACTACAACAAAAGAAAATAAATACAAATATATTTAGTAGTAGTATAGTAATATATAGTTGACTAGTAGAATAATTGAAGCTTTTTGTAATTAGATTTGAGTATATCTACCGTGGTTTTTAGTTTTTGGATATACATTTGTGAATGCTAGAATATCTTTTCTATTATGTCTTAGCTAATTTTGTATTCTCAGTCAGACAAGCTTGGTCAGTAAAAAATGAATTTCTTTTTAAATAAGGTTTAGCATGTTTTGAAAAGAAAAACCATTAGATTGAGAATCCACCACTTCCTTCACATCAATAAGATCAATTTCTTTGTAAAGTGTGCTAATTGTGAGTTCTTGGTAACTGTAGACTAGTTGCACATAACCATTTGGAACGTGCACTGAGACACAAAACCAGTGCTAACAAAATGGCAATTTCTCTATATCTGTTGCAGGATATGAGCCAAACCAATGGAGAAACACTGTAAAGTGAAACAATAAACTTTTCAGTAAGAAATAATTTCTGTAAAATGCATTTATCCTTAAAAGCTGCAAAATGAGATGAGACAAAGGCCCCTTTATGGTAACTATACTGTAACTGGGCAGTATTTTACTGTAAAGTCTGTAAACAGCAATGATCTGGAAAATATTCATGGTCACTACTATAAGCTTCAATGTAATATTTACTGGTATAAATGGACTGGAAAAAAGGTGACTTTGTGTTTCCATGTGCTTTCCCAAAATGGATTTAACTTTTTGTAAACTGTGTGTGAGTGGAAAATCTAATAAAGTTCCTGGTTTTGAAATGGAGAGCCTAGTAATGTGTTTTCATGAGGCTTTTATTTTGTTATTAAAACAACATCCTGTTTGGTCTTTTTAACTGGAGACCAGTCTAGCATCCTACGCAATGGAGGCCTGCCGATTTTCTTTCTTCTTTCTCTTTCGGCTTTTTCCCATCAGGGGTCACCACAGCGAATAAGTCGCATGGTTTACATGGTAATGTTTTACACCGGATGCCCTTCCTGACGCAACCTTCTCAAAGCAACCGGGCTTGGGACCGGCAGGGAAGTAGAGAAGGGAACAGGGAGCAGCTCGGATTCGAACCCATGTTTCACGGGCGGAAGGCGCCGCAAACCAGCACGAGCTAAACCGGCTCCCTGCCTGCCGATTTTCTTTATCCTCTGTAAATCTTTCATTATAAAGAGATGACAAAAACTTGTGAGTTTTTTCACATGTTCTCACATCTTAGATTACAGCTGAGAAAAAATTGGATGGGGAGATTTTCTATTTGAAACATCTCAAATTGTAACAAATAACCTTCACGCACAGTTAACACATAAATTGACATGCATATTATGCAAATGTTTTGGGGTCCAAAAGTTGATTACACAGGTTTTTGAATATTTAACTAACCTTGAATGATTGTAGTAAATGAAACAGTAAACCTAAATAATATAAAAAGTGCAAATAATGCAAACCAAGCATGACTAATGCTGAGTGGTCATGAATATGAAGACAGAAATGGCTGGTTGAATGTATCCATAGTTTTATTGTAAGACTTTTATTTTTAGTTATAAGGCTAGTTTAAAATAAGACTAAACACTAGCTGTTAAAAACTGTATTATTTCTTGTTTATTAACAATTTTATTATAGGTACATTGAACCTGTGTTGACATGGTGGTGCAGTGGTTAGCCCTATCCTCTCACAGCAAGAGGTCCTTGGTGCAAGCCCCAGTGGGTGTCAAATAAAGGATTGCACATCTCTGTCTGATGTTGCACTGATCTAAGAGCTCATTCATTGTGAATACAGCCTTGGCTGAAAACAGCTGCAAGAGTGACAGCAATGAACTCAGTAAAAAGGTGAAAATGGCTAAAAAAGTTGTCATAAGAGCAACAGTATAACTTTTTATTTACCATATTTATTGTACAGTAAATGAATGGGAAATGAAAAGACGGTGATATTATCATAAAAGGAAGCACAGTACTACTGTATTTCATTTTACAGTAATAAAGTTGTAAAATGCTTTACAATAATTACTGCCATCCTGCAGCCAGTAATTGTAAAATTGACAGCAACTATTTTACAGTGCATTGATGCGCCCCTTAGTCTCCACCTCATACATACCGCTAAAATGTCCCCATAAGTATCCTCCTGAGACCCGGCCCATTCACTTATGTCCTCTATAATGGACATTTTGTTTACCTGTATATTTCTAAGGAATTAAGACATACCTTTCCAAATCTTATTCTTCTCTGTAGAGGACATCCTGGGCTTTCTATTGATGTGTCATGTGATGAGTTTGCATGCTGGGAACTTTAAGTTTTACCTCTACAAAGATGGCTTCCATGCCATTTACCTAATTTTATGGAAAGGTGAAGGGCAAGTCAAATATTTTGTATCTATTCCTTTTTTTACCATGATAATTATATATATTCTTGGCCATAAACATGTTAGGAACAATATTTTTAGATCTGAAAAAAGTTTCATGTTTTCAGCTTTAAAACAGCAGGAATTTAATGAATGTCCACTGTAGAGGACACCGGGACCATTTTAATGTATTTAATGGCTGCACATGATTTTAGGATGAAAAAGTGAAGCAGAGAGGATTCTATACCAGATAGTCGGAGAAGATTCAGATTTGGAGCTTTCAGATGATAAAAAGGATGAGATTCAGGAAGAAATAACTGTTATTTTTTTAAATAACTTGATTTTTTTGTGTTTTTTAAACATCCATCATAACAGGTTTACACCTGTGCTACCAGGGCGCCCTGCCTATCAAGATGACGCCAAAGTTTGTTCAATCTCGTACTTTTCACAGTATATTGATAACATTTTTGAGGATCTGTTTTTGATCTAGTTGTGTTCCAACTACCGCGGAATCACACTCCTCAGCCTCTCTAGGAAAGTCTATAGGCCACAGTACTGGAGAAGACAGTCGGTCCGATAGTCGAACCTCAGATCCAGGAACAACAGTTCGGTTTCCTTCCTGGTCGTGGAGCAGTATAACAGCTCTACACCCTCTCTGGGGTGCTGGAGGGGATTGCGGGAGTTCGCTCATTCAGTCCAGATGTGTTTTGTGGATTTGGAGAAGGCGTTCGACCGCGTCCCCCGTATCCTGTGGATGGTGCTATGGGAGTATGGGGTCCGGGGAGCCTTGCTGAGGGCTTTATCGCCGGTTCTGTTCATAGTTTTTATGGACAGAATTTCTTGGGCACAGGCAGGGGCCGGAGGGGGTCTGGTTTGGGGACCACAGTTTCATCTCTGCTCTTTGCAGATGATGTTGTCCTGTTGGCTTCATTAAGCCGGGACCTCCAGCATGCATTGGAGTGGTTTGTGGTAGAGTGTGAAGTGGCCGGGATGAGGGTCAGCACTGCTAAATCTGAGGCCATGGTTCTCGACCAAAGAAAGGTAGTTTGCCATCTCTCGGTGGGTAGAGTGTCCCTGCCCCAGGTGGAGAAGTTTAAAAATCCTGGAGTCTTGTCCATGAGTAAGGGAAGACAGGATGAGCATGAGATTGACAGGCGGATCGGAGAAGCGTCCATAGTTATGGGGTTGCTGTTCCGGTCCGTTGTGGTGAGAGAGCTGAGGCGAAAAACAGAGCTCTCAATTTACCGGTCGATCTTCCTCTGTAGCAGATGGTCCAACAAGTACAAAAGAGTGATGCAGAATTTTATTGTTTTAGAACAAAATTTAATTCTTTTTGGGTAAATATCACTCTAATCTGCTCCTTTTTTCTGATTTTCCAAATTGACTTCTATTTTCACAGAAATATCGTCCTGTTGTCCTCTACAGTGGACGTGATAGGAAATTAAAATAAAAAACATTTTTTTAAAAATTAAAATTGTAAGGTGTTTAATTAGGCCCAAATGGATAGGAAATCACAAAAAACAGAAATTGCAAGACACTTTTTTTCCTCGGTTCTCAGGAGGGTATGACTCTAAAATATATATTTGAAGTTATGATTTTTTTTTAAATAATCTTGTAACACTAAAACAAATTAAAACAATTAAAAAGACATTAAAAACCATGAACCAAAATGAAGACAGCATGTTATACAATTAGTTTTGCAAGACAAAGTAGAATGTTATCTTTTTTATTGAAAAAAAAATGTTTTGGAGTCCAAGGGAAAACATGAAAATTCAGCCTTTATTGGAATAATTGCACAAAACTTTTTTTTTACTGTTTCATTTTAACCACTGATGTTTTATTCCCATCATTTCTATGCTTCAGACCCACAACGTTAAGTCTATGTTAGTTTTTGCTCCTATGGCATGAAACTCCCTTTTCTTGAGCTGCTGTTTCTTTTCTCTTGTGTGCTACCATGGAAAAAGTGATTACCTCATCCCAAATGATTTCTTATATATATTTGCCTTCTTTATTTTTGCCCCAAGCTTCTTTAATTTCTAGATTATTTTTCTCCAGTGGAAAAGCAAAGGATGGAAAAGCTTGATTTACAGTCGCAGAAAGCTGCTTCATTCTGTTTCTTCTGTTAGATTAACAAAAGCTCACAAGCTTATATTTATGTTTCTCTATTTTTCCTTTGCTGTAGCTTCATCTATTTAATTTATTTTGCAGTGCAGTGTTTTTGGAGTCCATTGAGTAACTGAACAGGTGCTTCCTCGCCTCAAGTCTTTTATAGGCAGCTAATGAGTCAGTTTAAGTGCTTTCAAATTTCAGGCCATTACAGACAGGAAATGAAGAAAGCACTTCAGGACAAAATCAGCTAACTTATTTTGGTGCGTATTTCTACTGCTGAGGGTCGCATTAATGATTAAAAAAATGTCAGAGTTAAAAATGACCTTCAATTTGAAATGAAGTTTTAGTCAGAGCGATGAACCCCGGTTTGATGTGAGGTTTAAGTATGAATTCTTTGGTGTTTTCATTTCAAGTCATAATAAATAAAAAGTTGTTTTTCATTCATCCTATGTGGAACCTAATGTGAAAGTTTAACTAATCAAAATTACGCAAGGAATGGACCACATTAAGTACTTTCTTTCCATATGTGTTGCATTTACATCACATTTGTAAGTATTTTTCACACAAAAAAAATCATTATCTGTAACATTAGGTATTTTACAATACTTAATATGTACTTAAAATGTACTAAATATATGTATTAATATGTACTAAATATAAATTATAATTATATGTAATTTATTACGCATATTTATTTAAATGTAATAAATTAAGATTCATATAACTATAATAAAAAATATAAATATCATGTCCAAACATATATCTAAATCCTAAATATAAAGGTTTGATTAGTTGAACTTTTACAGATGGGTGCCTCCTCCATCCATCCGTCCATCCATCCACAGACAAAAGGGTCAGAGATAAGATAAGTCAGTCAGACTTACTGTTTTCACTCTAGAACTTGGTTGTATATCATGCTACACGTTAGCCACATTAGAAAAGTTAGTAGTATTAGCATATTTACAACACCCAACCCTGTTTGCAACACGTAAAGAATCAGACTGATACCCCTATGACCCATGGATAAACTGTTTTGGGAGAGTTGAGAGAGATATGCAGGTGATCCACTGTGTTGTGCTGTAACATCCAAGTTTTTTTGGAGAGAATACCTGAGTGGATGAGAATGAGCCAAAGTAACTGAGAAGGATCTATGCCATTTTGATGACATTGACTCTTTCCCTGATAAAAGAATCTGGTTCTGAAGCATGTCTGATGAGTTTTGGGAAACAAATTGTCTTTTTCTAGTGAGCTGAACAGTTGTGCACAAGTGTAATTGTGTTCTGCCAAATGACTTTTTAGTTTTGAGAATGTCATTTCAGTTTCAAGAAATGAGCCAAACCAACGGTGAAAAACTGTAATGCAAGGTTGATTTACATTAAATGTTAAATTCTGTAACATCTGAAAACTTCTTTTTTTTATCAGTTACACTGTCACTGTTTTTTTATTTATTTATTGCAGTTCTGCAGTCAGAAAATACATACAACAGTTTACTAAGATGTAAAATCTGCACCTTTGTTCATCAGAGTTTATTAAGGACAAATAGCATCTTATTTTACAGAGCGCAGTTTGGATCAAAGCGTTCTGCATGTATTGATGCAATTCAACGATGTAAATCCATAATACAGCTTATTCAGTATACGGTTAATTCATAATTCATGCAGTAAACAGTTGCTGCACAACCTGCCAAACGGACATCATTTTTTAAGGACTAACGGACCTTCAGCGGAGCAGGGTGGGCAGTTTCCTCTGGCAGGGTCGCTGAGAATCCACCTCATCTCGGCTGTGGTCATAGCTTCGGTGCCTCACAAACACATCAAGTCATGGAATCTGTTCCACACAGGGAGATGAAAGAAAAGAACTGTCAAAGACTCAAAGATTTTTCTTGTCATTGTATTTCTACAAGAAACAGTAGACATAAAAATAAGAAAAACCAAAATCAACATATAAAAATCCAAAAGTATACGTTAAGAAGTTTAAGTAAAAAGACAATAAATAAACAGTGTTATTGCACATTCAGTGGTATGTTGAAATGATCAATATCTTTATACCTACCAACTTATTTCAATATTTGACTTGATTAATGACAACCCAGTAAGACTCTTTACCATTGAGGGTATCTCATTCTCCCCTTGAGCAATTAAATGTTTTTTGCGTTTTGTAAATTCGTAGGAAATTATGTTGTTTCTTGTTCTGCACTGGATCCTTCTCTTGCAAAATTTTTGGTATGAATAAATGCTATAATAAATCAGCAGTTTGCTCTGGTTTGATGTTTTCAGGTTTTTTGTCTTGACAGATGTGAGTTGGAGCTAAACAAATAAATTAAATTAAAGTCACAGTCTGTCTGGACAGCAAGATTAAGAAAAACCTTTTCAGAACTGAGAGCTTCTTTCCACACAGTTACCATATTTTCAAACAAGGTTACAGGTATTGTGAACACGTTAACGCTTATTATGTGTAGCGTGTTCTAAACAAGTTCTAGAGTTTCTGTGAACGTGTCTCTGACTCTTTTGTCTTGCTTAATGCACCTTTTGGTTTCATAAATATGACATAATTTAAAAAAATTAAGCATGCATTGACGCTGTGCCCTATAATACGGTGCGCCCCATAGTGTGTAAAATATAGGTAATTTGAGAAATTCGGAGTGTCATCCAAAAGTTTGAGTTAAATAGTTCAGCCGGTAACTCGAGGCCGTTTCCACGAAGTTCTTATTTAGGTGCATTTCTTCCAAAGTCAAAGGCAAACTTGAGCGCAGACGGCCTCTGCAGTCAAAAGAACCAGCGTGGCACTCTTAGAGGGAAAAGAACCTGATCTCCTTTCCAACAAGGGGAAGTGTGAATATGACAAAGGCTTCCCATCTGACACCCAACCAAACAAACAGCCATCTGTCATCACAATAAGTGGCACCTGATGTGCCGCACTTAAGAAGCACCTTGAATCTTTTATACTCCATCTGACAATTAAACTGAGCCAGTTATCTTCTGAATTATTGAGTCAGATGTACAGTTGATAACAAACAAGGTCAGTAGCAGCGTTTTTTTTTTTTTAAAGTGGCTCTGATGACGAAGGGGCCGCGTACCGTCCGCCGCGTTACTAATTCATGGATTTTAATGAGCTTATCTGGCCGTGGTGTCCGTTTGCTGCCAACGTCTTCCCCCGTCAGCGACACCAGCTCTTTGGTAATTCATATTCTTGGCCCCAAACAATAGGAACCTCTTCAAACTCCATAAGAGATAATCTTCTCAACCTTAAAGCCACCTGTCTCAGGTGTATCGAGGGAGAATGTCAGGTGAAACATTATCACCAAGTCGGCCGTTGTTAAAAATATTTTTTTTCTTTTTGTTCATTTGACATGACTTAACACCACTTACAGCCTTCCTGCCAGCAGCAGGAGGGTTATTTTCCACCATTATGTTCGTGGGTGTGGAAATTAAATCATGCAACAGGAGATTTGATGACATGTAATATTCATTTTAACAGGAGTCATTCATATCTGTGGTATCCTGTGACTAATCCCAAAACTGGCACAAAGAGTCAGGGTGGAGGGGTATGTGAGAGGACTTTTCCAAACCTGCCTCATCCTCTTTTTCCTCTCTCTGCTCGCTGGGGAGATCTCTGAAAGAAATCAATCCACTGGGAGGAATCCAGACAGACAAGTTTGCTATTGTAACAAATTTCTGTACTAAAGATTTTGATATGTTTAAAAAGGGATCACAGTCCTGCAACCAGCACGGAGAAGGGCTTTAAATCCAGCTGTGGAACAGTTTCTCACATTATGCTTTCAAGTTTATCTTTCCAGAGGTCTAATATTATTATCTTTTTTTAATATGTCCGTCTGCAATCTAAAATCTTAACTCTGATTCAATTGATTAAAAAATAATTTTAGTCTACAACCAGAAAAGAGCAAAACACATTGCATTTTTCCCTCCATGTTAGGCTTCTTAGACTATTGAAATAATGCAGTTTTATTACATTATTTTGGACAAAAAGAAAAATAAATCTTATAATTAAATAAGTAAAATTAGAAATTGAAACTGAGGCATTTTCAACTTAATATTTAGTAGGAAATCCATTTATATAAAGACATATCTGGTCTTTTTTTCAGTAAAAATCACACCCATCAGATAAAGTCTTCCAAACATTAATATTACTTTACAATAAAGTTCACGTTTGGTAAAAAATAAAGAATGTGGATGAAAGACTTTTTTTCTTCTTCTGAAAAATAAAATTGAAGTCCTGCAAATTCTTTCTTCAATTTGAATTGTTTTAGTTTTATTTTACGTGAACACCTTGTGTTTAGATTTAAAACATTAAATACCTTTTTGCAAATAAAAAAACGTGTTAGAATGATGGAAGAAACACATGATTTTACTATCCCTGTGTGTCAGAGTCACTGACTGGGCTTCTTCTGCTTAGGAATGTACATAATATGAGCAATTTGGTTCTCAGAAGTTTTAAATGACATCATGATTTCCTTACAAATTGTCAGTTATTAAAGAGCAGACAGTTGAAAACTGACAGGAAATTATTCCAGAAACAGAGACGTTTATGTAAAAGGGGAGGAATCCTGATTTAGAAAGCTTCCAGGTTGTCATTTCGCTAAAATTGTCCTTGATAGGGTCCCATTTGTCCCTGACGGATTACCTGTCTGTGCCGAGAGCGGGGATCACTCTGTCGCTGCCGCTCAGTGGTGGCGGTTGTATCTGTTGCATTGGCAGTCCTAGGGATCCCCTGACAATGTCACGAGCTGGGGATCACATCACGTCTGAGCCTGGGGGTGTCTGTGTCTTAGATGTGCTTTTTCTGGCCGAGCTGATGAGATTGGGTTGCCCTCTTGGAGGCCGCTTTTGCGCGGTGAGGTCTGCAGGTCTTGTAGGGTGGGCTGCGATGGTCGATCTGTTGTGTCTTGGATGAAGGTTGGTTTGTGGGATGGGGATTGTAAGGTGGGACAAAGTTTTAAGTGTTTGACCAGCTGAGGTACTCACTGAGAAGCGCATGGACCATCTCAGCTAATCGAATGCTTCAGCTCTGTCATTTTCTGATCAGAGTCTTGGGGACGACAAAGAAGTGTTGCCCCTGTAGCCGATGCTTCCTTGGATCCCCCCTCTCTACATGCCTACGATTCTTGTTGGCGACCCCTGCCTAAACTGGAACTCTCCTTCTGGGCAAGTGTGACCCCGCCATTTGCTTTAAATAAAAGAAAAGTATATACTTCACCAAAGTCAGTCCTGTAGATCCTATGACAACAGCATTGATTTACTAAGAAGCACCTGAACTTCCTCATTAAACTGTAATGTCTGACAATAACTTTTCTTTCTGCTACAAGCAAAATTCCCTCCCTCCATGGTCTGATGAACAGATATAAACCGGTAATATATTTTACACAAATGGTTGCAGTCATTATTAGTAGGTGGAGGTGAAGACACAACAATAATAATAGCTGATAAAACTTTGATCAACTTTTGATCCCAGTGCTCTTTTAATGATAAATATGCCATTTTTAGGCAAAAAAAAAAAAAACCGTTGTTGTTTTCTAGGAGAGTGACAGGAGTTCTTTAGAAATCTGAGTTCTTGGTGGGACCGTTGGTCCGGTGTAAACCCGCCCCAACTACCCATTATCCATCTGCTTACATACACTCCCACTAGCTTAGAGCCCATTACACCCCCAACCTAACATTAGTGGTGCTACAAAAAGGGTAAAAAATATTGGAGCCATCCAGCCGTACAGTTTGAACCAGATTCCAGCTTGGATGAGGAAAACAAAGACGTACAGGGAGCTTGCCACCAACAAGTGGATGCATCACAATGGAGGTGAGCAGGGATTGCAGTTTCTACATCATTGCTACAAGCTTTTTCAAACAGCATTTCTTCATCTGCTCCTGATTCACAGCAATTTTAATAAAAAAATAAATACTTAGAAATGCAATTTTGAATGTAATTTTCTTTATATATGCTTCATCTTTAGAAAAATGGCATGTTTAAAACACGAAAACACAATTTTCATCGGAGTGGAGTGTTTTGCTAAAATTAGCTAAATTACTTTTTACTTTTTTTGCCAAATTCTCAATGTAGTTGTGTGTAATGAGTGGAAATCCTTACAAATGCACTTTCCTCAGACAGTTTTACTTGTGCAGCCTTATATAGTGAATCCAGCGACCACCCAATAGTTTGGAGCCTCCACTGTCAGCTGATCAAACTAAAGCAACACACCAGCTGTGAGAGGCATCGCCCTGCAGACGCCTAGATCCGGCCCAGTTGCTGCTGAGTGGGTTCAATATTTGATGAGGGACTCGGGTCGAACCAAAGGCTTGACTCTGGGAGAGTGTGAAGCAGGGGAACACCCAAACCTTCCACTATTGTTACCGCTGCAGTACTGCCCTGCTATTCATAGAGAAAAGGATAGAGTTCCGCACTCCCAGTCTGAAAGTTTCACTAAGGAGAGAAACACAATGAAGTCAGGATGACAAAGACGGCGTCTCATCAATATCATGGGCGCTTCTCTGTAGTGGCTCTGCTGTGTGACAGCTTGAACAGAGGACTCTGAGTTTATGTTTCATATTATATGCACCTGCATTTTCTATTAGTAAGCTCATAGAGCTTCCTGACATTCCTAAAGTGAGTTTTGAAAGAAAAAATCACAAATATCTGTTTTTAGGCTAAATATAGTAGTGTTTAGTTTCTCAGCTACTCCCTAAAATGATAAATATGTTAAATTTGCATTACCATAGAAACTAGATTTCCCTTTTAGAAAAATCTGTGGTGGGAGTGCTAAGTGTTTAATTTAATTATCATTCAAACACAACACAAACTGGTGGAGTTGAGGGTTATTTGTTTTCCTTTCTTGCTTTTGATTCTAAATATGTGACGGCAAAGCAGAATAATGAACATGTAATCTAAGTACTAGTGTTCTCATACAATGGATTTTATTGATTACTTGTCAATTTCAAATACTGATGTGACAGAATGCTTGTGATATTTTTTAATGATGGAGATTTCACATGGCAGCTGGTTTTGTGCCGCTAATGAAAATATTTAGGAGCTAGATGTCTATTTTAATCTTTTTCTAATGAAAATACTGCAGGAAGTGTCTCTGAACAGAAGTTTTCCTGTCTGTCTAACTCCTTTTTTTTTAGACTTTATTTTGTTGATTTGCCTTCTGGGTTAAAACTGTATCTACACACTATTTTCAATTACGGGATTTTTAAGGTCAACATTTAGTTTAGTTTTTTGCACGGATGAAAAGTGGTTGTATATGAATGTACATGGACAAAGTGAGGTAAATTGAGGTCTTTACATAGAATTTTCACTAATGTATCACGAATGAACCAAGTTCAAACCATGGATGAAGTACGAATAAACCACGCAAAGAACATGTAAATCACCTAAATGGTCCAAAATTTGTGTGTCTATTATGTAATTTGAACCTGACATTTGCGCCATATACGCGATAAAAAGTTATACATCGTGGCGTGCGTGAAAAGTCTGTTAGACATACGTGGAATGGGGTGGAAAGCCACAAATTTGTTTAATACATTTAGCAAAATCAATTAATTTGGTCTTCATCCGCAAGTCAGCTCCAGTGCAATCTGTTTAATTTGACAATAATATGTAGTTATAGATGTCAAATGCACTTGATAGCTACTGATTGATAGCACCTTAAATTTAATTGAAGTGTGATTACTAAAGGTATTTGACTGTAAAAGCGCTAATTTCTGTTTGAAAGTCACACTGCTGACTTGTAATAAGTCATTAAGTCTTTTTTTTGCCAGCTGATCTGGATCTAGATGGTTTTCAAACTTCCAGTTACTTTCAAAACCACAGCGTTTTCTTTGCTTTGCGGTCATTGTAGCAGCAGCCATCTAAGCATTAGCTTTGCCCATGTGGGAAGACCGAGACATTAAAGCAAGAATCGGAAAAGCGGCCGCAGTATTTAAGATGCTTAGACCTATCTGGTCATCCCAGCACATCACCCAGGCAACAAAGCTCAGAATTTTCAATACAAACGTAAAATCTGTGCTGTTATACGCATGCGAAACATGGCGCACGACCAAATCCGCAATCCATAGACTCCAAACCTTCGTCAATAGATGTCTCAGGACCATCACTAGAATCAGATGGCAAGACAAAGTCACGAACGAATGCCTTTGGAAGTTAACCAAACAGGAGCCAGTGGAGAATCAAATCAAAAGGAGAAAGTGGGGATGGCTCGGACACACGCTCCGAAAACCACAAAACAGTATCACTCGCCAAGCGCTAAAGTGGAACCCACAAGGCAAAAGAAATCCAGGACGGCCCGAAACAACATGGCAGAGAACAACGGTGGCGGAAGCCAAATCTCTTGGATTATAATGGGGCCAGTTGGAAACCGCGGCCCAGGACAGGAGAGGCTGGAGGGACCTAGTAGACGCCCTATGCCCCGACAGGGGTGAAGAGGATTAGGTAATGTGGGAAGCAATACAATACAGGCTAAACTATAAAAACCTTTGAAGACAGTTAGTATTCTGCAGGAAAAGAAATGAAGGTTGGGATTCATTATGGTACTCTGGGTCTCGTGACTTCTCTGTTCTACATTTTGTTTATTCATGCATACTGAGAGTGCCCGGGGAAAACCCATGCATGCAGGACAACATGCAAACGGCAAACAGTAAGATCACAACTGGGATTCAAAGTGGACCCTTTTCACCAATACGACACTGTGCAGCCCAACAGCAGCTTTTCAGTAAGAAATGTACGTGTTAATTTGATATCTTAATCAAAGTAGAACATCTGAATAGTCTGTTTACGTCTTACTACAAAAACTACAATGACTGATTGGAATGCATGAAATCTGGCTTCATGTTTACAAATTTAACTGTTTTCCTTAAATGGGAACCAGGTTTAAGATTTAGACAACATTTTAGTAATCAGGTCACTCAAAAAACCTGATCGCTCACTTCGATGTAAACACACTCTCAACTGAGGAAAGAAAATCCTGTTTATCCAATCCTAAAAAAATGTTTTTCGATATGATAATATAAAAAAAAAAAGTTAAATGGTTTTTTATTAGACAGCACACATATTGGAGCTTCAAACATAAAGAATAAAATTTGTTTTTGTGTTTATAAAACAGTAATAAATCAATAATTATTAGCTGATATGAATAGAAAAAACTTTCACTTCAAGCAAAGCTGCTTAAAACATCAGGCTGTTCAAAGAGGAGCTAATCCACAGAGGTGGTGATTTACCTGAGCTCTAGGGCTGAGGTGAAACGTACAGTATCACATGTCCTGCAGGTGTCTTCACTGTGGCTCAGCAGGAACCTGAAAGATTTACTGCGGGACTTAAAGGGGCGCTCTTCTCACAGCGGCTCTGGCGGCGAGCCGTAAGGAATCAACC
Organism: Oryzias sinensis; assembly: GCA_037389245.1. Classification (NCBI taxonomy): domain Eukaryota; kingdom Metazoa; phylum Chordata; class Actinopteri; order Beloniformes; family Adrianichthyidae; genus Oryzias; species Oryzias sinensis. The sequence goes on from CM074496.1 coordinate 8,372,519, forward strand.
GCTGCTGCTTTTCTACCAGCCGTCTGGAGGCTCATGACAGAGTTTTGGCAGCTCAGAGAGCAACACTGAAACTGATCCCCCCTCTTTCTGCCCTTTCTGCCCAGGTCTTAATCCATAAACCATCCATGTTCAGGCCCGCTGACTCCTGCTCACCCCTTAATGCTGCCCCCATCTACTTTACTTTTTACACCTTTTATTCAGAAAATCCTTCCGTCTTTGTTACATTTAACATCACTGGTTGAATAACTTCATTTAAATACAATAAAATATTTATGAGATTTAAAAAAAATTAAATAGTAAAAACAAATTCTAAAAAAATCCAAAACAATTTCTTGTTTGGATCAGGGAATTCTGCAACTGCTACAATTTGAGAAGTCATGCATGAAGGGATTATAGCACTCAATTGCAAGTAATATAGCTTGTTAACAGAAACAAAACTGAGCTTCACGCTAAAGCAAAACATGAGGCCCCAGGTTCTTCTGGGTTTGTTCATATTGTTGTGCGTATTAAGTGCTTCTACAGGTTGTGCAATACACAAATATTTTTGTCCAGCAGAGATAGGGCTACAAATTTACAGATTTTACAATTTGGAAAAAAAAAGAATTCAGCTAAAAATTAAGTATTTAAATAAAGCTATAGGGCTACACGGTTCCACAGAGGTTAGCAATCTAAGGTCCTGGTTTCAGATCCCAGCTGTGCTCTGTCTCTGTGGAGTTTGCATGATCTCTTCATCCAGGGGTTTTATGGTGAAAAAAACTTTATTTGATCCTGTAATAAGAAAAATTGCAAGTATGTATATACGTATAAAAAATATATATATATATATATATATATATATATATATATATATATATATATATTTATATATATATATATATATATATATATAATTTTTTATTAATTTAAATGTTTAATTTTGCCTACTCATATCTATGTATCTTGGTGGAAATGTTGCAGGATTCATTGGTGGAAAAAATGTAGCTGAACTTTTTATCAGTCAGAAATCAGCAATCCACCCGAGACCTAACAGAGTCTCATTTGTTCGAGCCTCACGCATTTGCGTTCCTGCCACTCACAGCTCGTCTTCAGGAAACTTTTATTTTCCATGTGAAAACATCCCTTCTTCTTCTTGTCCTTTCGCCTTGTGCCTCCACAGGACAAACAGCCGTATCAGGCCCCAGCTGCCGACATGTCTGCTCAGTGGCGTATTTATTTAAACCTGCCGCTGCTCCTGCTGCTCGGCACAGGCCTCGCCGGGGACCTCTCAAGCTTGTTTGGGAATCCATTCACACCTGTGCATTAAATTACTGACAGTAATGTTACCAGTAATGCTTGGACCGGCTCCCACATACGATCGCGTTGAAGCTGCAGGAGCTTGGAGCCATCGGACATGACGGCAGAAAGAAGGGAGCAGAGTAAGTCATCCTGCTGGGTGGAACTGCCTGAAGATGCGCTGCATTTTTAAATTTTAAGCCTGGTGGTACATAAACAGCTGTTCACAGCTGAGCTGATCCATTCAATTATGCCTGACCATGAGTTGTGGAGTGTTGGTGACATGAATAACAGCGGTTCTTCATGTCATTACTGAATGCTGTGGAGAATGTTTCTTCTAAAAGCCCACGCGCTGACAGTGGCGCCTCAGGGCGGGGGCGGGTGAATCTTTGTTTGAATGTTACCTGGCTGCTGAGGCCTCAATAGCTTTTGAACTTGAAAGGTGCGGAGGCATGAACACCTGTGCAGCCCCCCCACCGCCCCCATCAGGATACCTTTCACCTCGTCTCACTCTGCAGCACTCACTGAGGAGCTGAGAAGAAAAGAGGGGCGAAGCGGAAAAAGGAAAGTTTCCAAAGACACCTCCCAAGTTGTCAGTTTAGGGTCACAGGTCGGAGGTCAGCACAGAGGGGGTGTGTCAGGTGTTAAGTGGGCCAAACAAGCCGATGGAGGGCTTGCTTACCTGGTGACCTACTAACCTAGAGCCAGGTGGGAGCACAAAGCACCTGGCTCTAGTAAGCATCACATAAACAGGAAGGAGATCCCAGCAGACAAACCCAACGTGATGAAAGGTGTCATCAGGAATAAAAGCAGAACAAAAATCATCAGCTAATCAACCATAAAACAGTAAAGTAGTTGAAATTTGCAACATCCTTTCGATTAATTAGATTACAAAAGTCTAAGTTTTGTTCACAAATGATAACACAACAAATGTTTAAATCATATTTCTTTTTTTACATTTTTTCATTCTAATTGAACTTTTTAGAATTAGGAGTTCAACTGAAATTCGCCTCTGGGTTTTTGGCAGGATTGTTGGCATGGAGTAAGCCTGTACTCATTTCCCATCATCCCTTTTTTTAAGGCAATATGAGATCTATCCAAGCATACAGTTTTGATCCAGATTCCAGCTCAGACGAGGAAGACGAAGACTGACGTGGATCTATTTGTCTATTTGTCTACTAGTGGATGTATCAGAAAAGAGCAGAGCAGGGAGCTTGCGGCCCTCCTACTGTAGCTTCTACTTCACAGATACCGGCTTTTTCTAACTGGATTTTTTTCATCTGCTCCTGATTCACAATTATTTGAAGAAAGAAATACTCAAAAATGCAGTTTATCTATCATGAGAAAAATGCTACAAGAACACTTTAAAAACACCAAAAACACAATTTCCATTGGAGTAGGTCTTCAAAGTTATATGTTTGTGACATGTTTTGAGGTTAGAAGTTGTAATCATTCTTGCTTAGTATAGATTTTTTTAAACATTGTGAGATATTTTTCATTTATTGATTCACCAAATGTGCTCTACACGTTAAAAGGTCAGACTGCACAGAGGTCCGGATTACCTTGTCTGGAGGGAAACACATTTCCTTTATATAAAGTAGGGATGCCACAAATGTCGGTTTAAAACCGAGCTGTATGTTGGGAAAGTGAACCGTTCCATCCCTACTATTAAATCAGTATGTCTATGTTGAAATAGTCAATCAACTGATTTATTATTTTATTACATTACATCAGGCTTAAAATTGCTCCAGAACTGACAGTTTTATTTTTATTTTTATTGCTTATATGCAAATTAATAAAATGATTTTTCTCATTTTTTTGTTTTTTAGAAAACACGAATCACAGTCTGACTAAAACAAAACTGTGACCCAACATTTAAGGTTTGAACAGAATTGTGGGTAAAGTGAATCTGTGCATCCCTTATGTACTGTACCTTCCAGCATTCATCGTTCCTCTCAAAATCATGCAAACTGCCCAAAGCAGATGCACCTGTGCACACCTATACCATCAGAGATGCATCTTTATTCTTTCCTGATTTAGCTTTAGCTGTAGACTGTGTGGCAGGTTTCTGAAATTGCGACTGAGTTCATTCCTAATGTCACTCACAGAATGATAGCATTGGGCGGCAGTGGCTCAGGCGGTTGAGCGGGTCGTCCAATGATCAAAGGGTTGGCGATTCAATCCCCATTCCCCCCAGCCAACTGTCATTGTGTCCTTGGGCAAGACACTTCACCCTCCTTGCCTCCAGTGTGGCTCCACTGGTGTGTGCATGTGCATGAATGTCCCGGTGATGGTGAGAGGGGCCGTAGGCACAAACTGGCAGCCACGCCTCTGTCAGTCTGCCCCAGGGCAGCTGTGGCTACAACAGTAGCTACCATGAATGAGGAGTGAATGAATAATGGACACAATGTGAGCGCTTTGAGTGACTTGAAAAGCACAGATAAATCTAATCCATTATTATTATTATAAGTGATGCTCTTATGCTTTGTCCCTCTCGCACAGAGAGTCCTCCAACTTCTTTGAATCTTTCTTTTAAAGATGCTCTGCTCTTAGAACTGTGACATTTACAAAGCATTTGCTGTTTTGTGTTGAGGAAGATTGTTCTCAAAGGATTTCACCATTATTTTGTGTGTTTACTTTCATAGACTGGAGAGCAGAAGTTTACTTATGGGAGCCTCGCCTCTTTAAGACTTCCTTTCTACTGTAACAGACATGATATTAGTAATTACCTCAATGGCCTACGAAATTGGAAATAATGGAAACAAAGAAAAGTTGATTGCAACTTTTATTCGTATAGCCAGATTGGCAAAGATTTATAAGAAACGTTTTTCTTTTTAATCTGTAGGAATTTGAAGAGGCTGCTGAATTTCAAAATTGCAGATCAAGGTTGTTTCTGAAGTCCATCACTACTACTTAAAGCCTGTTTGCCATTTTGTAGTGCTGTCCTAGTGTACAATTCCAAAATTGAGTGCCTTTGTAATTAATAATAAGTCTCTGAAAAACAAGTGTGGATTGACGAATATAGACCATGATGCATTTCTTATAACTGATTTTTCATGTGAAAAAAATGCAATTGAATAAAGTTTTCATCATCAGAACACAGTGGACTCATAAAAAAACCCTTGTAAAATGTTAATCTTTATCCAGTTTCTACATCAGGAAATTGAAAAACATCATATTTGGTGCTTAAAAAAAGATAATACAGAACAATGTAGCTTGTGAATATTAAGGAGTAGGGAGGGATTTCGGACATAGACTGTTTTCCCGAACCGGGAACCGGGGCTCACCATCTTGAATGTTTCTATTTCCCTGCGACAGGTTATTAAATGAAAACACCTCCCTTCAAAGGTGCTATATGTACACATTTATGAAACTGTAAAAAGGAAAAACAATCAGACTGTGGATGCTCTCAGGTTTCCAGGCGTGACATGCTCTGAGTAGCGTGAGCTTAAAGCACAAAGGCAGTACACGTAAAGGTTAAACGCAGCGTTGCCGCACTAATCCGCAGCATCAGTGACATGCGATCATCTGAGCAAACAATTGTTTTAATTAGAATGTAGATCACCAAAGAGCGTTGCCGCTCTTACAGACGGATATGCTGATAGCTGAGAATCTGTGTGCAGATAATGAAAAGGCTTATTTACTTTAGTGGTGTGTGTGTCCCGGTAAGCCCAGGAACAAGGCAGGATGACATTAATGATGATCTGTGACATACGGCTGAGGGAGGAGGAGGGCTGCTCCTCAGTGAGCTGATCTCTGACATTCAGCGCTCTGTTCATTATTGATGTCTGTTCATGATGAGTTAGTGATGAGGCTGAAAAGGTCCCTGAAGCTGTGTGACAATGGGTTCATCCAAAGAAAATCTGTTGTCTAAACTCAAACTTAAAGTTCAAGTTTTTACAAACAGAAAGAATCGGAGCATTTTAGCCATCTAAACCAGTGTCAAATAGCATGTGTAAACAGCTTCAGGCAGGTTGTTAAGGGTTTATTTTACAGACTTTCATTAAACATTAGTAAATGTCCATCATGGCAAACCACTGAAAATGTGCTTGTCTGAATACTATTTCTGTAAATACTCCATCTGAATGATTACGAAACGACAATACACTTTGTAAGACGAGGCTGCATGTGGTAAAACAAACTCTTTACAGTTTTGGTACAAATTAACATAGAACTCTTGTTTCAAATCGGACATTTTACATTTTAGTCTGCGATAAAAATCTTCTGGTCCTCACCACAACTTAACCCTTGTGGTATCCTATGACCCCTCCCTTACATTGATGAGTTATCCCTACCATGACAAAGGTGGATAAAGGTGAAGAGGATTTCATGTAATCCATGTTTGTCATGGTAATCCATGGACACCAGTGAAGATCACAAATCATTGAAGAAAAGAGGTTCAGCGCACTGTCTAGTGGGTCTAGATGACCCAACTCCCAATGTCAAAGTGCCTAGGATAGCACAAGGGTCAAAGGTGGTACTACTTGTTGGCCTATTTGTCTAATTTAAAATCGCAGAAGACCTTTAAAAAGGCATAGAGCATACACCTAATTCTTTAAGTAGGTCACTGAACAGGTGAGTTAATTGGGTGGAACCGTCCATGGTAAACAGGTAAACGCATTGGTTAGCTGCCAGCCTGAAATTCTCCCAAGGTCGTTCATTTTCTGGCTTTTACGTTTTACGTTTTATCTGTCAATCTTATATGACTTACAAAGAAAGTTAAAAGTATATTGATTAGATCCAGAGGTTCTCATGGTGCTAAACAAACCCATACCATTACAACTCCACCACTGTGTTTTATCACCATGTCATCAGTCAAATTTAAATAGAATTCCTCAAGATTGTGATCAAAGCTAAAAAGGAAATTGCAATTTTGGAAACAGTTTTTTGTAAAAAGTCAGATTTGTTTTTCTGAATATGAAACTTTAGTTTTTTAGATGTTATTTATTAGAACTTAATACAGCACATGGTATGGCTGTACAATGTCGTGACACAATTTCTTTATCAGCATATCAATAATGTAAAATGCTAAAATTAAGGAGATTTTAGTATTTCAGTTTGAAAAAAAAGGGTCTAATTATTGTATAAGTTTCACCCATTAACCAGATCACAAAATAAACTTATTTTGAATGTAATGAAGCGTCTGATTGGTAGTCAGAGGCGTACAGGTTATTGTTAGTGTGAGTGTGGCCCCCAGTTTTTAAGTTCTTCAAACCAGGAAATGTTTAAACAGGGTCAATTAGCCACTATTTAGCGCAGAGTGCGGTTCTGGCAGCTCTTGTCTGCAGCTGACTTGACAGGGGTCATGCTCTCTGGACTTCTGCATATCAATTATGGGGCCTTTCACAGTTTGCTGCTTTGGAAACATTAGACAAGTTCAATCCCTTTGCCCTTCACCGCTTTTGTGCACGCCTTTGAAATCAGAAAAAAAAACCTAAACATCCACAGGGCGGGTGGAATTTGGGGGAAATTTTTTCCATCTTTTTTTTAACATCCATATCACCTTCATCCTTAACAAGCCTTTAAAGTATTACTAAACAGTTGGCAATCACTACAATAGTCAGGAAGACTCTGGAAACATGGTGATAAGAAATCAAAAAGTTAAGAGTCTCTGTGTGGTTTGGCTCTATAACTCTATAAGACACTCTATCACTGACTGTAAGGCGTATTAAATGAGACAAAAGTCAGAGATGAGTCCTTCAGGCAGTCAGGCTTTATTAACATCATTCACTACTCACTACTTAGTGCACTATATAGTGTGTTTGCCATTTTACTGTCTGAATCTACAATTCCAAAATCCAGTATCCAGAGGTCTGTGCAAAAACCCAGAGTGCATCAATGCTCACTGGATTAGTGAATATAGACCACAATGCATTGCATTTGAACAATTTTTGTGAAAAAAAAAAATATATATATTTTTTTATAAACCATCCGTGTTTTCATCATCAGAAACACAGTGGATTCATAGATATTCTCCGTAAAATGCTCATATTTCTTAGGTTTTTACTTCGTGATATCTGTAATGTCATGTTTGCCGTTTAAAGAAAAAAACAGTGAGTGTGGTTTCCAAATTGCATACATGTTTTTTAGTAGTTAGAGAGTAGGGAGGGAATTCAAACATTGCCTAGGACTTTGTTTGAAATCGAAAAAAGTCCAAATTAAAGTCAGTGCCAGTGCTTCAGTCATGGTGATTTCTTGGAAAAAGAAAAACATCAAAAGGCACAAATGCCAAATTATTGGTTCTGTTAGTTTGAGCATCTGAAGCTATCAGTGGCGAGTACATAGTAATATTTTTAACATGTTTACATGCTTAGAGCTTCAATAAATCTAAACAGAAAAAAGCGGCAGAATAAAGTTTCACATTCACATACACACACAGTCAGCCTTCCTGCCTGTTCAGCAAATGAAGGCTCTTGCAGATATGGTTTTATTTAAAAATACAAATTCTTAGGAGTGTATCATCAAATGCTATAAATAAAAAGTTTTCAAACCCAAATGTCCTTACAGTTTGTGTTAAGTTTCTATCCTCAAAAGCTGGATAGCAGCTGCTTTAGGAGTCCACTAAAAATCAACACAGGTTTAAATGTTGACAAAGTTGGGTTTGCTTTTTTTTAACCTGAAAAAAGACTTTTTGTTTGAATTTTTACCATTTTAATTTGCCCTTCAGAAAAACGTGTGCCTCAAATTATCTAAAATGTAAGATAAACAGAGGTGAGACGAATGTCACCTTTTTTTTTCTCTCTCCAATTATCATTAATAGGAGCAGTATTTTCAAGGGAGAGGCTCAAACTAAAACACTTGTTCCTGCCCTTCAGTGATGAAATTAAGTTGTCATTGGAGCATCTGCCGAATATTTGCACGCTTGTGGCAAAAAAAAGGAACTATTCTGAGTCCGGAGAGCTATGTAACAATCAATGCCATTCTAGCAGAAGGGTTGTATTAGTCGGTGTTCCTTTCAGGGTTGCAGAACTGAGGTCGCGACCCGCACCTCAGGCAGGTGCTGTTGTTGGACTTGATTATAAAAAAGGTTGACCCAATTTGAAAAGATTAGGTCCCATATGAAACCCACCTGGGGGGAACAATCTCTACATCATCTTTTAGCGGAGTGTGTCCATCACAGACACATGCGGGCTCACTCAGCGAAGTGGAAATTTAAGCTGACAGTCGACATCTCAGATAAATAAATTGCCCCGTCTTTTTTGTTTTAAGATATTAAAGCAATTTCAATAATTGTTTGAAACAAGTCCACTTTTCCTAATTCCCATCTGTGTCCTTGACGACGGGGGTCACAGGCGAGCCCTCTCCTGACAGCTGCACCAGATGGGGAAGAAAGAAACGGAGGAGTGGGGGAGAAGAAGAGGACTTCTGTCAATGTCCAAAAGAGAATTGGAGTTATTTCCCCACTTTTTGAGTCGGCTTTAGAGCCCACTGCCTTAAGATGACAGGCCCACGGCCTCGGGCAGTAAAAGTCAGCGGCAGTGGCTGAGAGAAGGACTGGAAAAATACCTGGCTGTTAGACGGGTGTTTGAAGTCCTAATTGTGCAGAGCTTTTGGCAAATCCGTCAGTTAGTGGGGAGGCCTTGTCCAAACAGAGAGGAGTAAAACAGATACCTTCGGCTCAGAATGAACGGGAGTCCAAAAAATAACAGCGATAAAGAGGGATGAGAGATCGCTTGTTGACTTTGGACACGAGAGGCTCTGATCACTTCATCACTGAGACTAAACAACACGTGGTTTACAGAAAATGTGACACTCTGACACTTACATTTGATCCTCAGAAGATACTTTTGAGTAAGTACATGGCTGGAGAAAAAGCAACATTTCCTCACATCTTGAAGGCCGTCAGTCGGTTTGTTGTGGAAGCAGTCTGTATTTATTTTTGTTGGTCTGGAGATATGTTTGCATATTTCTGTAGTTGAATTGGATTTTTAACACAAAATTGGTCATTTACTGAAGTAGTTGGAGTAATGCTACATCTTTCTTTACCATAACAAATATATTTATTAAAAAAATGGAAGTGGTTTGTATTTTGTTTGGATCATCCTATAATCATATAAAACACAGTTCAGTAGAACTATCTGACATATGAACATTAAATTAAGTAAATAAAACTTCCAACAAAACAGTAAAATCCTAAGAAAAAAAAGAAAAGGAAAACTGATTGAATATGAAAATAAGATATACAATATGTAGAATACAGTAGAATATGAGATTACAGAAATGGTAGATTTAAACTGGTATAAATTAATGTCTGTACCTATTTTTTCTTCATATATGCACACAATAGACAGGTGCTATTTGAAATATTTGTCCTATGGAAAAAGCTTATATAAGATAAGATCACTTTTCAAAATGGCATAAATGTAAATGTGTCAAACTATAGAAGAATAGTTGTCCTTCTTTCCGTTTTATTAAAAAAGAAGGAAAGATTACCAATACCAGAAAAAAGTTTGAAAGCAACATTTCATTTCAATTGTTTTCTAAAGATAAAAAAAGTTGCAAAAATAAATATTACCATGTTTAATGTAGTTTATTATTGTGATTTCCAGGATTTCTACAATTTTAGGCCACAAGTTTCCTACATTTAAATATTTGCATCTTTGCATCAATGTTAAATAATGGTAATTGTCTGTTTTTTACCAGTAGATCTATGTAACAATACTCTCCTATGGTCATGAGCTCGGTCATCCGCAGAGAGCTAGGAGTAGAACCGCTTCTCCTCCACATCGAGAGGTGCCAGTTGAGGTGGTTCGGGCATCTAGACCGGATGCTTTCTGGACGCCTCCCTGGAGAGGTGTTCCGGGTGTGTCCCACTGGCCGGAGGCCCCGGGGAAGACCCAGGACATGCTGGAGAGACTACGTCTCTCTGCTGGCCTGGGAAAGCCTCGGGGTCCCCCCAGAGGAGCTGGAGGAAGTGGCCGGGGCGAGGGAAATCTGGGCATCCCTGCTTAGACTGCTGCCCCTGCGACCCGGTCCCGGATAAGCGGAGGAAGATGGATGGATGGATGGTAATTGTGAAAATATTAACAGTAATCCTCAAAATTGAACGGAATAACACACAAACACAACCAGCATCATTTTCTCTTTTTTCCCCCTTACTTGATAGAAAAACCCATGAATACTTGTAAATGCTTTACAACCTGTAGCATTTGTTTATTCAGTAGAAATTGAAGTAAAAATTCAAAAACAGTTTGATATTTGATGGTTTTAAGACAATATTTGATGGGGTGATAGCAATAGCAATTAACATCTCAGCTGTCATTTTGAGAGATGTAGCGTGGCTGAAATCCACGTGTTCAGCTTTGAATCCACAACATTGGTAAAGAAATGTGTTCCTGTAGCTGTGATGCTGCACTGTAAACCCGAACAAAACTCATTTGCCACAAGTATTTTCAGTTGATTAACTCAGATTTTTCCATAACATAAAAGATGTAATTGTGTGCTACTTGTATTTATTGATAACAGTACAATTAAAAGTGTTAATTTGTGCAAATCAAATATTGGCATTAAATATGATTTACATTTTCCTGTTAAGACAACTTAATCGTCATCAGTTACTACAACTAACCAGTTTCGAGCTTTCAAACATATAAGTTTGCATAACTTATCCACAACAACACCATACTTTCAAAATAGTGTTAACTTAGTTTGGAGAAAAAAAAACAACGTGTTTTTAGACCTTGTTTTTAAGTTTCTGTGTTTGACCAACAAAAGACAAAAAAGCACAATGAAACAATGAAAAAAAAAAACATGACAAGTCTTCCAATTTTGTCCTCTTTATTTCACCAATTGTAATGCCAGATTTGAAAAACCAGTTAGGGGACATGCAAGTGCTTTTGAATGGACTGTTTTTGCTTTAGAAGACCTAGTACGCTTTAATGCAGGCTCTTAATTTTGTTTGTGCTTTGTCAGAGTAAAAGTTCGCTTAGAGAGCCATTTGAGGTTTGGACAGTCCTATTTTTACCGATTGTTTTCAAGAATTTTAAAACCCATTTTATCAGGAAAAGCTAGGTTTCGGTATGCAACAAACTTTGAGACACGTCTTTAAGATGTGGGAGGAGGCCAAAAGGCCCGGAGAAAACCCACTTGCGTGTAACGGGACCAGATCTGTCTTTTGTAACTACAGACTATTGGTTGTCCCTAAGTTTCTTTCCCCCCTGTATTCAGTTTGGGTTGGTAGCCCCTTCCTAATGCGTTTTTCTCTTTATACGTTTGGAGCATGCTTTAGCAATATTAATCCTCATTTGATCTCAGTTATGTCTAATATTCTTTTATTGTTTGAGATCTTTTATGGAAATTACAAAGACTTTATAAATGTTTTCTTGATTAGCTGATTTTTTCGGAATGCTAACTCTGTGGTTTCTATTTGCTTGTTTTCGGAAAATAGTCAGATTCCCTAAACACTATGAAAGCTTGTTAGACTTAAGTACGCTTCTAATTAAAATGACTTTTGCGATTCTAATTTGACGTTTTTACAGATGAATTAAAAAGCCTTGCCTGGTTTTTGCACGTCCCCTCCTAGTTTTTAGGTTTTTCTTTTTGCCAATTAAATCCACCCGGTTTGGGTGGAGCACGCTTCTCTCCTGCCCAAGCTCTCCATGAAGACGACGGCAGGGGGGTTAAAGGAGCTGCAGAAAAACACTGTAACAACCCCCCCACCAGCACCACCACGCCAAGGAGTCCTGTTGAAAAGAGAAGAACAGCATGTCAGGAAATGACACTGCTGGAACATCTACAGCTTTATTTTGGGGACATTTGGTTTTTTTGTAGTGATTGTCTAGGATAACAACTCACCAAAATTTGAGACTCCCAAGGTCCCGCCAACTCTCTCTGGAGGACATCCGCACACGGCATCCACGAAGGTCACAGCAACACTGACGAGTCCCGGTCACTGGAACGAAGAAAACGGGGCAGGTCTTACCGGGAGAGTGAGCATTAGCACAATCAGTGGAGACAGAGAACCCAGAAGGCATTTAACGCCAGTGAGCAGCCTTTGTCCAGTTTTCCTTTAACTAGTTAACTAACTTTAACCATCTGGATTTTCAATTGTACTACACTGTAAAAAATCCCAAGTTGATCCAACTTAAAATAATTTGTAACCTGGCTGCCTTAAAATTTTGATTAAAGGTGGCAAATTATTTCAAGTAGCTTCAACTCATCAATTTGTTTCCCAAAATTAAAGGATCGGGTTTATATCACTTATTGTTTTGTTTTGGGAAATGTATTTTTTAAGTTAAATAAACAAATATTTTTTACATATAAAATGTAGTATATATACTACATTTTATTTTAACAGCATTCTGTGTTTTAACGCTGCCTAGTGCCGTGTTTCCAAACGTCAACGCAAAAGAAGACAGAAAAAAAAGGAGTGTATCGTCCAAGTTTGGGGTACTTTAACAAAAGTGTTGGTAAACACAGGACCTAGTAATCATGGGAAATGGCACTTTTTAAACCATTTCCAATTTTAAATCTGGCATAGTTTCCTACGTAAAACTAAGAGTAAAACTAAGAGTAAAAACTCAACCAACTTTCATTTTATAATATTGCTATCATTTGCCCCTAATTGCAGCTAAACTTTATTATTTATCATTTTCCTTTACACTACATTTATATTCTAAGGTCAATTTAGGCTTGTGGTTTTCGTTAAAATTTCTAAACTTTTCAAAATTTCAGACTTTTGAGTTCTCTGTCCCTCTGTGTGTGCGTGTGTGTGCGTGTGTGTGTTTGTGTGTGTGTGTGTGTGTGTGTGTGTGTGTGTGTGTTTGGGTGTGTGTGTGTGTGTGTGTGTGTGTGTGTGTGTGTGTGTGTTTGGGTGTGTTTATCTGAGCCATGGATGGTGGAGGAGATCTTGCAGGTTGGGGCGCTGTTCTTCAGAAGTATTTAAACATGCTTGGAAAAAGTCTTGGCACTCTGGAGAAAGTAAAGTAAAGTAAAGTAAAATAAAGTAAAATAAAGTAAAGTAAAGTAAAGTAAAGTAAAGATGCAGAGACAGATAATTTCTTACCTTCTGACAGTTCATCGTCAATCACCTGATCCCCTTGGAGAAAATGTTTTGTGGAGAAATAATTGGAGTAATGGAGGGTTTCATATAGAACTACTCCAAGCTGCCACACTGTGGTTGTTCCAGGTCTACAAAAGCCTCTAAATGCTTCTGGGGGGGCATTTATGGGAGTTCCTGGAAAAAAAAACCTTAACATTAGTCATATTTATGCTCATTTGACATGTTTTTATCTGTAGATGCAGATCTTCTACCTGAATATCTGAGGATGGAATCCTTTTCTGCCATGCAGCTCACTCCAAAGTCTATGAGACGAGCTTGTGGTGTATTTGTGTGGGTTTGAATGAGGACGTTATTAGTTTTGATGTCTTGGTGGAAGATATGTCTGTCCTCAAGGTCTATGGCTGTGCGAATGAGCTGCTTCATTATGATCTGAAAGAGATAAAAAAGGAGTAATAAGCTGAGGCAGCAAAGCGAAAGCCTCCTTCTAAAACAGCCTTCACGCCGGCCTCGTCAAGATGCGTTCAGGTACACTTCCAATGAAAAGTCTATGTGATATGCGTTTTGGGCCGTCACCTTTAAAACTCTCGCTATGCACTTTTTTACGGCTGTTTTCATGCTTCACGTACACAACGACCATTGAACGTGTGTTGCCAGTCAAACCAGATTGAGTTCTGATCAATGGGGAACTCGGATTTAGTTGTGAAGTATACAGTTAAAAGTTTACATTTTGTGCCCAAATAGAGAGATTTGCACTGCTTCAACATTTTGCACCAAGCCCCTTCCAACTGTAGGTGGCAAACAAGGGCTAGGAAATAGTGGATTAAGGTGAAGAAGCCCGCCCCTGCTTGTCCAGTGTGAACACCATGGGCTAAATGCGTGTTCAAGAAGCAGCGTTTAGCACGTTCCTGACCCCGCATCACATGCCCAGTGTATATGTAGCTTTAAAAGTACTTTTCTTTCTAATGTTCTGAACCTGCTGAAAGCTACTTTTGCTTCTGCATCAAACACTTAACTACTTTGTGAAACAAGGTTGCATTGAATAAACCTTTCAGCTTCAGGAAGTTTCTGCAGAAACAGACAGACCATCCTATACCAACACAGACTGCACACGGGCCTACCTTGGCTTCTTCTTCTTGCAGTGTGCCTCCTTTGGTATCAAGTTAATGAAGTAGGTCCTCACAAGGGATTGGTCTCTCCATGACCAGGAGGATTTCTCCACCTATCTCATACCAGTCCAACAGGGCTACTGGCGGGGCTTTCCCATCTGAATGAATGGATTCCTCTTCTAACATTAACATTATGGCCACTTCAGAAGGAACCATTTTTCCATTGCCATCATCCTGAAGAATCAAAACAAAGAGAGCATGCGGAAAAGAAGCATAGAAACCCATTTACTGCAGAGATACTCAGAAACAACTTACCATTGTTTTATTTGGGATTTTCCGTTTGAAAATGTGCTTGATGGCTACCTGCAAGACACAAACAAGAGCATTTCTGACAGTGAGATGACTGACAGGAGACAAACTGGGATCATTTAGATTTCCCCTCCATCAAAATCTATTTTAATTTAGACAATTTAGACCACAAACATCAACAGTCTGATTACAAATTAATATACCCAAGTACTTTTCTCATGCTTTTATAAAAAGTCTGTATTTGCATACGAAACACTTACTGGTAGGTTGTCAGATTTGCGAAAGCCCTCATATATGGATCCATAACCTCCTGAAGCAAAGTAATCTCCTTCCACATACTTGGCTTCAAATTTGTCTGAACACAAAAAAACAGAAATGCAATGTTAGTTCATTTCAAAATTATTTCAAAATTATATTATTAAAAATAAAGTAATAGTATAATGAAACGGAAAATTGCATTAAATCATCACACCTTTATCGGTAATCACGTCGTCACTCTCTGAGGAGGTTGGAATTTGTTTGGCGTCACTGGAATCTGAAAATGACAGGAAAAGGGTTTTCTTATTGCAGAGATTTTCTTTATGTACACTTCTACTACCCCTTTGTGCTAAAACTTAGAGTCAAAACTGTATTTAAGGGTTTTTTAAATATGTATTTTTTCTAAATGGGCTGAGCATTTTAAGAAGGAACCTTTGGAAAGTTGAACCACAGATGGTTACTTTGATTGTCATAACTAAAACATTTTAATGTTCAGTACAGTTTAAATTAGTGTGAGTGCTTAGGAAATGTAAAATATGTTGATGTAAAATAGAGACATTTATTTGGTTGCAGTGTTTGCAGTTAAAGCAGACTTAAAAACAAAGACCACTTGTTTTTACGTTTTGAGATAGTCTGAGAGGAGTATGTCCTTAATTTGTTATGATTTGTTTTGATTTTTTTTTGTCCCTTGAGAAAACCATGGGGTCTGTGTCAGCTTATTTACCTTTTGGAGGAGTTTTAATCTTCTGTGACTCAATTGTTTCTTCCTTTTTGTCTTCCTGTCTTTTCACTGGGATGGTGGTAGATGGTTGGGAAGTCTCAGATTCAGAAGGTTCCTGGTTCACATGTTTAGTCTTCTGTTTCTTCTTTCTAGGCAAAGGATGCCTCTCAACGTTTTTGGTTTTTCCATCCTCTGAAGACGTCTCATCATGTCGTGCCATGTTAGTGCTAGACTCTGAAAATGAAAAAAAAAATGAAAAACAAAAAAAACAGCTCAATTACTATAAAATATTTCTTTTATATTTTCATCATTTACTGCTCGAGCTCACATAAAGTATGTCAGTGTGTTGGGGGCTTTTATTTGAAAAGCTATATGAGTTGAGATGTTATCACAAAGAAACAGAAAATCAAAGGTTGTCATTTTTATGAAGCAAATATGTAACAACGTTTTGCCGGGACTCTCATTTATATTTTGGATTGTCCATGGCAGAATCTTTGTCCGTGATCGTTCGCTGTTTTTACACAAAAACTTGAGTAAATCGGAAAATCTTTCCCTAATCTCAAAATATGTGCTTCACTCTGGAGCTCCAAGAATGTTATGGCTTAACCGTGTAGCTTAGCAACTTATAAAATGGGGCTCTCTGATATCAGTGATGTCACAGTCTGTTGCTAAGTTACACAGCATGGCTACTTTTTAGTGTTTATCTTTAAACTGACACATTCTGAAAGCACTTCAGTGTAAAACCTTTTTGAAAATGTGATTTTTATTACGTATTTACTGTTGTAAAATGTACGTTAAAGGTTTGGACAATTGTTGGACAACAGTT
This sequence comes from Oryzias sinensis, assembly GCA_037389245.1. NCBI lineage: Eukaryota > Metazoa > Chordata > Actinopteri > Beloniformes > Adrianichthyidae > Oryzias > Oryzias sinensis. Next base: position 8,389,012 of record CM074496.1, read on the forward strand.
GATTGCTCTCATGAGCTTTGAGGCCCACAAACTTGCTTCTACGTCTTACAAAGCAGACTTAAAAATAACAGCAACTCAACCTTTGAGATGGTCTGGGAGGAGTGCGACAATATGGTAGTTTTTAATTTGTCGTGCTTATTTTTAAATTTTCTGACCTTTAATTTCGTTTTGTAGCACTGTCCTGTCAAACTATTAGAGACATGTCCTTTACAAATAAATTAGAATTCGACCTATTCTGTTCAGCCTGCAGGTTGTCGTGTTGTTTGGGGTCTGTGTCAGCTCATTTACCTTTCAATGAAGTTTTCATCTTCCTTGGCTTTATTATTTCTCCTTCTTCTTTGTCTCCCTGTTTTTTTCTCTTGAGTTTTCTCACTGGGGTGTTGTCTTGGGTGCCGATAGATGGTTTTGTTGGCTCAGGTTCAGGAGTCTCAATTGGCCCAGGGAAAGTCACTTTTTTCTTCCTTTTAGGACAGGTCTTCCTCTCAACTTCTTTGGAAAAGCAGGATGAGTTAAAATATCACAGAAACACAAAAACCAAACTTTAGCATTTTTATGAAGCAAACATGTGACTAAAAGTTTTGCCGGGGACTCTTATTTACCAATATATTTCTGATTGTCCATGGCATAATCTTTGTCCGTGATCGATCGATGTTTTTTACACAAAAACTTGAGTAAATCGGAAAATCTTTCCCTAGTCTCAAAATATGTGCTTCACTCTGGAGCTCCAAGAATGTTATGGCTTAACCGTGTAGCTTAGCAACTTATAAAATGGGGCTCTCTGATATCAGTGATGTCACAGTCTGTTGCTAAGTTACACAGCATGTGACTTTAGCATTAGTTTACTTTTTGTTTTTTACATATGAATCGATACAATCTGAAAAATACTAAAACATTTGTGAAAAATGTGATTTTACAACATATGTACTGTATTTTTTTTAGCCCAGAGGTCCAACAAATTATATTGTGCATAAAGCATAAAAGCTGTCATGAACATGATTTGACTAAACTACCCATAATGCCAAGACAAACGAAGCGGCAGGGGATCGGTCAGAGTGGTTGATAGGAAGCTTTTCTTGTGAACTGACTTTTAATTGTATGTTTTCTTTATTAAAAATGAATCCATTGAATACTTTAGTTTATTTCCAGTGCAAAGTTTTAAATGTCCTAGAATGCATCACCCAGTCCACCAAACCCTTCATAAGTGGAACTGCTTGTAACAGCTAATCAGAGGTTGTGGCTGTTCAGCTAGGCCCAGCAGCTCTCAGATCAGTTTCTGAGCCCGTTTTACGAGTCTTTTCACTTTAACCACGGAAAACAGCGCTTGCTGTTCTAGCAGAGCAAGCTGTGGAAGACCAGAGAGGCGTCGCTATATTTGAACATCTTTACACCTTTTTCAAAGAAATGCAAAACTTTGCTTGACATTACATCAATATCTACACTTGTTAAATTACACATACAGTCAATTTGTGTCACTTTGGACACTGACAAGGAAACCTTTATCCTATTCTTGACAAAAAAGGTCAGTTGATCCCACGAGTAATGACGCTGCTCCATCTGATCCTCTCTGTAGATACTTTAGCTGCAGAATCTGATCAGACAGAAGGGAATCAGGCTTACCTTCAAAAGCTTTTTTACTCATTTCGTTTCCAGCAATTCAAAATAAAACCCACCTGAAGTGAATCTGCTTGTTTTTAGCTCAAATGTATGATTACTTTTATTACCATAAAAAAATACATTCCTCTGGCTTTCATTTACTGCCATCACTTCATCTCTGCTTCTCTTGGTATAAATGGTAACACAACCAAACCTCACTGAGAGGAACAGGCCTGGCAGTGCTTAAAACATCCAAATGTCAGACCATGACATGCTGCCAGCTGCTGGTGGCTTTGAATTGCCAGCGGTGGCTGATGGCGGTGTGATTGTTTCATTATAAGATTTGGTCAAGGTGTCAAAGAGGTTCCCTGTGTCGGCGCTGGAGCTATTAGGCTCAATTTCAGTTGCCAGAAAGGGGGAAAACTGAGCCAGCTCTGTGCGCCACAGTCAGAGTGGCCTTAAAGAGCCACTGAAAGGGTCACAAAAATTACTATTCATAACACTTAATGGCTTATGAATTAAGTTTTTCTCCAAATTATTGTAATCACACACAAAACAAAAAAGGTCATTGGGATTTGGCTTTGGAGACCTCAGAAAACACGGTGAACTTATCATGTTTCCTGTGGTTCTTTTGTGTTTCCCTTTTTAAACAAACCAGATTTTGAAACTTTCATAAATCAGAAGGAGAACTGCAAGTGCGGTCGCAGTTTCTGCCTTTTTCATATTGAAAGAAAAAGTTCTGGTTTGTGTGGATTGATTCAAATGAATGCTGGTAGAATTGTACATTTAGTTGTGTTTGTGTGCTCAAACTTTTCCGCCAAGTAAAACCAGAGGTGGCAAAAAAAAAGATGGAGACATGCTGGTCGAATTGTGAAATTTCAAGCATTCAGAGCAGACAGCAGAGATCAAACTTCATCTACAGCAGGACCTTAAACAATGAACATGATAAAGAAGGGAATTTAAGACAAATTCAAGTGTTCAAAAATAGAAATAGAAGAAAGGAAATCAGTCACACTCCCTATGAATAAAAATGTATTCACTTCCTGTGTATCGTGAGTATTAAAGACTGTCTCCTCTAACAGGCTGAAGCTGAAGGGCTCCTACATCATGTAGTGATGACGTTTCCCCTAACAAATCCTGTAATAACGATCACTGGAATGCTGGAAATGTTCATATCAAGACAGCACAGCATGGAGTGGATTCCATGAAACTCACCTAAAACCCCCAAACCCTTAGTTAAAAGTCCCACTCCTATTTTAAAAGGTTACCAGTAGTCTTTTAAATATGATTATGAAGATTTTTATGGAAATAAAAAAAAAACTTGTTTGAGACATAGTTTCTGCAGAGCGATTTATCAGAAATTCACCTCTGAGTTGTGTTTCGGTACTGTTGGCACAGAGCAACCCCACCCTCCCTTCCTGTCATCCATGACTGAGCTATCTGTTTACATGCTCTGTTTACAGCCCCCCTCACCCCCAACCCTGACATTACCAGCGCAGCAAAAACAGCAAGCAACATCAGAGCTATTCCGCCGTACAGTTCTGATCCAGATTCCAGCTCAGACGAAGACACACATGGATCTATTTGTCTGCAAGTGGATGCTTCCGAATGGGGCAAAGCAGAGAGCTTGTGACCCACCCACCGTATTTTCTACGTCACAAATAAGATCTTTGTCAAACAGCATGTTTTTGTCCGCTCCTGTAATCTTCATTTTCTTTACGTACATATTCCTTCATGAGAAAAATAACATAAGAACATGTTAAAATCACCCCAAAAAATTTATTTTTCATTATTGCAGAAATAATGAGCCACAAGGAATAGAATTCGTCTTTGTGTATTATCTCACATTCAATGGAATTTATTTATATAGACTAAACAAGTTTTGGAGCCAAAATGAAAGTTAGCATGCAGACGGCCTCCATCAAAATGGTTAAACTTAAATTGAGGTTAGTTTTTAAGTAATTTAAAAAAAGATGAGGAATATGATGTTTTTCTATAAACCAAAAAGTCTTCATAGGCAGACTTAGGTCATGCCATAATTCAAGCATTCGTTTCCCAGTTTATGGTCCACCTGCATCAAGTGTTATTTTGAGAAAACATTGAGCAGGTTAATGAAAAAAAAAAAACATGCAGCTGATGATAAATCAACAAGAAAATAATAATAAAGCTGTCCTGTAATGATGTGTGTCATTACATGTTGCACTAACAGATGCTGGATGGTTTCCTTGCTGCGCTATTACCGTTAATAATTGGCGCACTTGTGAAGACTGACAGTCTGAGTCATATTACCATAGGTCAATTTTCAAAATTGCATGTATGACGTGTCCACACATAGACGCGGCCATTTTCTTTTTCTTTTTCTGAGCCGCTCGCAGATTAGATGTAATAGACGTGCCGGGAAATGTGCAGTGCAGAGAATGTCAACCACATGTTCAAACATAAAGAGACCTGTGAGAATTGAGACAAGCACTCATAAGGTTAATCAAATGTAATTTCTTCATGGTCTCTCTGCTTTAGTCAGCCTGTCATTTTATTATTCTAGATTTCTGCTATTGTACAACAATAATCTGTGCATGGCTGAGCTCTGCCACACTAAATTAGCTGCAAACAGAAATAGAACAGAGTGAGGGTATGCATTTCCCACCTTGGAAATTGGCTGCACACCAGCAACATGTGGGGAAAGTAACTAATTAGGAGGTGGGGGGAACATAGCGGATTTGGGGCGGCTTTGGATTACATGGAATAGTTTTCTTCTTCGGCTGCATTTCTGTGGTCAGCGTGATGGAGGAGGCCTTGCCTTCATCAGGAGCAGATCTGACCTCTAATGTGATTAACTGGCTGGCCAGAACAAAAGAAACTCAAGGTTAAGAGTGGAAGAAGAAGAAGTAGAAGAAGTGAGGTCTGCGACTTCTCATCTCAGGTGTTTTTTTAGCCCGGGGGTGGCGTCTCATGCGTGGCACCGATCCAAGCTTGTAGGAGTGTTAAACCTCTCAGGATGCGGGGAAATGGAATGACAGGACTCCTTTAAGCTCCCCTCTGTTCTTGTAATGGACTCCCGAGTCGTCGAGGCAGGGTTAGAAACATCAGATGTTCATTTTCCTCACATGAGACTTCTTTTTTCACCGTTCCCCCTTTTAGCCGTGTTGCCTTTCAGATTCCTCTGTGGCTCCATCTCTTTTACCCAAAGAATCAGAGTCCTATCAGTGAAATCAAAGGTGATTATACAGCTCACTAGTCATTTAGGATCTCTGCGGCTGCGGTAAGTATGTACTGTGGGCCGCAGCCCCAAAGTCTCTGTTTATTCAGTGAAAGTGCTCTGTAATTTATTTAAAATAATCTATTTTAACAAATAAAGAGGTCATTGAGTGAGCGCACTGCTGCAGGCTCACATTTAAATACCTCTCTAAGAGCCTGACTGGCTGACAGGCTGCTGAGCTGGCTGGACCCTGAGGATGCAGGGGCAGGCCTTCTTCTCTGGACGGCGTGATTCCCCATCATCCGAAGAGCGCCGTCACTGTGTTGCTAAAGGGAACCCTTTCTCCCGATGACAGCGGAGGGACCAGTCTGTTTAAAGTTCACCCTTTGAAATGATTCAAACACAAAGGCTCTGTTTGAGGCTTGGGCCCTCCTGAACGTTTCAGGGATGAGTAAATAACGCAGATGGGATTACAAGGAAGCCCTCTCAGTCATTTCTAAGGGCTTGAAATAGAGCTGGGTTTTCAAGCATACCAGTACATCTCCCCACTTGCTCTCTGTGGTGGCATCAGCAGCTCAGGTGCACTGTGTGTCCGTTATGTGCTCCTGTCTGATGGGTTCTGAGTGCACCACAGAGCCGGACGCATCAAAGGAAGTCAAAGAGAGGAGGCCAGTCCAACTGTAAGAGGCCCAGTTATATAAATGGAGCCAAAGCACTTTGCTTTATTTGGACTTGTTTGGGATTATTTGTTTGTACACCACACAGCTTCACGCTTGACGAGATGCAGAGCAGGGTTTTTCCTCCCGGTTTAAGCGGCCACACTGTGCACCTTGTTGCTGCACAAAACAGCTTTTTTTGCCGCATTGAATCCTTCAGCTTTCTGTTTTGCTGTGAATTTGCCAACAATAGTCTCGCCAGATACTTCATCAAGCTCCTTTTACTAAATCTGGTCAGCGATTGTAGCTTGTGTGAGGTTCAAGTACGAAGCGGCACATTTTTGAGTGTTTATTTACCAAGAGTGCAAGAAGAAGACTGACATTTCACCAAACGCCTGAACCAAAACATCAGTAGACCATGACTGGCATCTGGTGCAGCAAGTGCTGCTTCTGCACAGGCCAAAGAAAACCCAGTTAGGAGGAACCCCCATCCACTCCAGTGGTCCAAAGCAGAGAAGGGCACGAGAAGGAGTTGTTATCATTTCAGTGTAGTGCTTTAATTGAATGTTTTCTCTTTAATTTGTTCAAAATCCAGAAACGTTTACGTCTTTCCACATGAGATTCGGGCTGTTCTCACTCACATTCTGCTATCTGGCAGTTCATCCCCTCCTGATTGCCACAGATAACGTCTATGTTGCCTTCTGAACAGTGAATAGCTCCATCTGTACAAGCTGACATTGTGGTTTGGGTCAGTGAGTCAGGGGCAGGCTGATGGATTACTTTACTAATGATTTTGGCCCTAGAGTGAGCTTGTTTTAAAAAGGCAGACGCTGGGTGAGTCAGTTTGAGTTTCATGAGATGTTATGGATTGGTGGAGTTGTGTGTGGAGCTCTTCTTCAATGGCTGAATTCTGCGCTTGATTATTTAATGTTCTTGTTTTACAAACCGGGTTTAATCTGCAGAGCAAAGAAACAAGAAATTCAATCGGCTCAGATAATTTTAAAGAGCTAAAGCAGGTTAGACCTTTCTTTCACAAGCAAAAGCTGCAGGGTGAATGCTAGACTCTTTCACCGTAACATAATATGCTGATTTACATTTGAGATGTTTGCATGTACTGTACCACCAGCAGAAGATGTCCTCTGTGATTGAGCCCACCCAGAATGCAGTGCTGTGAGGGAGCATGGCCCTTACCTCCCATAGGGGGCAACAAGGTCCTGTGTCCACATTTCAAGCAGGGCTGTCACTCACAGTAGGGGAGAAGGGTTCTGTCTTGGGGTCAGCACTTATGTTCTCCAGCTAAAAAAGCAAGGCTGGCTCTCAGAGGACAGGCGGTAGTTGAACACAGCATGCTTTGTGTTGCATCTTTGCAGGTCAAGATGGAAGATGAGCAGAGCAGATATGAAAGACAGCAGAGGCATGCGGTTTCCAGGTGGAAATCTAAAGGTTTAATACGGGGATGCCCAAATCCAGGCCTCGAGGACCAACTTCCTACTAGTTTTCCAGAAATCCTGCCTTTTCTGCTGTTGATTACCTGTATTGGGTGGGTTTAGCCAATAACAAGCTTCGATGGCAGGTTGGTTGGAAAACATGAAGGACACCGGCCCTCAAGGCCTGGATTAGAGCACCCCTGGTTTAATGCAAAGGGCCTGTTGTGGGTGATGGAAAAATGCAGTTTGAAAAAGCTCAGGTGTGACATTGATGAAGTGCTGGGTGGGCCACAAGCTCCCTGCTACATTCTGGTGCATGCACTTAAATTCATTTTATTTATATATCCCACATTTACAACAACAGTCATCTCAATGGGTTTAAATGTTTTGCACTGTTTGCGTTTTTTCTTTGCATCTTTCTTTTTTTTCAATTGCAGACAAATAAATCCATGTACGTCTTTGTTTTTTTCTCACCTAAGCTGGAATCTGTCTCAAAACTGTATGGCTGGATAGCTCCAACATTGCTCGGCATTTTTGTTTCAGCAGCAATGATGAGTTGTTGGTGTGAGGGGCTGTAAGCTGTGAGATAGGAAAATACATTAACAGGTGGACGATGGGAAGTGGGGCCGGGTTTGCTCTAGCCCACAACTCAGAGAATAATTTCTAATGAACTACTGCTGCTCTGCAGAAACTATGTCCCACAAAACGATACAGATTTTTTGAGTATTGCCAAAATCTGGCATAATCATAATTAAAAACAAAACAAAACACTGGGAATACTTTTAAAATGGATCAGTGAGGATCAGAGTGGGACTTTAACACCAGAGCTTTAGCTCCAGTGTGGATGCTCCATTTATGCAACTAATAAAATTCAGATAAGCAGCTTTGCTCTGATACGCAACTCTTAGAAATGTTAATTCCATAAGCGTTTGAAAAATATGATAATTAAAAGAATGTGTCGCCAACAAAGGGTTGACTTAAGGCTCGCCTTTATAGGTTTAACTTTATAAAAAAAATTAAAAAATGCAGAAACAGTGTGTGAAAAATTCATAGTGCATCTTTACTTTTTTGAGGTACTTAAGAGGGTCAGAAGCAGTCAGGTGTTGTTAACATAAACCCTTGAAAAAGGGAAAGTGAGAAACTGAGTCCACAAAACCAGAGTTTTTTTCCCCTTTAGCCCACAGATAAGGTTCAGGTTGACAATATGCCATGGAGAAAAGAAACTGTTGCTGCATTTTCTTTGATGGTTTACCTGGATGAATCATCAGCTATCAAAAAAGAGCACAACCTCAGTGATTTGTGTAAAAACTGGCATTTCAATCCACAATGACCTTATGTGGAGTTGTTTTCATAAATGGCAGATGAGACCTAAAAGATATGTGTGCTATCTTAGGCACTTTAACGTTGGGAGTTGGGTCATCTAGCCACTAGACAGTGGTCTGAACCTTTTTTCTTCAATGATTTGTGATCTTCACTGGTGTCCATGGATCTTTCCACCTTTATCCACCTTTGTCATGGTAGGGAGAACACGTCAAAGTAAGGGTGGGGTCATCTAAGATAGCACAAGGGTTAAACAGCGTAATGTTTTTTGGGCTGTGTCTTCTTCACAGATATGCTGCACGTGCAGAGGACACTGTTACATAAATCTTCAATCACCATCAGATCTGCATTTTATATTCTATAATAACGGACTTGTGTTGAAGGTTGGAACTTTTTGAGTTTAAACAAGAGAGAAATGTGTGAAAATGTTATTGTCTGTGAGAGTAAAGTGGGTAAAGTGTGTGGTGAGGAGTTTTACAGCCTTAAATACATCTCTAATCCTACTTCACTCATTTCACCTATCCCTTGTCATTTATGGAACTTATTCCCTGTTGGGTAATGAGGGAACACTGTATTGGTACATATTCCACACGTTCATTTTTGACTTTGTGGTCATTTTTTGTATCTGTGACAACTGTACTGGGGAGGAATTGTCAGAAATTCCTCTATTTTAACTCAATTTTGACCACTAAAAAGCACACAAATATGTCATTTTTTTGATTGACAAGTCATCCTTATCATTGGCTTTACTGTCATCAACTCGTGATTGAAGACATCTTCTCAGCAGACAGACTAAGATAAAAAGCTTAAAACTGTACAACCAGCCATGTGATAAGTAAAATGGTCCAAATTTAAATCACTTCAGCTTAGCTCAGAATTCCCTTGCTACTGCCAAACAACAAAAAGACTGTATAGTTTGGGACCATCTGGATTCTAAAAGTAATTTAGAGACCACGCTCACTTCTTTTTTTAACCGCAAATTTGATGTCACCAATTTTGTGAAGTAAAAACCTGACTTAACCTTTTTCCAGATCTTCAAGGCCACACACACACAGACGGGTGTCACACACCCAGGAAGCCATTTCTAGTGAGAGAACACACAACTGCTTCTTCCAGTAAAACAGATGCAACACATTAGATCAACTTTTTGTATGTAAAAAGGTGAATTAGAGAAGGAACAATGCAGTACTTTTTGTTTTCTCTTTGAAGCTTTTTATTTATTTTTTGTTTTTAACAGAGTCAAGGAAAGTAGTTGAAATTAAAAACATTTCTATTCTTCTGAGATGAAATAATCTGTGTTTTTGGGTATGTGTCTTTTTGTTGGTGAAGGTTCTCATTTCTTGTTTTGACGTTGAGTCATGGAATCCAGCACGTAAAATGGGATTTCCACAATCTGTTCAGCTGCAACACTCATTCTGACACCTGAAATGGGAAGATTCAACCATTGTTCATCAAAAAAGAACAGGAAAGGAAAGGTCATCAGCTGGATGACTAGTTCTCACAGTGGTTATCTCTTTTAATGCTTGCAGAAAATAAAAAGCAATGAGGTGTAAAACATCTGCATATTCTGACACAGGGAGGCTTAGCTTGTTGGTTTGTCTGCATGGGGGGGTCAGAGGTCATTAGGGCTCAGAGAAACGGGCGCTGAATGACAGGAAGATCCCCCACACTTTCTCCACACGTTTTACCCAAAACACTGACCTCTCTTTTGCCCTGTGGGTGCTCGCCCACCACAGGCATTAGGCACTTAAAAGAAACTCTACCCCAGAAAAAGCACATTGGACCATGTGCCAAATTACATTAAGAAGCGATGCTGGCCTAAACATGTGTCTGTCTATCTGCCGTACTCCTTCCTTGGCTCCCACCCTCTTCTTTAATCTCCTGGAGAGACTCATTTAAGGACTGTTGTGCATGCTAATCCTTGCTAACTTAATTAGAGGTTCAAAGATGACCAAATTGTCACCAGACAACAGACCTTTAGATTTAACAGATTCTACCCAAATTGTAGAATGCCAAACCCTGCCATGACTTTTCAATGTAACCCTTGTGCTATCTTAGATGACCCCACCCTTACATTGACGTGTTCTCCCTACCAAATCTCCCTACTAAATCATTGAAGAAAAAAGGTTCAGAGCACTGTCTAGTGGGTCTATATGACCCAACTCCCAACGTTAAAGTGCCTAGGATAGCACAAGGGTAAAAAAACGTGGATCTTTCTTTTTTTATATATATAATCACAATGATCCAAACACCACACTCAATTTCTGTTTGCATAACGACACACTTCAGTCAAAACATAATTGTAAAAAGACTATCAGTTTTCCTTTAGTCAACACAGTCCTCAATGATCAGACACTATTGCAGCCACTTCCACACTGCTATGATAAGTAAATAGCACATTAAAATAAATACAAGAAAAACATATTTAGTAATTAGTAATTTTATGTAAGGGATAATTTATTTAATTAATGAAGATCACAAATCATCGAAGAAAAAAGGTTCGGCGCACTGTCTAGTCCCAATGTTAAAGTGCCTAGGATAACACAAGGGTTAATTGAGATAAATTAAAACACTTAAAACACTTTAGCCATCTGAAAAGTAAAAAGGAAAAACAAGTTTTAGGTGAGATCCCACCTGTGCAAGGGGAGGGGATAATTTTTTATTTCATTGTTTTACTGACATGCAATTATATTTTTATACTTTGAATCTATATGTATATGTTTAAAAGGTGTTTTACGAAGCTGACTTGTGGAGGTTAGGCGACATTTGAGTGAATAAAGGGGTCAAAAGGGTTTGGGAACCACCTACAGTGGATCATTTGAACCAACAGAAAAGACACAGAAAGAAGTCAACGAAAAGTCCAGCTCAATTCACAAGTCAGTGGTAGCCAGGAGTCAGAAAAATGCTGGTAAAACCTTTGTCACAGCTGCCCTAAGGGTAGAAATGGGCATGCTGCAGGCAAAAAAAAGGGAAAACATGTACTGGGGATGCAGGTGGCCCTAATAAAATATCAATGGCCCTAATAAAATATCAAGGTCATAGAATCCTCCCTTAGCCCATAGTACAGGCATACTGTGGGCAACATGTCATACCAAACACTTAAGCAGCACTTAACAACCCGATTGTTAGAAGATAAGTAAATACTCAATTAGAGTGTAGTTCAGGAGAGCATTCTGGGAGCATCTCACGGGCACCAAGGTGTCACCTGCACACCATGTCTATGCGGTCAGTAGGGCACCGATGTGTGTACCTTACTAAAAACTAGAGTGTGGCATAAGGGCTACGTACGACAGCATCATTCATACGTCATACTGTAAGTGTGTACGTACACTAAACTTACCAATACTTTACGATGTTACGTTTTTATTTTCATGACGTCACTTGAGGTGGCCATACGAGACTAATATGAACTGCAAGACACACCCTTAAGATGCACCCATCTGTGAACCCTCCTAGGACTAGGATAACCTAAAAATCTAGATCCCCAGTACGGATGCAGTTAACTAAGGCTTAACCCTTGTGCTATCCTATAGGCACGTTGGGAGTTGGGTCGTCTAGACCAGTGTTTTTCAACTTTTTTGAGCCACGGCACACTATAACCTTGACAAAAATCCCGCGGCACACCAGCATCCAAAAAAAAAAAAAAAAGCAGAAATTCATGGTCTGTATTGATCGACAGCCCCCCCCCCCTGCAATCTCACGTGGATTTTTGTGATAACTGTGGCAGAAAAAGCAGGGAGTTGAGGCTGTTTTTTTTTATAAGAGATGAAATAAAAGTTAAAATAGAAAAATTTAGAAATTGTTTTTTTTTGTTGTGGTTTCAAGACGTTTCACAAGGATGACTCATTGTGCGCTGTCCCTTTAAGCCAATGCATCATGGGAGATGTAGTGTGAAAACTGCCGAAAAGGGCAGAAAGACTTGCGTCTCTGAGCTTCATTGTGTTGTTCACTTGTTCCAAAGTCAAAACTCCATTTTGAGGTTGTTAACTTCAAGCAATATCATTTATTTTTTTATACTTACTTAATATTGTAATTAGTAAATTTTTTGTGTTTTTTTGTTAAAGACGTTTACAGCTGTTATTTTTGACATTTTAGCTGAGGGTAATACTTTTGTATTATAATTACAGAGTTAAAAAAGGAAAGGAAGCTCAGGTCATGTGATTGTGCAATTCTACAGAATTGTTATATTGTTTCTACAGTATGTTTTACAAGTAAACAATTTTGAGAGTTATTGTAAATCATTTTTTACTTATCTGCCATGTAGCACTCGCTGCAAATGCTGCTTATTGCAGATAAAAGAGGCAGACATAAAGAGCCACAGTTTACTAGAAAAACTTCCCATCAACCCTTCTGACCAATCACCTGCCTTGGGCATGGGGTCATTGAAGCCAGACGAGAGAGTGATGCTGTGTGCATTTAATGTAATATCAACTGCAGAAATGTTCTTTCAATCTCAATCTCCTGCTGGGACACTTCCACTTAGACTGTGTGCGTTTTCAGTTGACAGAGATGGGAAAATACTTACGATCCTATGATCCTTCCTCATGGTGGCCCTGAAGTACAAATCCCATCAACAAATTACTCTATAGAAAAACATAATAAAGATCATAATGATGCTAAAAAAAAAGCAAAACAAATAATAAAACGCTAACTTAAAATTTCAGAGAACAACCCAAAATTCTAGAAACCCAAAACCAAAAAAACCCACCACATTTTCAAAAACTGAAACAAAATAAAAAGGAAAACTTTCAGAAAACAAAAGTATTTTCCAGAAATCAAATAGGAAACAAGAAAAGATAGGGACTATGGGACATCACTGTTTGACTGATGAGGTTTATTCACCTTTTCAACTGGAAGTTATTGGGTATAAAGCGCATTAAACCAAAAGAAATTGATTTTTCTGGTGACACAAATATATCTGCCCCCACCCAAAAAAGCATCCCCCACCCACATCCACTGCAAAAGTTGTTTTCCAATTTCTTTTTTTAAATTTTGGTTTCTGGATTTTTTCATTTATTTCTAAAATATGTCTAATTTTTTTATTACTTGTTTTGTTGTTGTGATCTTTAAATTGTTTTTGCATTTAAGAAAAGAATGTGTCAAGAAAATAATCAGATGAATGCCGCCTTGTCTTTGTTATTGGAGCACCTGCTGCATTAGAGGTCTGTGCATGGAGTCTGTTGCTGTATAGAGCTCCATTTTCCCCGGTAATGCTGATGAGTGATAATCAAATTTCTGTTCAATTGAATATAGAGATTTTTCCCTTGATCCTTTTAAACAATTTAAAATGATCAGGATAATTTCAAATACATTTTACTCTTTATAGTACACTAGCAGCTGTATGTCACAATCTACTCTTTGAATGTCTTGTTTGTGTTTCTTCTGGAGCCTTCAGCTCCACATCAGTATGATGCTTAGGTTTGTATAATTCAACCAAACTACTGTTGAGTTCACACTGCTTGTGTGCAGGACGACCAGCTGTTGGTCACCCCAGGCGTCCAGCAGCTGCCGCCCAGGAGCCTGTTTTCCTCCCGTTTCCTCTCACGTATTCATCCTCTCAAATGCGGAGCGAACCTTCAATCAGCTTAATGATGACACAACCTCTCAGTTTTCACACACTTCAATGTCTGTCCAGCGTATCACTCACACACACAGGCATGCACAGACCTACACATAAGCACACATACACCGACTTAAATGCAATTTGCTCCACTGGCAGACATCTGTTGGTAATTATAAGGCTGTCTCAGCAGAGAACTTGTGATATTTAATATTTCCTTACCACTTGAACAAATAAGCTATAATAACTGCAAGGTACTTGACCACAGGAGTCGAAGAGATGTGCAGCAGGAGGGAAAATGTCTGCGCTCTGTTTGATTTTGCATTGTTTTCCTTGGATTTTACCTCCAGTGTATATTCAAAAAAACATAAAGAGGGAATCATTTGAAGGAATCAATAACCTGTATTTGCTTTCGAACTTACACAGAGAACAACAAACGTAAATCAGTGGTGAAGATATAAATAAGTTTCAAACCACTCACTCTTGAGTCCTGTACACAGAGACACACCCACGCTCTTTTGCACACATACATACACAGACACACACACACACGCACACACACGTGCCTATAAGGGGCCGATGCGCTAAGGACGTGTTGCAGAGCTGCTGTGCATCAAGAAACTTTCACAAAACGCTCATTAACTTCGTTCACAAAGCCACCTTTGTGACCTGCCAGATCCTGAACTGCTCTCCTGCTACACACACACACGCCTACACACCCACACACACCTACACACACACTCTGACCAAATGAGAAAGCACTTAAAGTCTGTATAGGATTAATCCTATACACCTTAAGACATAGTTTTGACTTTGTGCTGAAGTTTTTCTGTTGGATTTTTGGTGCTTACCATGATGAGTACATTTGTGAATGCAAGGAAAGGTCATCAGAAACAGTTTGGTTGTCTGAACCCAACCATACACCATATATTACAGTTGTTTTTTCAATTGTTTACACGCAATTTAAAAAACTTGGATCTTTCTTTTTTTTTTTATATAATCACAATGATCCAAACACCACACTCAATTTATGTTTGCATAATGAAACACTTCAGTCAAAACATAAATGTATAAAGACTATCAGTTTTCCTTTACTCAACACAGTCCTCAATGATCAGACACTAAATAGCACATAAAAAATACAAGAAAACATATTTAGTAATTATTAATTTTATGTAAGGGATAATTTAGAAAAAGGATAGTAACTGCACGACACTGATGCTGCAGATGGAATATTTTACACTTTTATGTCAATGTATCTCCCTCTGTTTTCTCAGGGAAATGTCCAAACTACTGATGCAACAGTAGGTTGAACCATTTGTCAGCCCATAGTTGATAACAAGGTTCTTAAGTTGTTTTTGTTCACTTTTCGGCATATTCCTTTCAGGGATCCCCACAGCGAATCAGCTTTCACTGATTCCCACAGGTAGTTTGGTGGAGATTTTTACGCCAGATGTCCTCCCTGACCTGTATTTTATCTGAGCTGGGGACTGGCACAGGGGGACCCCTTGGCCCCTCTTGTTAGGCAGCAGTGCAAAGGGTTTGGCCCAAGGTCCCACACTGGATGAAGCTCATCATGTCCCATGGGACATGAACCCTGGTTTCCCTTGTGCCAGGCCTACGCACAACCAACTGAGTCATCCAGCCGCATCTAGGTCATAAAGTATTGCACGAATTTCTTGAAGCAAATTTGGTCCTTGTCTTCTTTGTTCAAGTCCGTCTCATTTCCTTTACCTGGGCCTTTTCCTCTATTTCTTTCTTCATCTACCTGGGCCTTCTCCTCTTCCTCTACCACTTCCATCATCTCCTCTTTGAGCTCCCCCTTTCATTCTCACTCTTCTTCTAGCTCCTTTGATTTTTGTTGTAGACAGGTAAACTGACCTGCTGCCTTTTGTAACACAACAGACCGCTGCGTTTTCAAATTAGCATGCGCTTCCACACAACTGAACCAGTTGCGCTTCCACACAACTGGTTCATTTGTGTGGTCATTAGTAATACAGGGCGTTGTAAAGACAAGGACGTAACCTCACAATCCTTATCTGTGTCTAAGGTGTGAACATGTGTGAAGAGTTTTACAAATAACTGTCATGCAAAAAGGGTGAATTGACTTGGTGTGTAACGTGCAGATCTGCTGAGGTATGTTGTTCATTGGAGTAGAATTTAGCAGATTGTGGAAATGTTTATTTTAGTGTTTAAAGAATTGTTAAAAACTGTAAATAGCTGTAAACAGATGATTCAAAGTCAAGCAGACTATCGATGTAAAGACGAGAGCGGTGTTCCAAAGTTCTCTAATTCTATTAGAGAACTTTAGAGGGGAATCTAAAACATAAAAAAACATATAATGTTTGAACTTGAATGTAGCAGATCCTTTTTATTGTCCTTTACAAACAAAGTAAGGCAGAGTATCTTGGTTCAAACAGGGTTTACTGTAACGAAAGCAAAGTTGAGCCAAGGTGAAGGAAAGAGGATTGTCCCTTCACACGATAGAAGACATTGTAGTGAGGATGCCCAGAGGGGAGACAACAGTGTGCACATCAGTTCAGGGCTTATCTAATGCCATTGTCACTCTTGTCCGTAGAGATGGATTTGGGCTGTCAGAAGGTGAACAAATTGGCAAATCGGTACGGGCCATGGAGCTGGAGGCCTGCACACAATTTTAAGATTGTACACTGCTCAGTTAACTCGTTGAGCAAAAATGTTCATGTACATTTTTTCTGCGGGCATGCTGCGAGTTGTAGTGAATACTAAAACAGTTTCAGGAGAAACTACAAAACACACCTTAAGATGCAGCTGCTCCTCTCCATAAACCTCTACGGGCCAGAATAACCCAAAAACACTTACGGGTCAACTCCTGTACAGATTCATGTGACTGGGGAATAAACTAAGCATATCGGGTACCATAGATTTAAAATGGTCTGTTAGTGCATAACCCCGTCTTGAAGGGGATCTTATAGTCTCTTCATTACTACTAAAAGGCAAAAGTTGTGCAATCCAGTTGTGCCTTCATTATGACTATGAAGTGTTTTATATAAATATCTATACGAAATCAAGCTCATAAATTTAAAACAAAGGAAGTTAAAAATTATATAACTTTATATATTATAATAAAACAAAAATGTAGATTTCCAAAATAATCTTTTTTAAACAGTCTTAAAAAAGTTCAAAAACCTATTTGCACATCTGGTCCAAGTGTGTGGGCAAAGCTGTTTTTTGTCAATTCCCCACAGACATGATTGAATTTTGCTACTTATACATGATGTTTTTTTCTCTTTTATATACTGTATTTATGTCTACATCTTCAACACCCAAAACTGCAGCTTTACCAGGAACTTTCAGGTTTTTTTTTTATTATTGAAAAAATAATTATTTTGTTACAACCTCCTGGTTTTTTATTTCATAAAATAAAGGTTTAAATTGCTTGATAAATTAGGTCAAAATTTAAATGAATATTTAACATAACTTATCAAGTAATGCAAAAATGTTCCTAGGTGATTAAGCCCTAAAATCATAAATACTTTGAAAAAACAAACGTATGTACTGAATTAAAAATGTTAACAGAAGCTCTTCTAAACAAGTTTACCAGGAGGCACTCCTGCCTGTCTGTCCTCAAAGTCAGTGATCTGCTCAGGTTTCCAGGAAGGTCGTTTGCAGCAGCCTGGTCTGTTTTCCCTTCTGCCTGATGAGTGCAGATACTTGGGGAAGAGGTCAGCCTATACCTCCATGAATTTCCATGATAGCAGCTTCGCCAAAATCTGCTGTTCCCATTGGCAGATTTAGGCTCTAAGTTACACAAAGATGTCCCAAGATGTCTTCATGCTTCCATGAAACATGTTCTCCTAAATAAAATAGCCCTCTTCGAGACTTGTGGCTTTATACTTTTTTTCATCAAAACATATTTAGGTCCTAAGGAGAGCTGCAGTTTTGCTATGACAGAAGAACACATCCCTGATGGATGGCAGAGGAGTAATAAGGGTTGAGGAGGGGTACAATGATGAAAAAAAGATGCACATGCTCATTCATCCCTCGGGGGCTCTTATAGCCACAGCTTAATGAATTGAACAGTGTGGTGAGGACTCTTGGACCGACTGAAGGTGGCATCTTTGCTGACCACAATGAACAAGCCGGCTCGGCTTCTATAACCACATGTGACTGCTCCCCTCGCGCTCCGTGACCTGTCACATAATCAGGCCCTTCTCAGTGCCTCCCACTGAAAAAGACACAAATCTGTATACTCCCCCGCCCCCATCATTTATTGCCTTATAAAAAGACTTCTGGTCAGTTTTTGCATTGCTGGTTTTCCTCCACATAGTGCTCCATTCATCATGGACTGGTGCAGGGAGACCTCCTGCTCTAACATTTCCTGGAAAAGGAGTGGCAGAGTTCCACAGGTTGACATTAATATAAAAAAATTCAGAAATAAATTATTTCCTAATAGCCCCTCACCTTTCCTAGCTTGTGTTTTTGCAATCATTTATGATCCAGCAGGGATGTGTCTGTATTTGTCTTTGTTTAGTTACAAACTAATTTGTCTTTTTTTTTTTTCTTTTTTTTTGACTCCTGACTTCCTCTTAGGGTCAAGAGGCCCCTGTGGCGCCTAAACGCTCTCCACAAGCTTGTGAGGCTCGGTAGTGAATCGGGTGCCTGGCAGGCATAACTCTCCCTGTCAAAGCGGAGAGGGAAGCAATAATTTTTCGCCACAATGTCCTCACCCCACTCCAGGCTAATAAGGTGGCTGACGTGCGACCGTTTTTTTGTGCCGGCTTGTAAACCTTTATTGAACATGACAGCTTTGTTGGGATATTTGAGCAACATTTTGCAGAACCTCATATCAGATCAATTTGAGGGTGGATGCATGTTTGCGTTCGCGAAAGGTGCTAAAATTGAAAAGTTATCTCGTTATCACTACAGAGCAGCACAGGCAACAGCTTGCAGGGCTCCTCCGCCAACTTCTCAAAGACGGGCTTCTGTCCAGCAGCTACATGTAGTCATCTCGGCTCGTGTTACAGTGCGTATTGACATTTTGAAGTTGATGTTTTGAAATATCGACCGATCATGTGTTTAGACAGGACAAACGTGAGCCTCACTCAGTGCGTCTGTTATGAGGAGGAATAAAAACAGTCTTATAGTCATTTACTGTAATATTTTCCTCCAGCATCCACCAAGGAGTGTACACACCATGGACGTGAAAATGAAATTGAAAGGGGGCAAAAAATAAAAAAAAAATTTTAACTAAAAGGAAGGCTTTGATGGAACGAGGAGAACCCAGCTGTGAGCTGGACCCAACATGTGATGGATAAACAAGCATGTGTGTGATGGCAGGTTTTCCAAACAGCTAAATGGGATGTTTTATTTCAGATTAGAGTATCCTCACACTGGAGATGTGGAGATATGAGACTTAGTGATAATAAGAAGTGATGTTCTTAATTACTCTGCAATAGTTTGATGTAGGTGTTGAATTGCTTTGCTGTGAAAACGTTTTTATTAATCTACCTGCACCTGCTGAGTGCAACTCACCTGGTTAAATATTGAGTTTAATTACATTGACTTTATGTTGGCGCTGCCATGTTGAAAATGTCATGCCGATTCATGGTGTAGTGAGGAAGGCAGTTTGTGGCCGTGTTTACTTTTTACTGAGAGTTTATTTAAGAATAAATTGATGGTTTTTCTTCTCGGTCACAACTTGACAAATGCCTTGGCTGCTGATATTGATAAAGAAATATGCTTTTATTATGAATTAGCGTGTCTGGACGAAAGGAGATAAGATCAAAGTCACATTTGATGCAATTTTTTTCATTTGAATTGAGATAAATAACCGTAATTATCCACAGTATGTATGAATCTCATTGAAGAGCGTGACTCATGTTTGTGAAGCACTTTGGGATGTTTGGGATTAAAGGTCTTTTCATCCAAAGTTTGCTTTAATTAACCAAAAGAAAATACTTGAGCTGTTGGAATTGACATCTCAGTTATTTTCATTTAAAACTTGTGTGTTAGGTAACAAAAAACAAACATACAAAGCGTGGGTGTCTTCTCGACTAGAGATGCTAACATGTTAGCAGCACTGAACCTCTTGGCAAAGTCAGAGGACTTTTTTTGATTTCTGGCTGGCTGCTTTTTGAGAGTGATAAAACCCAGGTTTCCTCTCTCGTTCATTCCCTGTGAGTCTTGGAGCGGCATTCAACACGAAATATTTGTGTGGGAACATCATCATAGTTGGAATATATTGGGAATGGCAACACGGTATAAGGGCTTTCTTATTTGTGCAACAAGATGAGGGTGTTTCTTTACTGGCGCCAGAAACCCAGTGAACCGTGAGCTGATTAAAAGAGTGACCTCATGTTGATGCTGACGGTTGCAATTTTTCAATAAAGCCATGAGGGTCAAAGACAATGGACTCTGTTTTAAGCAACTTAAAAAAAAATTTACACTGATCAAAAATATACTTTTGTTTTTGCTTCGAATTTGTCATAGGATGAACCCAAAGCTCTGAAACATTTTCTATCAAAAAATCAAATTCTCTGAAATATTGTTTAAAAATGTTTTTAAATCTGTGACAGTTCTACTTTGCAGAGATAATCTACCCTACCTGGCTAGAAAGAAATGTCACTCTGAAGCTACATTCACACCGACTCAGGTTCAAGTGGAGACTTTCAATGAAAAATCTGGAATTTCGTGCTTCCTTGTCCAGAACACTCGCACAGATTTGAGTCCAGTCACGGGCTCTACGTACAAAACAGGGAGTCATTGATGGCGTGTTGGAAGTTCAACCAGTTGAAATTCTTAGCTGCTAAATCTCAACAATGCTGAACTGTGACCAAACGGGGACCACAAAGCACAGAAGTGCCAACCGTTGTAAACATGATCACGAATTTGAAAATAATAACTGCAGCTTGTGCTACGCTGGAATTATATGACACAAGTCTTTAATAAAATCAGAATAAAGCTGTGAAAGAAAAAGCCTGGAGCAAGATTCATGAGATAAGCACCGCTTTGATATCTCAGACCGAGCCTCTACTAATGGAGGCCACTGTAGGTGGTGGACGTGAGCTGGTAAACAATAAAAATTAAGAACAAGCCCTTCCCAGCTGTTTCCTGCTTGTCCGGTGTGAACACCACCGGCTGAAAGCGCTTTCATATAACTGCATATAACATGTTCTTGAACGTGTTACACATTACATGTTTGAAAGCACTTATGGTGTGTATGTACTTTCAAACGTACTGTTGTTTTTTGGAGGGGTAATGAGCCTCAGATAGCCTGTCAGTATCTAGTGGGACACCATTTGCAGCGCAACACATCTCCTTTGAACTGCTGAGGTTAGAGCTTTCAGGAAAGTAGCCAAGAGGAAGACCAAAGAGTTGACATGTAGGTTGTTGGTGTCAATGGGGAGGAAACAGGGGACTGAGATATAGAGGTTTTACTGTGATGAGTCCAAAAGGGAGCACCTGAAAGACAATCTAAGTTAATTCTGTGATGGTGCTTTTTTTCCCAATATCTGGTGGTGGAGGACCCAAACTGCAGAAGACCGGGCTTGGTGACAGGAAATAAAACATTTAACAAACTTAAACATGACAAAACTATGGGGGGAAACAAACTGGTGACACAATAGAGCAGACGGACAGAAACAAAGACACTTAAATAGGCTGAGGGTAATTAACTGAACTGAAGACCACTGTGGATCATGAACCTGAAAGTGGAGTGACTGACAAACAGAAAACCAAAAAACATGACCAGGAACATAACAAAACCACTGAATCCTTACAGTGCCCCTCCCCAAAAGGGCAGATCCCAGATGCCCAAACAAACCCTGAGAAGGGGACCTGGAGGAACAGGAAAAGAACAAAATAAGAAAAAAACAAGTCCAGAACACAGTTTGGGTTCCTGCAGCCTAGCAGAAGTGAGGGGTGACATGGCAAACCCCTCTTTAGAAGCAGACATGAAGGGGAGCAGTCCCAATTACTCTCCCTCAGGGACAGGAACCAAGAAGGGGAGCGGCACTGGTGACCCTCCTCTGGACCAGGAGATATAGCCAAGGGGGAATGAATGGTGACCATCCTCAGGGACAGGGGACATGAAGGGGAGCGGCACTGGTGACCCTCCTCTGGACAGGGGACATGAAGTGTTGGCCCAGCGACCCTCCTCAGGAACAAACTTGAATAGGAGCAGCCCCAGTGACCCTCCACAGGAAACTTGATGCTTGAAGGATGGTCCCAGCAATCCCCCTCAGGAACATATTAGCTGGATGTGGATTGGCATGACTTGTGGCTGCAAGAAACCCCATCTGTCATGGCATGGACTGCAGTAGTAAAGAAAAAAAAACTCTGCTACTGCAGCAAAAATTCTCCTGCTGGGTCGAAGGTGGCCAGGTCATTCTGTCAGGAACTGGTGGTGGAGGACCCACAATGCAGGAGACCAGGCTTGGTGACAGGAAATAAGACATTTAATAAACTAAAACATGACAAAACTATGGGGAGAAACAAACTGGTGACACAACAGAGCAGATGAACAGAAACCAAGACACTTAAATAGGCTGAGGGGAATTAACTAAACTGAAGACCACTATGGATCATGAACCTGAAACTGGAGTGACTGACAAAACCAAAACCAAAAAACATGACCAAGAACAAAACCACTGAATCCTTACACTTTTATTTCATGTAAAATAAGATGTTTTAACTTTTTCCCTAGTAGGCTAATTAACAATATAATCTTTCTTCAATTGAATAGCGTTGGTATTAATTCTTTTCATCCCCAGTAAAGGGAGTGGCGATCACCTGTAGTATTCTTTTTAAAATGTGTTCACATTTCATATTGACATTTGGCAGAAGAGAAATAATTCTGGGTATAAAAGGGCTGGTTTAGACTTCACATTGATCTGTAATCGCTCATGTTACAGTGGTCAGACTGCCATCAGATCGGAAACGCCTCAGTCGCTGCAGAATGTGACCCCTGTGACTGGATTTTACACCCATAGTACAATCACATGCAAATCCCATTGTTTAACTTGAATTTATTTTAGCGTTTAGAGTAAGTGATGATGGGGGGAAATGTCTTTGAACACTGAAGACGATGAAAAGTTAATGGAAGTAGTTATCAGAAATGCAGAAATTCACAAACAGAGAGAGGCAGAGAGAGCGGACAACTAGATAGAAAATAAAGCAAGTTACAGGAAAAATATGTCTTATCTTGCAGCGCTATAATGCAATTTGCCCCCCTCTTTTTGTTTGAATTTTTTTTTTCGCCTTTGCGTCACATGCTTCTGTTTAGCGGACGAACACACCACTTCCTCATCTGCACCTGCGGGTTCACAAGTGAATGAGCCGGATGTCGGAGACAATTGGGATCAATTGAAAAGTATAAACGCCACTTAGTTCATCAGACAGTTGCGATCAAACCAGCCAACATAATGTGATTGCGTAGACGATGGCTGATCTCTGTAAAGTCTTTATCTGACTTTGCTTGATTATTACTTAACTTAAAACTTTATAAATGTCAGCTGCTGCAATGCCAAAAACATGGCCAAACAAAAAAGCGGCAGTTTTTATACAAGTGGGCGGGGTCATAGAAACAGCGCTGTGTGATTGGGCCAATGACGCCATGGAGGAAAAAAGCTATCTGTTTGAGGAGATTGTCACTCAAACCCTATTTTTTCTTTCAAATCCGAAAAATACAAACAGACAACAGATCAAGTGCTTATTGTTGTTGCACCACACACCTTTCCTTCTGCGTGCCAACTGTGGCACCTAGGTAACTGATCCCTGGTCTATAGCAATCACAGACATACGTTTTTATTTTCTGGATTTTCCTAATGTAGTAGTCCATGTAATAAAGTTAGAGAAACAACCCCGAGCACAGTTGAAGCAGAAGTTTGACATTATTCATTAGAAAATGGGTCAGTAATCAGATGGCCTGCAGGATGAAAATGTCCAAAGAAACATAAAGCACACCATAGAAAATCTACAGGAAAGTGAATTTTAGAAGCTTTCCAGATTTTCTTGGGCGTCTTCCTCTTGGGAGGGGTGGCTGGCCCCTGCCTTGCTCTCTCCTGGACCAACCGTGGGCTGGGTGGGTGGCTGCCTGGAGAATGGGGCGGCTGTCCCTTGGGGAGCCCTGGCTCGTGCCTGGCTACGGGTGGGATGGATGCTCTGAACTCCTGGGTCGGGGTACTCTCTGGGGCGGGGCCCTGCGCTGGGCCCCAAGGCGTGGCGGGGGGCTATTCTTCTGGTTGGGCTGGGGCTTGCACTCCCTGTGCCCCTTTGCCTCCCTGCTCTCTGGCATTGCGGGCCCCTGTGGCGGTCCTGCTAGCCCTGGTCTGGCTGGCAGATGTGATTGCCTGTGTCTGCCCATGTATGGGTGTCTGACTTTCTGGCTACCATTGCATCTTTGGCAGTGGTCTTGGTGTGGGGATGACCAGGCACTCTTCCCTTTTTTTGTACATTCCATCATCCACCCCAGCAGAAAATAAACACTCACTCGAGCACAGGTCCAGTCCAACATAAAAGTGCTACAAATATAATTAAGATGATTAAATTACAAAAGGGGGTTATTCAAATATACACCTACTGTGTCAGATTTATTACCTCATGTTGTAACAGTAAAATATTTCCAACACAAGAGGCTTTCAGCTCTCATCTGATTGCTCAGCTGTTGGACAGGACAAATTAAAAAAGAAGCTTTTTAGAGTTTGTCTAATCATTGGTTTACTTTTTCTTACTTTCGTACTAATCAGTAGAAACAGTTCACCATGCCTAACAATGGACAAGGTAATCTGAACTGCAAAAAAGACACAATGTTTGAAGAAATATGACCCTTAATGTTTTACCTTTTCCAGGTGTAGAGGATTGATCCCTCCACAGCTTTACTAAGGCTGCCGTTTAGCGGGAAGTCTGTCAAAGTTCATTTAAGAAGAACACTGAGGGTTGGATTGTACCTTTCTTCATGTTTGTTCTCTGTGTCTTGATCTCCGTGATTTGAGCTGCTGGTTTTCTATGGTTTTTATTTTTTAACCAATACTATGTTTTCATGTGCTGCAGAAGAAAACAGACTTCCAACATTATTCTGGTGGATCAATTCTAGATGAATTACCTTCTTCTATTCAGGAACATACATGCTAGACTAAAAAAGCTGAAATTTTGCTGCTTTAAGGGTGGACTCTATCTTTTGTTGTTTTTTTTGTTGTTATTTTTTAGCACAGAACAACTTGTAATTTGTTTATTACAAGTTGTCTAAAAAATAATGTTTCTTTACACCGCAAGTGTTGAACTCTTTGCTTTTCAAGTCAGAAGTTATTGTTCACTGCTGACAGTCAAATAGAAGCCCACAGGAAGTGAAGTGTAAGAGCAACAGGAAGAGGATAAGGTGTATAGTCTGATCCCCAGCATGTAAATCTAGATCTTTTTTTATGAGGATGGGCCACCCTGCCAGATGAAGTGCTCTTGTTGTGAGAGAAAACAGTAAAGCGGCACACATGTCACAACACTGACACCTAGGAGGGGGTCGGCTCGATTCCCATCTCAGGCCATGGCTCCCATGTGCCCTCCTGCCCAAGAGTCATAGTCTTCTCCGCACGTGCTCTTCCCCATTGTCCACTTTCAGTTTCATGGCTCCCTCGCGTCTTCTATCCAGACCTGCCTTAACCTGTCGAGCTCCACATCTTTTTAGAGCTTTCCCCGGCTTCTGCACCAAAGCACTTTTTCAAACAATAAACACAGGGCCTAGGTGGTCCTGTCAGAGCAGCTGTCTTTACAGAAAAACCAGCTACCATAAAAATCTGCACCTCTGCTCTCTGTGGAGAGTCTGAAAATCAGCATGAGTTCTCAAACCACATACTCAGGCTATGACATTAGTGTCATCAACATTTATTTAGCCTGTGCATCTTAAGAGAGCAGCCATGATTTGTTATTTTCTCCCCTGGCTGTCATACATTCAACTGGTGTAAGCATCTAGTATCGTGTCATTTTCAGCAAAAACCTTTGCAGAAGGGATGGGTTAAAAAACAAAATACACCCCCTTTTGCATCAAGTAAAAGAAAAAAACAGTGGTGTGTATATTATTTCTAAACATCTTTTTTGCCTTGTGTTGCTGTATTGAAATTGTAAAGTTACACAACTCTTGTAGTACTTTAATTTTTTTTGATGAGTAGGAAGGGGAGATAGAAATTAACAGGAAAAATGGCCCTGATCATTTTTCTGATTTGTATGAAAGTATTTTTTTTAAAATAAATAAATATATGTACACTGCTCACAATTCACAATGTGAATTAAGTGTAACAGGTGCAACAGTCTGGGCAGACATCACCAGTCAGTGCAAAACCATCTCGGTTATTGTAGATGGTCCAGTCACTGCACGTTCTTACCTCAGAGACATCATAGAATAGGTTTGGCCCCCACCATAAATGTTTGACAGATTATCATGAGCTGCTTTCAGTGGAAGAGGTGTAGACTTCAAATAATCGCATTCATGATTGGTAACAGAAGTTGCCCTACAAACGTGACTCAGACCGACTGAATTAGCTTCAATTCGCTGGAGCTCTCCAGCCCACAGAACTGCTCATCACTGGATGTTTTCTCTATTTCGAACTGTTCTTTGTAAACCCTAGAGATGGCTGTGGGTGGAAATCCCAGTAGATCAGCGGTTTCTGAAACACACAGACCAGCCCGTCTGGCACCAACAACCATGACTCATGGGTGATTTGGATGTCATAGTGGTCTTAAGTCCAGGTTTTGAAGATCTTAGCCCTAGAAGAAGAATGTGTGAATCAAACGGAAGATGTCCCAGGCCAGGATGGACCACTGGTGGACTCCATAGGTCAAGGCCATTTGGTCTGAAATAGTTTTGCAGGTTTAAACAAAGATCTCCCTGTCTTTGAGATATAATCTGAGCATATTAAAGGAAGTACTAAAGATAGTCTTTGTAATGGGAACACATGGTCAATTGTATTACAAGTAGCACTAAGTAGTAGTAGAGTAATCAAAACAAAGGCAAACATTTTGTCCATCTCCATTAAAAGAGCAAAACATTTGCTGTGATAAGACCTGACTGATCGTCATTTATTTTTCTGCAGGATAAGATCGATAAGATTTTGATTAACACATTTTCAAAAACCTAAATCAAAATGCTTTAAACTGACCTATATTGGTTCAGTACTGTAAAAATACTTGTACTGTACTTTTTCTTGAAGAACCCACTCCTATGAACATTGTGTTTTTGGTGTTTTTAAGATGTTCTTGTGACATTTGTCAGACAATGGAGGACATATGCTGGGAAAAGCAATTTCAAAATTGCATTGCTACGTTTTTATTTATTTAAATTGTTGTGAATCAAGAGCAGATGAAAAAATGTCATCTGACAAAGAGCATATTTGGGATGTAGAAAAGGCCCGGGGCCGGCCACAAGCTGCGCTTTGCAGTGGGGGCAGGGGGTGCTCTGCGTCAAAAGTCCCGCCCAACAACTCAGAGGCAAATTTCTATTGAGTTGTTTGGCAAAAATATTCCCCAGAAAATGACAAATATAATTAAAAGACCACTGGGAACACTTTTCAAATAGATCTAAAGAGAATCAGAGTAGATCTTTAAAATAAGCGGGTGCAGCGGTAGGGCGGCCGACTCATGATCATAAGGTTGCAGGTTCGATTCCCGCCATTGCAGGCCCATGTGTCGAAGTGTCCTTGGGCAAGACACTGAACCCCACCTTGCCTCTGTTGGGAGGTTGGCGCCAGTGTTTGGCAGCGGAGCCGCCGCCAGTGTGTGAATGTGTGTGTGACTGGGTGAATGGGACTGTGACTGTAAAGCACTCTGGGCCTTGAAGAAGGTCAAAAAGCGTTATATAAGTATACACCATTTAAGTATACACCATAAGACTTGACAACAGCTGCTGGAATTATTGTTTTCAATCATCATTGAGTATACACTAGAACTCTTTAGCTCCTCTGTCTATTTTCTTTACCAAACAACTTTTGCTGTGCTGTCTTTTTAAGAAAAAATTGAATTTTTCCCATTGGATCATACATTATGAGCATATATTATCCTTTCAGGAAAGAGGACCTGTGATGACATAAATTCCTGGATATTGAAATTAGTTTAGATAATTCCTCAGTAGTTCTGAGTAATGTGAAAAGGTATTTCTGTAAAAAATAAAGGCTATTATACTTTATGGTTCAGCAGTAAATAAAAAAGGTAGTTCAAAAGACTAATCTAACGTTTTTTTGACAAGTTTTCTTAGAAGTACCTTAGGTCTTAACCTGACATGTTTTTATTTTGTGTATCTTGATTATCTCTGGGATAGTTTACAGCAAATCCTGAATTAAAACTGATAGGGAGCATAGAAATTAAATGAATACATACAACTAAAAGAATGGAAATTAAATGTCTAATGTTTTTTTTTTATTATAATTTTAAATGAACATTTTATTTGGTTGTAGTATGGGAGATGATTAGACACGGCTGCTTCTTGTGTGACTTAATTGGTGTTTTTTCCCAAATATTGCTGACACACTTTCTTAATTGACCTTTTCACTGTAAGTTTCACACCTCGGAATGCAACTGGAAACCCTCCCCTCAGCGGCACTGAGATTTTAGGGTTGTTGCGGCTGATCTCAATGCAAGAGCAGCAGAAGTACTTCACAGGAAGCTCTGTGTTTACCTCGGGAGTGCAACTGGAGCCGGCGGAGATGTCTGCTATAATGGGGTTTATTTACGTTCACACTCACTTACACTGTGCAGCGTCTGGCGCTTTAACTAGGGGGACACATTCTTTCTAAAAGACGTCATTGGAGTGCCTACACATAGAAACCATGCTAATGAGCCGCGGGGTTAGACAGGGAGATTATTCCGCCTGAATGACCACGTCTTGTACTCTTGCAGTCAACAAGTAAGTGCTCAAAATGGAAAAAAAAAACAAGTTCCGTCCATTTGACAATTATCCATTGATAATTCTGTTAAATACACCCAGAAAACAGGTGATATCATGGTATCTGATGACTTTTTTTCATTTTTTTAAGCATGATCCAACATATAATGTTTCCGAATGCTAATTTGCTATTGTTGTACATCAATGTACAAATATTGATCTATACGACTAATCAATACTGGGAAGATTGAAAGTAGTAAAATGAGCAGAGTTTGGCCTATTTGTAGAGATTTTAGATGGTAGACAGTTTTAGTGAATTGAATGTTGATCATAAAGGTAAAAATGATTGAGCCTCTAAAATAAAATGTCATGCAGCTAACTGGAGTTAGTCTTTTGACTCGTTAATTTAATCACAAGAAAAAGTTATTTGTCTAATCATTTTTCTCTAAGACATGTTCTTGTTCAAAAATGGTATGCAAGACGCTACAAAAGAGCAGTATTGAAGATTGAAGCAGCATGTTTGGAGGTACTGTACATATATGCTGCGCTGTTTAGTTTGGCATCCAAGTGCTGATAATTTATGACACATCTGGTGTCAATCTGCCATCACCTTCCCCATAAAAGTTCTCCAAATCATGAATATATTTTTTAGATGGTAAGAAGTGTTGGCTCTGAACTGGGGCGTGATTTGCAGACTCTATCTTTTCCTGTTTCGCCAGGATGTTGGGGCACAAATCCGTGCACATCTCAGAGCGTGAATGTGAATTTATGTAGTTGGGAGTGTCTCCATGGCTAACGCTGCGGGTAAGTGCAGGACACAAGCAAGACCACAGCGGAACCAGGGATTGAGGAGAAAGGAGTGGCAGTTGAGGAAAAAAAATAACGTGAATGTTCTCTGCAGTAAATCATCGAAATGAAATTCTATATTTCCCCTTTTTCCTGAAAAATCAGAGGCATGTGCCATGCAATTAAATCTTAATTTACTGGGTTTTTAATTCAACTTTGCTGTACTGTATATTATGCTTTACAATCTGCACTTAGGGAGAAAAATTACATTCATTTTATGTGCTGTGAGGAAGAATAATGGAGAAAAAGCGGTTTTCTCTCTGGCAGTGCACATGGTTAATGTCAGTGAGCCCCAGGAAAAGCCGCACTTAAAGAATCGACAAAAAGCACAAAAAGAAGGGATTTTTTTTTCATGCACTGGCATGCCCTGAATAAGAATTATAGCAATTTTTAGAACATTTTCAGTTAGAATATTTATTATTATTATTGTTATTATCTTTTTTATTTTTATTTTGGTCGGAAATACCAAAAATAAAAAATGAAAGACGGGAATCTTGGCAAATAACATCAAAGGTAATGAAAGCATAGCCATTTAACCTCAACTATAAAAAAATTGCCTATTTATTTATTTTGGCTTTCAGGTAAACTCTAAATTAAGGTAATTTTAGAGTTAAAGTGGTTAGATGCACATTTGCATCAATGGACATCGTGTCAAAACCAACTTTAAAATCAATTAAGCATATGCACTATTTTTAAAGTATCATTGTAAATGCATCTACAGTTGTAGAACACAAAACACCTGAAAGTTGAGTATTATAATTCAGTTGGCCCTTTTATTTTTTGACATTTCATTAATGTTAAGTATTGAATGAAATGTTTTAAATTCACTCTTACAGTTGTTCCATTAGCATCTTTTTTTGTGTGTTAGTTCCTATTCTGGACTGTTTGGGGTCATAGTGGATTTCTCTAATTAAATCAGGTTCTGAATACAGAACGGAAGCGTGTTACTGTGGACGTTGATCATTGTTTATCATTGTTTCTTATTAACAGATGACAGATTATAAAATATTTAAATCTCCATTTTCCTGCACAGATTAGTGGGTTTGTAATACTCTGTTTTTATTCTGACAGCTTTCTTTTGTAACATATAAAGTGTTTCCCCACATCTCATTCTCTGTAAGAAAGAATGACGAAGCTGTTGGGAAGAAAATTTTTCTCCGATACTTTTACTGTGTGTCTTCCAATTGATTAATGATTGATTATTTCATCCAGACGTTTCTATTTTATTTATTTAAATTTTAATGTCAATATCCTCCAATAGCGAGAACGAGCCTGCAGGCAGGGAATTGAGGCAGTCAGTGAATGTCTCATTATATCAAATGTTGCCTTTACCTGAAGCCCTCTCCAAAGTAAGCGCCGCGTCAGTTTGAGCTCGAAAAAGTTCAGCCCCTCGTGACTACTTAGAGCAAAGCTGCACTCCACTTTCCTTTTCTCGCCCTGAAACCAAAGCCTCTGCATGGATTATGCATTTGAACACAGTGGTGCTTTTTATGCGACTCGATTTCTGCTCTCTTGTTTGACATTTTGAGAAAGGCGGTGGTGTGTGTGTGTGTGTGTGTGTGGGGGGGGGGTTGTTGATTGGAACTGGATTTATGTGGTAATATTACTAGAAACGAAGGGGAAATGACAAACATTTCTGGATGAAATGCTTGAGTTTTTACTGACTAAAGCTTGTTAGACTGCACCAAAATAGGACTTAAAATTTGGAAAAAAGTAGAATTAGATAAATGTTGATTGACATTTTTCAAAAGTTTTTCAATGACAATATTTTTCACCCTAACAGATTATGTTTTTATTTTTATTTTTACTTCAAGCGCCGCTGATCCTAATCCTTTGCCCAATGGCAGACTGATCCAAATCGCCTCCATCATTTAACTAAATGTGTAATGACAGGGATTTGATGCAGATGCTGCAGATGTGTGTGTGTGTGTGTGTGTCCCCTCCAACAGTCGTGTTTGTGTGGCGGTGCTCAGCTGGTCCCTGCTTTGATTTCTCCGCTCCGGCATGTGCGAGGACTTAGCGGGCTGAGATCCCAAACATCTGTTGAATATTAGGGGCGAACACAGCTGGGTGGACCTCAAACATGGTCACCCACTTCACCTCACGGTGTCTCTGAGGATAACCCCAGCTGCCTCACACTCCAGATGACAAGTGCCCGTTTCACCGGCCCGCTGGGTTCGAGGCCTGCCGTTGAGCCAAGCACCCCGGCCTCCAAACAATCCATCAAAAAGCCTCTCCTCCTTCACTTTCCGCACACTGACCTCTCCCGCTGTGTCTGGGAACAAGGTGGGTGGTATCCAATGATTTCACCGCGATAACATCCCTCTATGTAGAATTTCCCATATTGGTCAGCTTGTTGTTGGAATAAATGTAAGCTCCATGGGCTGTCTGTCAATCGCTCTTTCACAACTTCTTTTTTTTTAAACGGCAGATAGAAAGGAATTGGACCATGCACTGCGTGATGGGGTCACACTTTTATGCCAAGACATGTTTTTTTTTTACAAATTCAAGCAGTTCAAGCACATTTTTAAAAATACAAGAGAAAGCATTAGTCTGAGTCTAATTTGTCGATAATTTTAGCTGGTAAAATTTAGCTGGTAAAATTTGCTTTTGAAAAGGTCACAGCTGATGAATTCTAAGTTAAAATTATTCTATAAATATATTTATAGTTTAAATTGTACAGCTGTTTCGCAGAAATATGGATCCGTTATATTTTCCTTCTGTTTATCTTGTTGGCATTTTAATTTTATTTTAAATATGTGATTTAAAAAAAAATGCATGATTATTTTGTGAGAAAATTTTGAAGAGAGTAGAAAATTTACTTTGCATTTCTTTAAATTCAAATCCTGATTTTTAACTTTGCTTAGTCAGCGATAACAACTCTCCTTATTGTGTTTGTTTACAATGATCAGTAATAGATCTGCAACACATAAAGGATTGTTTTACACCTTAAATTAATAAATAGCACTGTGCGGTATTTAGTTTATATGTGTGAAAAGGAACTTGAGCACATTTACCAAAAAAAAAAAAAACTTAAAGCAAAGAAACAACAAAAGTTTTGTTTTTCTCTCGCTTGATGTTTTTTACCCATCAGTGTACTGTATTTGTGTATTCAAAAGTGTCTTTGCTAATAGATTGGATGCTGTGTTTAGGCTTATTTTTGGGTGAGTACACTTTAATGTCATGTTATAATTTTCTCGAGTTAATTAAAATTTGTTTGTACCTGAGAAAGCATCCTTGATTGACTCAGAGGATTTGAGTGTATCTCATTAGGTAATAACAATAAAGTGGTTAAAAAAACACAGTTTTTAGTTTGGAACACTGATCTTAAAGAGTATGGAATAATGTTAAACTCTGGTCCTCCTCGAGACTTTTCTTTTTCTTCTACATTCAAAATTTAAAATTCAAAATTATAACTACGAACTGGAGTTTTTATGTAATATTTTAGACGTATAACTGAATGAACTGCTAGGAATAAGTATTTGTATCAAAGTTCAAACCAAAATGGGAACAAATTATGTAAAACTCTTAAGATTAGATCATTCAGTTTACATTAGAAGGTAGTTCTGATGTTTCAGCACACTTGTTTATGAAGACAGTATGTTTAATACAGTCAGTTTGCTTCAAATTAAGATGAAAATTAAGATTGAGGAAGTATACTAGAAATTTGATTTGGATATTTAATAATATTTTCAAAGTATGTAGTGAAATTAAAATTAACAGAGACTGATTTTGTATAAATTAGGGTTTTAAGAGGGGAGACGTTTTCATGGTCCACCATGGTCCTCCAGACTCTCCCTGTTGCTGCTTTGAGGTGTTAACACCCCAATGCAGTCAAACGTCCATCAGTGAAACAATGATGATGCAGTAGTTGTTGCATTTTAAAGACCAACTCCAGTATAATTGTGTTTTTAACATGTTTTTGTGGTATTTTTCTTATGATGGAAGACATTTATAAAGAACATTAAGCTGCAAATTGCATTTGTGGGTCAGGAGGAGATGAACAGATTGAGAAACCTTGTAGGTGTGATGTACAAAGTTACCAAAGCAAGCCACAAGATCCCTGCTCCTCTCAATTCTGATGCATCCACTTACAGACAACTAGATCCATGTACATTTTTGTTTTCGTCATCTGAGCTGGAATCTGGATCAAAACTGTACGACTTGATAGCTCCAATTTTGCTCGCCATTTTAGTTGCACCAGTAATGTTAGGTTCTGAGTGTGAGGGGCTCTAAGCTGGTGGGAGAGCATGCAAACAGATGATGGGAAAGGGGTGGGATTACCTTACAGTCCCGCCCACAATTTAGAGGTGAATTTCCAATGAACTGCTGTCACTCTGCAGAAACTATGTCCTAAAAATGGCACATTTTTGTTGTTAATATGGCTAAAAATGTCATAATCATAATTAAAAGACCACTGGGATAACTTCTAAAAAAGACCAAAAGATGATTTGAATGGGACTTTAAGCACAATGACAATAGTAAAAGTAACTGAATATTAGATTCCTAGAGGAGTAAAGACCATGCAGTCCAGTTAGAATCATCATTCATTCATTCATTCATTCATTCATTCATTCATTCATTCATTCATGATCACGGGGCTGCTGGAGCCTATCCTGGCCACTTATGGCCAGTTGCCAGTGTGTCGCAGGGTCACATATCAGACACCCATGCACAATTCACACTCACACCTGTGCGGAACGAAAATGACCAATTAACCTATGAATCATGTTTTTGGACGATGGTGTTTGAGTCCCCGGAGAAAACCGATACTGTGGAACATGCAAATCACATTGGAAAGGTCCCCATTGATGTTCTTGTTTGTGATTTGACCCAGGGCCTTCTTGCTGTGAGGCAAGAGCGCTAACCACTGCTCCAATCGCAGCCTAGAATCATCATGTCTTACATTATTATAAACAAAATGTATTGTTCATGTTCAGTAAGCTTCTTAAAAAAGATTGTTAGAAAGTAGCAGCGACTTCAGAACCCTGCTGCCAGAGTTTTACCAGAACCAATAGAACCAACCACATCACTCCTGTTCTCAAGTCCCTGCACTAGTTTGAATTATAATCTAGTTCTAGTTGTCCTGCTTTGTAATAATTCATTTGGGTGTGGTACGATTACCTGTCAGGTCGAATGGTGGTACACAAGCCCAAGAACCAAACAGGGTGAAGCTGCTTTCAGCTGCTCACAGATAGAAGTAGCTTTGTGATGAACTCAGATCATCTCCAACTGTTCAGTCTAAACTCAAATCGTTGCCTTTTTGGCTTCCTATGCTAACTGTAAAATACAGTTTGACTTTAAAGTACTTTAAATATTTTTTAATCATTAGTTTTTCTTTATTTCTTGTGTTTCATTTCATCTATCTTGCTAAATGCTTTTCCATTTCTGAAAGCACCTGGAAATAAACGTGCTACATAAATTAATATGCCTTATCTAGAAAAAGAAAAAAATCCAGCATGAAAAGATATACTCTTATATGCAAAAACATTTATTTTTACAATTTCTATGAAAAATAGTTTTTTTCTTTTTACTTTTGAAGATATTTTTTCTGTTTGTAATTGCAAAAAAGGTGGAAAAGAAGTAAACATATTAATGATGAATTTATGAACAGCTCAGTTCTGTCTTGTAAGTATTTATAGTCATAACTGCTTTGGTAACAACTTCCCACCAAAATGACTGGACCCAGATTTAAAACGGGTCCAAAAATGAATATTAAAATGAAATCAATGCGAACATTCATGTAGAGCTGCAGTCCACAGGCCCGCGTGTTCAGCAGCAGTGGAGCTGCTGCATTCAGGGTGTCGTTATGGAGTCACATTTTATGACCTTGTGATTAGTGTTTTTATGGCGGTGGGGAGGTCTGCAGATGGTCTATGTAAACTTGTCACACTGAGGGGCTCTTGTGGGGCGCTCAAGGAGAGAATAAAGCTCTGTTACGGCTGATGCAGAAAAATCAGAGACAGAGTGCCCTCTCCTGGAGGCAAACGCCGCCTACACAGCTGGGAATGGTGTGGTAGACGCTCTGCATTCTGTTGGTGCAGACTTTTTACAGACTCAGTGCTCTGTTTGCTAATGTCTGCAGTTAACACTTATGTATAGAGGTCAATGGAGGTGATCAACAGAGATGAGGGGATAGAAAGGCCTGTTTTAACTAGCATCATATCAGACATCGGAAAATATTGCCTTAAATCTGAAATAATGACTAAATTAACAGAAATGTTTCAAACATTTCTGTTAATTTAGGCATTTATTTTTTTACATTTCTTTTTTATTTTGCTTTTTTTTCAGAACTAAATTTGATTCGTTCTTTTTTTTGGTAGTTTATATATTGTTTTCAATACGTATTTAAACTTTTAATATACATTTACATTTGAACAACATTTTTGAACAAACATTTCCAAAAACTGAATAGCACACATAAATATTACCAAAACACAAAAAACAAATGATGGAATTTAAAAGCTATAATATATATTATATAGACAGATATATATATATATAAATATTTTTAAATGAAAAATTACTAATAAATATGTAAACATTTACTTCAGCACCAAATTCAAAATCAACGAAACAAGTATACTGTAGCCTGAATACATTTTTACATTAATACATAAAAAATTTAAAACAATTAACTGAATTAAATATTAATAATCAATATGTTCCCACTAATAAGGAATAAAAAATATGAAAAAGTTATTTGATTTAACCAATTATTATTTTTAAGCGTATTTAAGGTTTTTGTTATGGTTCCTGGACGAAAAGTCTAGGAAGATGTGCTGATCTTTTTAAAGAGCTGCTCCGACAGCTTTGACAGAGATCCTGTTGTCTTGGAAAGGCGGATGACCCTCACATCCTTCACAGCAAGCAATAAAGCACATGTGTTCCACATTTTACACATTCTTTAACTTTCAGCATCCAGTTTCACTGATGCAGCTCACTGTCCGAAGGAAGACGAGGAAGAGGGGGAAAGGACCATAAGGTGAGCTTTAAGATTGATGTGATTTTAGTGTTTGCATGTGAATAGGAATTCCATAAAACTTTTTAAATAGGTTTTTCATGAAGTTTAGATTTTTTTTGTCTATTATCTTGTCACAAAAGAGAATAAAGGAGAACAACTGACAAGAAGAAATCTTTAAAAGGAGCCCACTTTAGTTTTTATAAAAAACCCAAGTTTTACACTTTCTGAAAGTAAAATTCCAGTTGACATTGCAAACTTAGAAGCAGTGTCACCGTGTCTCACTGTTTCCAAGTGATCCTTGTTGGTGAAGCTGCAACATAAGTTTCTCATAAAAACAAAAACCTACTAAATCCAGCCTGAAATATGCTCAATATTGTTTTCTGCAGTCATAAATCTCTTTTATTGTAATTATAGATTTAATGTCCAAATAAATAAATCTCAACTCATTCAAGAAAATGTCATGAAATTGCACTAAGTCTTGATGCTGTTCATGCTAAATAAAATTTAATTTCACAAATCATTCATTTTCGTTCAAGCTATTTCATTTACAAGTCACGCAAAACACATCCAAACTGATTTAAGGAAGTTTGAGAATTGTGGGACTTAAAAGGAATAATCCTAAAGAAATGAAGTGAATCATTAGAATGCCATAAACCTGTCGTCAAGAGAAGTCTGAGTATTTTGTTCGGGGAGCTGCTCCTGCAATCATGACAGAATAACAGAAACTCCCTGGGCTGAGGTGCCTGTGTATGTGTGCTAAACTCTGATTGTGGGTTAATTTTTTCATGAGTTTAAGAAGAAAACGTTTAATTTAGGATGTGAAGAAAAATACAGAACAGTAAATTAATGTTGTGTAGAACATTTCTCTAAACAATAACAGGAGGTTCCTCCACAGATGTCAGAAATATTATTTTCTTCTAGTTTTCAGCTAGAAGTTTTTTTGCAATTGCTAAAACTGTCATTTCCTGTATGATTCAAAAGGGAAATATTTTTGTTTAAAAACCTACGATAAGACAGCAGAAAGGTTAGACATAATAGAAACTTTTTGGAGCAAGAACCATAACTATACAGATGGGAAATATGGTGTTTTAGTTAATAAAAATGCACAGATACTTGCCTTGTAATTATGTAAATGAGAGGTTAATGCTATTTTGCGTAAATGTAATTACATTAAAATAACTGTTAACTCAATCCAAATCCTTTGATTCCACAGTTCTGTCTCTAAAAAAATAACAAGGGTTTTGTACAAACAATGACTTTAATGTTTTCCTTCTAAATACTTTGAAATCAGTAAAATATTTAAACAGGTATTGTAAATGTCTGTCAATTGCTAATTATGGTTATACAAGATTCATAATAAAAGAGGTGCAACCTTTAATATTTTAAAGCTACGGATTTGTTTTCACCAAAAATGCACAGATTTGATTAAAGTTTACTTTACTTTTCAAAAAAAGCTTATTTGTTTTAATATTTTAATGGTAGCTTCTTATTGTGTTAATAATAGAGTAGCACTTTCTAAAAACAGTTTGTTTTGGTTTTATTATTATACATATTTTTTTTATTATTTACTTTTGTATATAGCTGTTGTAGACCTTTGGCAACACTGGTGTAGGGCCCTTCTTTGACAAGCACAATTCTGAAATGTCAACTATAAACATTAACCCTTGTGCTATCCTAGGCACTTTAACGTTGGGAGTTGGGTCATCTAGACCCACTAGACAGTGCTCTGAACCTTTTTTCTTCAATGATTTGTGATCTTCACTGGTGTCCATGGATTACATGAAATCTTTCCACCTTTATCCACCTTTGTCATGGTAGGGAGAACACGGCAATGATCACCTTGACCCCATAGGATAGCACACAGGACAAAGAGCAAAGCTGACAGTGAGAGCCACCGCTTGTAACGTATAGTACAGAGAATTGGGGACATAGTATAGAAGGATTTTTGAGCCATTATTCCAAGTGCGAAAATTCCTGATTTGGGTGTAAACAGAAATTTGAAACAGAAAAATGCCCTTGAAACTCAAAAATATGTGCAAAAAAAATATTTTGACAAGAGAAATTCTCTCTCTTCTGCACTCAAAACTGAGCGAGACACCGCATTATAAATGTGCCACAAAAGCCAGTCAATCATAGACATACACATAAAGGTTGATGCTGATTGGTCACAGATTCTTCCTATTAGCTTGTAGACTGGATTGTTTTTGTGTGAGAATTTCTCTCAAGCGAAAATTGTTTTGATTGCCAAGATGTTTAGGTTTCAAGAGTAAAATTGTTTTGATTGCCAAGATGTTTAGGTTTCAAGAGTAAAATTGTTTTGATTGCACATATTTTAGAGTTTCAAATGTATTTTTCTGTTTCAAGTGTAAAATATGTTTTTGAACACACAGAATTTTTAGCGTTTCACGCTCAAGACAGTGAGAATAATGACCCAAAAATCACTCCATAGAACATATCTTTACATATTGAGAGACACGGAGAGAAAAAAAAGTGGGATTTGAATGTTTTTCATTTACCTGTGACGAAAGCACCAAGGCAATGTGCTCAGACACTAATAACTTGAGAGGAGGGGACCATAGCGTGAGTGTAGAGCCTTAAGGGCCAAACGAGAGGATCAGTTTTGTTTATTTCCTGTTCACATTATATACATTTGAAAGTTTACAGTTTACTACTAAATAATATGTAACATTTCCTATGAACCCAAATTTAATGTTATGTACCCCCCAAACAGACTTTTTGCTTAGTTTGTTTCTGGTCTTCAAAAACAGAATAATATTGGTAAAACTGTATTTAGATGTATTTTTGTTCTATATGAAGACTAGAAAAGTATTTCTAAATAGTTCATTTGCATTTGATGTTATTGTAAGGGCTCAAATAATGCAGGCTGATTGGTTGGCCCGCACTTGTTTTCACCTTACTAAATCTGGCCCTCTTTAGAAAAAGTTTAGACTCCCCTTTTTTATGAAGTCAGCCCCAGTTGGGAATTTTTCTAAGCTCCTATGCTTAACTCCAACACTAAAAGTTTGGCAACATTTAAACCTGGATGCCTGCATTAACCACTAAGTATTCAAAAATGTCATATTTTCTGTCCAGCAGCTTTTAGTCTGCCAATCACAGTGGCAGCTCCCAGCATACCCAAAATAATTATTAAATAGATAAATCTTTCAAATTAAAATCCAGTTTGTAGAAATCCCGTCACACTTTGCTCATTTCAGTGTTTTCGTGTCTCTGCAAACAATCCTGTAAGAGAACCATCTTTAATGTGTTTGGTAACAGCAGAAAGGAAGGGATATTCTATCTATTTTTAACTTGGCTGAGCCTCCTCCTGGAGCAGCTGGTTGAGTTTGGTTTATTTTTTCAGGTGCTTGTTCTTTGAAGAATGGTGAGCCACAACCTTGGAGCTTTCCACTCCAGAGAGCCACAGTCACTCCAGAGAGGAGACTTCTGGGAAGGCAGCATATGTCAGCTGGGTTTTGGCATTGACTGTTGGGTACCAATGTAACAATCAATCATGACATGGTCCTTTAATTCTGCAGTGCAAGGAGAAGTGTGGGACTTACAAGAAAGTGTTTTTATACAAGCATGCATGCACAATTTACAGCAGTTTCTTCACGCCACAAGGTCATCAAACCAAAACCAATCAGTTCTTTTTATCAATGAGATTTTTTAGAATCCTTCATTTAATCTATATCAAACATACAGACAAGTTTTTATTGGCATTTCTTCACTGCATATTTCAACACTTCTAACTAACTACTGGGGTTGACAGGAAAACAGGATAAGTTACTTTAACTGAAAGTTAACGAGTAAAACCCGCCCACTTCTAACAAAACCTTGGTTCATTTCATAAACTTTACTTCTCTAATATCATCAATGTTTGTCATTCACCAAAACTTAAAGTGTAGAAATAAAGATGATTTACACAACTGGTTAGTCGTCTGAAATAGTTTGATTTCTGATGATGTTATTCAACGGCTGTTGTGAATGAAAGATCCATCCATCCGCTCCATCCGCCCATCCGCTCCATCCGCCCATCCGCCCATCCATCATCCATCCATCCATCCATCCAGCATCCATCCATCCATCCATCTATCCATCCATCCATCCATCCATCCATCCATCCATCCATCCATCCATCCATCCATCCATCCATCCATCCATCCCAAGGTTACCATGCATGTGAAGAAAGCCCAGTCTGACAAGGTGTAATTTTATTACACCTTTAGAGAGTTTACTGTAAACTCTTGCCTGAGAACCTGTGCATTTCTCTTTTTTTCTTCTTTATCAAATCCTCTTAACCAATCAACAGATTAAAACTCAGACAATGTCGTGAGCAAATTCAATGATCAACATAAAGCTTCCTGTCTGAGCTTCCCCATTTAAATATTTTGATGATTTTTCCTGTTTTTGTGTACAAGGAAATACGAACAGAAACTGATACAGGTGAACGCCTTCTACTCTACACAGTTTTTTCCAACCTTTAGAACTGGGCGCGATTGTACAATGTAGTTCCTACCCCAAGAGCTATTTCTTCACAAAACAATAAATGTCAGTTTTTCCCTGCATAGTGACCTTTGGAGTTCTTTTCT
Organism: Oryzias sinensis; assembly: GCA_037389245.1. Taxonomy (NCBI): domain Eukaryota; kingdom Metazoa; phylum Chordata; class Actinopteri; order Beloniformes; family Adrianichthyidae; genus Oryzias; species Oryzias sinensis. The sequence continues at coordinate 8,430,008 of CM074496.1, forward strand.
CGACATATTCCTAGCACAGTTTTTGTCCGCTTTGTCACGGGACAGCTGTTGTGCGGCTCTTCAATTATTTGAATCGGGCGTGCTCACCTGAAAAGCAAAATGCTGTGTGTGAATATACACACAAGAGAGGATGAATGGAGGTATTCAACCTGAATTCAACAGATATCTCTTTTTACTTTTTCTATTTCTAATTTTAAAAATATATATCTTGTCTTTTTGAATCAGCTCAAACAAACCCAATCCTGCTGTCCTGGTTCAGCATCACTACATTTTGTTGTTAAATATCTTTTTTTTAAAGTACACCCTCTCTGGAAGGTCTGATCTTAGTACACCTAGTGCAAAACAATGGTGCCACCAAGTACCTAAAAATAGGCTCTGCAAAGTTACTTCAAACTGACAATTGACTTTGAGTCAGATCCATTTTCTCAACTAGATGCACAGAGAAGTCCCGTTTCCTACAAAAGTTTCAGAGTGACAGAATGCTCTCCATTTCTACCTGGAACATTTGCTGTCTGGTTAAAGAAAACCCAGAGCTTGCTCGAAAATGGCTGAGATTGATGTAGCTGTGGCAAAGTTACTGTTAGCTTAGGTGAAGTGCAGCAGTAGAGCCATGTGTTCACGACGCTCTGTTTCCACTCCATGCCGATTACAGGTTTGCATTTTTGTGAATCCTGGAAGTTACTAAAATGGAGTAAGTGTCCAAGATGCTTTCAATCTCTGCAAAGGGCAGAGATTAACGTTAAAGTGCTATCCTAAGCACTTTAACATTGGGAGTTGGGTCATCTAGACCCACTCAGACAGTGCGCTGAACCTTTTCTCCTCCTTCAATGACGGATCTTCACTGGTGTCCATGGATTACATGAAATCTTTCCACTTTGTCATGTAGGGAGAAATACCGGCCAAAGTACGGGTTGGGGTCATCTAAGATAGCACAAGGGTTAAATATGATCATGCCAAAGTGGGGAAAATTAACCGCGACACTGGCGCTTAATTCTCACTCAACTGCAATCCCACACCGTCACAAGGTAGCTCTGGAGGATGCTAACAAAACATTAAAATACCAAAACACTATTGTCATCGGAGAGGATCTGAAAACAATGTAAAAATGAACCCTCTGATATTTCTTACATCACGTGAATAGAGATAGTCAAATGTCAAGAACACACTGTGTCGAGGGTGGACATAGCCTAACAGTGTAACCCTTGTGCTATCCTAGGCACTTTAACATTGGGAGTTGGGTCATCTAGACCCACTAGACAGTGCACTGAACCTTTTTTCTTCAATGATTTGTGATCTTCACTGGTGTCCATGGATTACATGAAATCTTTCCACCTTTATCCACCTTTGTCATGGTAGGAATAACACGCCAATGTAAGGGTGGGGTCATCTAAGATAGCACAAGGGTTAAGACCACTCACTGTTATTCAATTGACTGTAATGTAAACTTAATACTGATGATCAACATGTGTTTGTTTGAATTTCATTACATCCAATAAGAACCTACATGGCAGTGATGAAAAAGACCAAAGCAGCACACCAAAGTGTTTTTATTTCTGTTTTTGTGAGTTATGTCCAATGATGTTATGTAACGTTAAATCACTAATTGAATCGATATTGGAAAATACCATTTAGGCTAAGGGATGGTAAGTTTAATCTTGGATAACATAAAAAAGACCAAATGCATCACAGCGAACAACACGTGATGACAGCAGAAACTGATCAGTCTATCATTCCAGTCCAATGTGCGGAAACACTTTGAATTCAGCAAAGTCATGTGATGTGACCATACAGTCTGGTAGAATGTTCTAATAATGTTCCCTTTGGATTCTTTGGATATGGAAAAACAAAACTAACCCGAACTTTTGGAACCTAAAATGTGAATGGATTTGCTGTTAATTCTTGTTTAACCCTTGTGCTATCTTAGATGACCCCACCCTTACATTGACGTGTTCTCCCTACCATGACAAAGGTGGATAAAGGTGGAAAGATTTAATGTAATCCATGGACACCAGTGAAGATCACAAAAAATTGAAGAAAAAAGGTTCAGAGCACTGTCTAGTGGGTCCAGATGACCCAACTCCCAATGTTAAAGTAACTAGGATAGCACAAGGGTTACTTGTTTGTTTGTCGACATATTTAATTTGCACTTAGTTATCTTGAAAAAATTCAAGGAATCTGGAAACCTTCACCAGCACTGTTCAGTACCAGGTATTTCTCTCTGAGTCAAACTGGTTGAAGTTGTGGCTAAAGATGTCCTGGATCGATCTCAGGTCAGTGAATCGGATCTTTCAAAGTAATCCAAAATTGAAAATGATTTGAACCACAAATATCAAATTAATTGTTGTCAAAATGAATCGTCACAACCCCAGTAAAAACCCACACAAATAAGACCTCTGGTCCGACAAAACAAAGGCTTTCAGAGTGGGTTTTTATTTCCTCAATCTCTAATTTAAAAGTACCTAAAAATTGGTGGCAGGTTTCCTGCTGCAGCTCATAGGCGTGTCATGTGAACCACCACACCAAACTACTTTGGTTTAAGTGTAAATCAAAAGTAAACTGAACAAAATGAGGTACAGTAGCAGAGAGAAATGAAAGAAAGTGGTAATGGACATGGGACAATCTGTGAGTGAGACCGACACAAGGAGAGGCAGAAAGAGTGATGAAATGGTAATTCGGGCAGGGAAGGGGGCAAAGAGAGGCGGTCTGGCAGCATGTTTGTACAGCTGAAGACAAGCTGAAGAAGCCCAGGCCCCTCTCTCACACTCCATTAGGCCCTAAGCTCCACGGAGTGCTGGACTCAACACACAAACAACCTGCTGGAAAAGTTCTGGGATGTGTAAGAGGAGCAAGGACGCCAGGCTGACCAGCAAGATTCCGCAACCAGCCTTTCAGTGCAACACAAAGCCTCTGAATTATAGGAAGACCGTTGAGATTAAAGGGGCTGAATAAAGGCCACAAACGACCTGTGCCCTTATACCGATTCATTTGAGAAACCTTCTCGTCATTGGAAGTCCGGGTTTCTTATTGTTTTTAAATAAAATATAATTGAACCCAATAAAACTCCCTACCCATGATTTATTTACTTGTTTTCTTTAAACAGATAGAAAAAAAAAACTCTTTTACTTAATGCACAGTATTAAAAACCCATCCCTGATCTGTTCTTCCACTGTTTGGATGATTCTGTCCTGGTTTTGGTTGAGTCCTGGCCCATTCATTTAATGCTATTTTGTTTCAAAACACTAATAAAACATTTTGCTTTAACAAACATATTACTGTCGATAAACTCTTCCAAAGAAAACAGACAGTAAAGTTCTGCTAGAACACATTAAGATTAAGGAATACTTGAATGTGAATGAATCTGTCCCTGAAACGGTGACAGATTTCTGCACACCGTAATTTTAAATACAGTCATTTTCACTCAAGCAAAGGAGATAAAAACAAGACAACAACTCTGGAAATATTGGGCCAATTCTGTTTAATTTTTTGGACAAACTTTTTGATGAACACAAGAGAGAGGAACTGTTTGTATCAATCGTTTTTATTAATGATGCACACCTTGTATTGATCGTTGTGAGGGATCAAGCGGCCAAAGAGGACAACAGAAGTTATCAAAAAATGAAAGTTTTAATTTTTCTCAAAAAATGTAAAAAAGATTAACAAACTGGGCCCTTAAAAGAGGTCAACAGAAACATGATTAACACAGGCAACAAACTTAACTTTGACTTAACTTTAACTTAACCAACTGCACAGAACAAGTAACAGAAACAACCTGACCTTACCAAAGACACAACAGGGGAACATTTATAGTGGCTGATCAGACCACTTGAGAAACATTGGGGGGAAACTAACATGACTACATCGACATTTCACAAAGACTATGAAGACAAGACCAAACACAAAACTTGGTCTCTTAATGGAAAAGAAAAATCATCAAAAGTGGAACAAAATGAATGACCAACAGAAGCAAAGCAAATAAACATTAAATAAGTCCATTGGTTTCTCCCCTTGGAGGCTTCTGTAGATGGCGCCTGCCCAATTGTCTGACTGGAGTATTTAAAGGCTGTGAAGACTTGACCTCTTTCTTTTCCGGTCCTCACAGCACAGCTCCAGGAGCAGAACCTCATCCACACCCGTAGCGACCAGTAGCAACCTCAGAACTGGCAACTCAAAAAACAGGTGACATTAATTAAACAAACCAAAATAAGTAAACTAAACAATGTACTTGTGCTAGAAATTATTGAAAATAGACAGTAAATGTATATTTTAACTCAAAGAAATGTGTGCATTTATTTAAGAATAAAGAATCTGAAATTATAAAATTAAAAAGAAAGTGTGCAATGCTGGGGGGGAGGCTACCGCCATTTTGTTGTGGGTGTCACAATCGTCTTATCTAGGCAGAATTTTATTGTGTATCAAAATAACACATTAGGGCAATGCAAGGGACGGCAGTGGTTCAGGCGGTAGAGATGGTCGTCCATTGACCGAAGGGTCAGCGGCTCGATCCCCGCTCCCCTCCAGCCAGCTGTCGTTGTGTCCTTGGGCAAGACACCTCACCCGACCTCCCTCAAGTGCAGCTCCACTGGTGTGTGAATGTCCTGGTGATGGTCAGACGGGCCATAGGCGCAAACTGGCAGCCATGCCTCTGTTAGACTGTCCCAAGGCAGCTGTGTTACACCAAGACTGAATGAGGAGTGAATGAATAATGGAAACACTGTAAGCACTTTGAGCACCAAGACAAAGCTCAGATACATCTAATCCATCATTATTATTATTCCAATCAGGGTCAACATTAATTAGGTGAAGCAGCTTTTCCTGCTGTTTTAATATAATATTGTGTTATATTTTCGTGTTTAGCAAAATACAGCGACCCTGGGAGGATTTAATATCAAAGTAAGTGTAAGGATTCAGTGGTTTGGTTTTCTTTGTCATGTTTTTGGTTTCCTTTGTCGGTCACTCCACCTTCAGGTTCATGATCCACAGCTGTCTTCAGTTCAGTTCATGACCCTCAGCCTATTTAAGTGTCTTGGTTTCTGTTCATCCTTGTCAGGTCATCTGCTCTGTTGTGTCACAGTTTTGTTTCTCCTCATAGTTTTGTCATGTTTCAGTTTGCTAATTAAATGTTTTAGTTCCTGTCACCAAGCTTGGTCTCCTGCATTTGGGTCCTCCACCACCAGTTCGTGACAGTAAGTGGGTGATGTGAACCTAGCTTGAGTCAAAAATGTTGAAACTAAAACATCAATGGGTCCCCTACTATACTGCACTTATAACTGTTTTAGCTGAATAAAAACCACATGAACATGATGGTACGGGCATGTATGGAGTCTCCATTTAGTGCTCAAGGAAACACGCACTTGACCTAAGAGGCTTTATGCTAGACACGTGTAAACAACATCGTAACTCTACAAACATTCATAATGTACATTAATGCACTCACATAAACACTGGCCTGTTTCATACACAAACACTCAAGAGTTTTACCCAGAGCTCCTGTCAAAGTGGCAGCCCACATAATCCATGTAAGTTGAGATAAACAAGCATCCTATTGCCCTGAATAGAGGTTGCTCGGTGATGTTGGACTTTGGGGAATTTGGAATGGTGAGCTGTGAAGTTTCAAACTCAAGTCTGGGTCTGACGTCAGACCTGGAAAAAAAAATACTCTTTAGTGTGTAACAAAACAATCACAGATGTCTGAAAGAAAAGAAATCCTGGAACAGCTCTTAGCTGCATTTGTATCATCATGAAATAGAGAAAGATCTAAGGAAAACTGAATCACAATATACCAATCAATATTTATTAAACGAAGAATCCTTTACTCCTTTACCTGTACGTTTAATTGAAAAAAATGGAACTCAACATCTAAATCCAGATTCTAAAAGACTGTTGCTGTTCTAAAACACTGGAGAATGTGATTGGACGTTTGATTAGTCCTGCAGATCCTCAGCCAGAGCCAAATAATGTTTGTGCAGTAAACATTTAATAATACTTTAAAGCTAGTTTATATCATGGTACTATTTTACCCAACAGTTTAATAAAGCATCTGATGTAGATTATTATTCATGATCAACCTGAAAGAGGGCAGAGATGTTAAGGAATTGTGTAGTTTCTAGTGTGTCATAATAACATTTCAGCCCGTTGGTTTTACGTCATTTAATAGTTTTTTGATACTCACGTAAATTTAACAAAACATTTTATCACCTGTTTTTATCATGGAAATAAGTTAACTAAATGTAAGGTTCAGCAAATTAAAACAACAAAATTAACAGAATAAATTCAAAAACTATTGAAGAATGCCGTTATGAAGAGCTAAAAGCTTAACTAACTTAAAATATCTTTAGAAAAGAAAAATAATTGCATACATCTTTTTGATCTATCTGTGTAAAATATTTTGCAAAGTAGCACATATGTGCAGAAAAAATGAAGAAGAATGCTAATTACAAAACTAAAAGCTAACCTGATCTGGAAGAGAATTGTTTTGAAATGTAAAAACAGACGAGTCAATCAAACTTAAGTTTTATTGAGTTTAATTAATGCTTGTATAATCATTGCCAACATTTAGACGTAGTTGAACTAAATATTCAGTAATAAAATAAAATTACAACAGGAGAATAACCAGAATTTAAAACAACAGGTAGAGAAATGACAATTTTTGTAAACATTTTCCGTGTTGATTGTCATAAAGTAAGGTATAAGCTAATGCATAGACAAAGGAGCATTAAAAAAATGTATCCTCTTCAACTTGCCACCTTAAAAAATGTGTTGCTGTCAAATGATTTACAGCAAAAAGTGAGGAATTACACAAAAGCCAGTGTCTGCATGTGGAAATGCTGTTAAAATAAAGAAATCTTTATTGGTTTCTTGCAAAACTCAATAAAAGTCATTTCTTGTATATTTCATAATCTGATCATGTGTTTTTTTTTTTGCTTCAGACACACAAGCTACAGCACTATAATTGAGAGCAAGTTATAAACAGACTTTTATCTATTTATGCAACATTGTTTTCTAATTACTTTCTTTTTTTTACTATGATGGAATTTTAAGGCCACCATCATAAAAAAAAAATTAAAAAATTAAAGTTACAAGAATAAACGTATCAAGAAAAAAGCCACAATTTTACAAGAATTAAGTCATAAATATAATTGAATAAGTCACAATTTTATGAGAAGAAAGCCGTAGAATTATAGGTAAAAGAGTCAATATTTTACAATAATAAAGTTATAATTTCAAAAGTTGAGAATTCAGAAGATGAAAGTCATAAATTTATGAGAAAAAAGTCTGTTTACAAAGAAAAATAGAAGCAACAAAAGGGAACCAATATGGTGTTTCAGTATTAGAGATGGTGAGCGCCTTGTAAGCCGTGACTTTAGCATTGGTTTGACAAACAAGGAAATACTAAATCTTTTAGTGAGTCATCAACAGGATTTGCTGAATGGGCTTCTTCAGTTGAGTATTCTTGACACACAGGGAGTGGATTTCTAGCGGGAACGCTGTCGGCAGTAGAGAGGTTAATTGACAGTTTTTACAACATTTCTACGTTTTCTAAAAGATAGTTTTGAGTCCAGCACCACACAAAATTGTTTAACCTACTGTAGCTCATCTCCTCCCTCTTTGTTTATTTTTGTACAATTACAACTTTTTTCCCAAAATTGTGAAACTTCATTCTCATAAATTCTTTTATGTATTTCTTTATTTTCATGGTGGCCCTAATACTCTGTATTCTCATAACTAAGAATATGCTAAAACATATTTCTGCTTGATCAAACATTTGATATTTGACTGTAAGTAGAAAAAAAATTATGTTAGCATTTCTTTTGTTTTTGAATGACTGTTTTTGAATATTCACATTTCTTTTTTATTTTTTTCATATTTGGGATTTGATAATAACAAAAAAAAGTGTTAGAACTATGTAATAAATCCATATAAATTAGATTAACTGTAGTTCTTGTCTTTGGTTTTTTGAGATATTTGTTAGAAAATGGAGTTTTGTGAGGAGCTCTGTTGCTGCGTCTGTTTGATGGTTTCTGTTATGGAAAGGAGAGTCAAGTAGACCCTTCCTGTCGTTAGGTCTTGCTATTAAAGAGCATGGATGAACAACACTTTTACCCAGAATCCAGATAACTTCAAGATCTGTAGTTTTTTGTTTTTGTTCCACACCAAAATGGAAGCATTTAAGGGAACGGGGTGACAATGGTCAGTTGATAAAACTCCCAAACAGACAAAGATTTCCTTTCATCACACTGGGTATCATATTCTGTGGCATTCCATTAAGAAACTGGCACCCTATCAATCTTAATAAGTATGCTCAAAAACACAACTCCACCACTGGATGGAGGCATATTGGATACGGGGCCCGTATAACACACCCAAAAAATGTCTGATTTGTTGGGGCTGTATGTGCACGCAAAGGCAATTATGTTTGCAGTCAGTCAAACAACGCCATCTTCAGACTTCCCGTACTGATAATCGTTTGATTAATGTTTGGCTTTCACGTGAAGAAGAAATGCAAGCACCACGTGTGTGCAGGTCGAAAACACCTGCAGATCGGATTGGTTACCAAATCTACAGCTTTCCAGTGCTACAGAGGGCCCTACTTTCATTTAAATGTTCAGATAAACGCAGCACGATGAAGATGCCAGCAAGCCCTTAGTTCATCCTGAACACTGCGGTCTCCAGACACACAGATTCTCAGAAAGACTCCTCAGTGCAGGACTTCCAGAGAGTCCGAGCCAGGCGTGTGATACGCCGCAGCGCTGAGACGTGGAGAGCGCCACTGGAGTGTGACAGCCAAAAGGATGACTGTTTTCCAGCGGTGTTGGTGGAGCTTTTTTAGACGCTGTAGCGAGGACCACACAGACGATGTGGCTCCTCTCCACCGCCTCACTGATGATTAGGCGAGACGTATATTTTCTTAGGGCTTCATAAAGACACAAGCCCGGAGAGCAGTAAAACTTGAGCTAGCGGTGCAACGGAACAAACAGATAAAGGAGGTAGAAGCACATTTTGCCGCTAACCATTAAATTTAATAACTGGCCTGTCTGCATTTCTCATATTGTTTATTCACACGTCTGGACTTGTTCTTTTCATTGTTCACTACTACACTTTGAACCTAAAACCTCAATAAAAGAGAAAAATGAGCAAAAAGTTGAAAAATTGAAAGATTTTCAGGACTTTATTGAAGGAATTATAAAGTTTTTTAGCCCATTTCGGCAATGATGAGGCGCTGTGAGATATAATGCACCCCTATGAGCCGCCTCCTTCCAGTTCTTCCTCAGATTAATGGACCGTGTTGGGAAAAGTGTGCAGTGAGGCAGGGAGCATAAATAAGGTCTTTAAGTAGGCAGTCACGGCAGCTGTGGGCTCGGCCGAGGGCCCTGTCTGCACACGGACAAAAACCCCGGCTGTGATTTACTGGTCCTGCGTTACAGTTTGACTCATGAAGATAAAAAGGAGGCGCAAAGAATGCGGCGCTTGCGAGTTGCACAAACCCTAAGCTTTCTTCTGTGGAAGAGTTTTGCCTTCAAAGTCAGTTGAGGGCTTGAAGTAGTTTTGATGACTGCCCAGACACTTTTTGTTCTCCTTTATTTTCTGAAGTGTCACCTGAGAAACCCCAACATGAATCCTCCAAAGTGGTTTTATTGTTCTCTGGATGATGTATACTGTCTGGGTCAAAGTTTAGCCCCAGCTATAACTTTAGACTATCCTTTTTTTTACCACAACACTGCAAATTCAGTGAAAAGAAAACTGGCTTTTGTTGATAAAAAGGATTGAAAAAAAACTTCTTTTGAGTACTTATTGTAAGTGTTTATCTAGTTCTTGTTATAATACTGGTGCAGAAACTCATTGTGCATGAATCTCCCAGAAAATAGAAGATTCAAGTTGTAACCATTTCGATTTCAAAGTGTTGGATTGTGATTTACACATCCTTCAAACCTGGATAAAAATTTTTTTCCAACACAGGGTCGGCATTAAATAAATATGTCTCTTGAGAGGTGTATGAGTTGACCCAAAACTAGACTAACAGATGTGTTTATGTCTTTCAGCATCTACCAAAATTAAGATGAAGACAGTATTTAAAAAGGAGCTTCAAATAAACCCAATTTTTTGCTTGGACAAAATTAATGCACATTATTATTGCTCACATTGTTGTCTTAAATGAGTCCTCGTTGTCTTCAGCTCCTCACATTTCTGGAATTTCAAACTCACAACGTCTCTATTTAGAACTGCTATGGTGGACATTTATGAATGTGTAGCTACACAGGCATGCATGAGTTCCTGCAAACAAGGGAAGAAAACTGAAAGTCCTGCAAAAATCTCCCTACAACATTTTTTTTTACCTGTTGCCATAAAGGAAGAGGCAGATTGATGGGTAGTGTTCCACTAATGGATGAAGAATAATAGCAAAATGTTCATTTTCAGCTGTACTTGTGCTTCATAACTTCCATTTTAAATGAATTTATTCCTGTTGGGTAGCATCTTCGTCAGCTTTACCCTTGTGCTGCTTCATTCCACCTGTCAGCACCTCACGACTGCATCCTTGTTTACTATTTTTACCTTGAGCCAGCCTCTCCTTCATGTTCCTAAGCTGCATTCTGAGTTGTCACACATTGGTTGGGTGTGAGTGTAAGTCTAAGTCAGTTGGGTTTGCAGACAGATTTCCTGTTGATAAAACTTATTCTGCTCCTGCTCATTTTATCAAACACCAAACCGACGTCAACTTCCTAAACTATCCTAAGTGTCTGTCTGAAGCTGCTACATGGGAAGGAGAATCTAACTTTAGCCAATCATTTGAATGTTTGCCTTTGTAGAATCAGAAGGAAATGGACCGGGTAAATCCATGAGTCATTTTTTTCTTCTTTTTTTTTCTTTTAATTATCTTTTCCTCCAGCAAATGGTTGATAGGAGCACTTGAAAAGAGTACCTTGCATTAGAAATGGAAATCCTGTATTTTTAGGCAGTTTTACTACCATACAGTATGTGCAATAAAAGATGAATCCAATTACGAACAGTTGCTATCATTTAAAAATTCCCTTTTTTCATCACCTCTTAAAAGCATATTTCCGTAATTGCTTACCACATAATAAAGGTAAAACAGGGGTTGAATTCAATGTTCTTTGAAGATATCTCATTTAAATAAATAAAATCATCCAAAACTTAGATATTTTTGTGACCCCTTTAATCATGTATTCTTTTCAAAACATTTATATTTAGTGTAAAAAAAAAGTCCATCAGATAAAGGTACATCCTGAAATCTCTCATAAGTCATTCATCTTTTAATTGACAAATTGGTTTTGCGAAATTACAAAATTATTCTGCACTTGCACATTTATTTTTACAGATGCACCAATTTCGCAATTTTTTTTTTCTCACATGTGCGAACATTATTCTACAACTGCAAAGCTCTTTACAAGAGGAATATAATTTTATATTTCTGCTTGCATCAAGAACAGATCCTGTTTTAAGTAACCCCCAAAGCAGTAAAGGCAGATGTTCATGGCCCCAGCAGCTGGGAGACGATCACTATTGAGAAGTTAAAGCCTGGAAAGGTGACTTTATTACAACATGCCACAGTGGACAGAAGTCAGCACACTTGATCCATGAATTTAAGAGGTGAACCCTGAATACCACCCACTGAATACCACACACAGCTGTGCTGCTGCTGCTGGAGGAGGCCGACACTAGCATACTTTCACCAACAGAGTGATAACAGATGGAAACAAGGGAGTCAGAGCCCACACGTGTGTGTGTATGTGTGAGTGTGTGTAAAACACTCCTCACAGAGGAGGAGGAAAAGGGTCCAATCAACTTCTCTCCTGACAAATCCATCGCAGTCCAGCTGACCTTTGAGATTAACTTTACAAATCATTACCTTCCCTTTATAAGCCCCTTGTCACTCTCGGCGCATAATAATTAAAGTCCAAGTGTTCAGATTCAGGGAAAAAGACTGCATTGTGATCTCGAGGATTGCTGTTTTTATTTTTTAAATTAGTTTGCCTGAACCCTGACACATCTTTGCCACATGTGTCACCTCTGGCTTTGAAAAAAGAAAAGTTATATAAATAAAAATGTGGTCAACAGAGAAGACAAAGTTCAAGTTCCAAAATGAAATTCAACCATCATAGAAGGCTCTATCCTAAGGCCTTCGTCACAACTCCTCTGGTTGGATACGAGTTATCTGCTGGTGAAAAATGGTCAAATCTGTATGAGGTACGCAGGTGACCCACAGGAAATAGCAAGGTCGTTGACTACTCAGATGAACCCAAAGAGAGAAAACAATCGTGCATATATTTTTTATTAGATTGTAGCAAACACATAAGTAATGCTAAAGTAGGTGAGATGCAGGCAAGTTGTTTGGATTTTTCAGTTTTTTCAACCTTCCTGAACCCTGTGCACTACACAAGGAGCCTGTTAGTCCTGTTCAAGTGATAAGCACGTGCTCCTTGCACACAGCCTGACTGTTATTTACCTAATTTAGACAATCACGGTGTAATTTGTGTGGCAATCCAATGGGTGTCCTATGTGCACTTGTGTATCATGTGCACATCCCATGTGTGCAGTGTCTGTGTGTGGACAATAAAGAGCCAGTGTGTGCACCTTACTAACAACGAGTGTGTAGCGTTAAGACACCATACAACAGCACCACCTATATGCCATAAGTGCGTGCAACTTATATTAGTCTTTATGAAACACAAACACTGGTACATCCCAATTTTATGACGTTCCTTGAGGGAACGCAAGGGAGCTAAAGGACAAACTTGTATACCCCTTCAGATGCAACTGCTATGGTCCACAACCCTCTATGGGCTTGAACAACCCGCAGCTCCAATACGGGTCAACATGTACGTGACTGAGGCTTAATTGACACTTGGACTGAAAACAAGATCCAGAACTCAACATGGACCAACTTTCATTTACTGTTTTAGTTGGTACTTGTGTGTGAGTCATCATATTTGCTGCACACAACACACTAAAATTAGGCTAAGATCCTCTCTGTGTGCAGCTTGGTAATGCTTCATCTGCAGCAGGTCATTGGGGTCAAATCAGGATCAGCTGAAGTGAATGAAAAAACAGTTAGTAATTTTGAAAAAATGAAAAATTGAAAACTTTTTAAAACTTGAAAGTACAGATTCTAAACTTTAAGGAAATTGTAAAATTGTAAAATAATAATAAAAAAAAAGCATTTGGTGATAGAGATTACAGTGTTATCAAAGCGCCATCTGTTGTTGCTGCCTGCCTGTGTCATTCTTTCTCTGATGTGGCATACAACAGTGATAATAATGCTCTCCCAAAGTTTGGAATAAACTAATGTGGCAAGAGTTTAGTTTTTTTTTATTCCAGGTTAAACTTTTTTTAAAAGTTTCCTTCAAGATTTTAATATTTCTTTCAAGTTTACAAGATGTAGTTTCATGGTTAAAAATGTTGGAGTTTACCCAGATGGTTCATGTCTCTTCCCCCTCGGGTGGGGGACAGTTCTCTGACGGGCCGAACATCAGTTTGGAGTACACGGCCTTCTTGGTGTCTCTCGAAGGGATACTGGAAAGTGCCCCAAAGGGGGCCTCCATTGTCCTCCTAAGGGACTTCAATGCTCACGTGCGACTGAAGCACCTGGAGGGGCGTGATTGGTAATGGAAATAATGGAATGGCCTCCCTGATCTGAACCAGAGTGGTGTTTTGTTGTTGGACTTCTGTGCTCATCATAATTTGTCCATAACAAACACCATTTTCAAGCAAGTGTCCATCAATACACGTAGCATCAAGAAACCCTCGGCAACAGATTGATGATCGACTTCGTAGTCGTTACAGGGACCTTTGACCATGTGTCCTGGACACTCGGGTAAAGAGAGGGGCAGAGCTGTTCACCTATTACTACCTGGTGGTGAGTTGGATTCACTGGCGGGGTAGGCGGCCTGAAAGATTATGCAGACCTAAACATACTGTGAGGGTCTGCTACGTCATCTGGCTGAGCCCTCCATCAGGGAAGCCTTTAACTCCCACATCCGGGAGAGCTTCAAACAGGTACTAAGGGAGGTTGGTGACATTGAGTCCGAGTGGACCATGTTTTCCACCTTCATTGACTCTTCAGCTTTCCGGAGCTATGGTCGCAAGGTAACTGGTGCCTGTCGCGGCGGTAATCCCAGAACCCTGGTGGTGGAAGTAAGGTATGCTGTCAAGTTGAAGAAAGAGTCCTAACAAGCCTGGCTGGCTTGTGCGACTTCAGAGGCAGCTGACGGGTACCGGCTGTCTAAGCGAGCTGCGTGTCCCGGGAGGAGTTCAGTAAGGCCATGCATGGAGAAGGACTATCAATTGGCCTCAAGGAGATTCTGACAAACTGTCACGCACTTAAGGAGTGGAAAGCAGTGTATTTAGGGAGCTGTTGACTTCGATTGGGGACATTATCAGGCGGTGGAAGGAATGCTTCTGTATGACCGGAGCAGGAGCTTGGTTCAAATAGCCAGCAGTAATTCCGACATGTTCCCGGTGCATGTGTGGCTGCCCTTTATCACCGCGGAGGAGGTCTGGGACTACAGGATTTCCTCTCTGCTCTTTGCAGATGATGTTGTCCTGTTGGCTTCATAGAGCCGGGTCCTCCAGCATGCACTGGGGCGGCTGCAGCAGAGTGTGAAGTGGGTGGGAAGAGGGTCAGCAACGTTGAAGCTGAGACCATGTTTCCAACTGAAGAAAGGTAGTTTGCCCTCTCTGGGTGGGTGGAGTGTTCCCGCCCAAGGTGGAAGAATTTAAATATCTTGGGGTCTTGTTCAGAAGTGAGGGGAGACCGGAGCATGAGATTGACAGGCGGATCGGAGCGGCGTCCTTTGTTATGTGGTCGCTGTACCGGTCCGTTGTGGTGAAGAGAGAGCTGAGCCAGAAAGTAAAGCTCTCATTTTACTGGTCGATATTCTTTCCAATACTCACCTATGGTCATGAGCTATGGGTCATGATCGAAAGAACAGGTTTCCGAATACAAGCGGCTGAAATGAGCTTCCTCCGCAGGGTGGCTGGGCGCTCCCTTAGAGATAGGGGGAGAAGCTCGGTCACCCGCGGAGAGCTCAGAGTAGAGCTGCTGTTCCTCCACTTAGAGAGGAGCCAGTTGAGGTGGCTCGGGCATCTAGTCCGGATGCCTCCTGGACGCCTTCCTGGGGAGATGTCTCACTAGGCGGAGGCTCCAGGGAAGACCCAGGACACGCTGGAGAGACTACGTCTCTCGGCTGGTCTGGGAATGTCTTGGGCCCAAGAGGAACTAGCAGGAACTGGCCGGGGCGAGGGAAGTCTGGGCATCGGTCCTGAATAAGCGGAGGAAGATGGATGGATGGAATATGCAATTCAGGCTTGTTATATGAAAATACATTTTGCAATTTAGAATTCCATTTTACAATTTAATATGACATTTTTAAAATGAAAAACTAAATAAAAACAAAATCAATTGCATTTCAAATTGTCATGAGTTTTGATGTCATAATTAAATGACCATGCAATTTACAATTCAATATTAAAAGACATTTCAATACGTGTTTTGCTTAAAATCCATTTTAAAGTAACTTAAAATATGTTCCATTGTAAAATGTCATCCTGTTTTTGTGTCAAAATTTAAATCAAATTGCAAAACAGTGTTTTTTCATTTGAATTTTGACATACAAATTGACAAATAAATTGATATTTAAAATGAAATTGTTTTTGTTTTTATTTAATGTTTTATTTTTAAAATTATCATATTGAATTGTAAATTTTAATTTTGAATTGTCAATTGCAATTTGGAAAATCCAACCTCTGTGAAAGTTCACCTCAGTAAGACTGAGGAACCTAAAAGCATTTTCAGAGTGAAACCTGTGACAGAAAAGTTTGTCTTTGCTCTAAACTCAGGAGTAACAAGACAGATGGACTTTTCCAGCTCCTGTTGAAGAATCAGTCACCAGCACAGTAGAATTCTCCATCTACCACTGAGCAATAAACTGATGTAACAGCTGAGGTCAAACATCTGTGGAGTGATGGATCTTTATGGCAGCTGCTTTGAAACTGATCATTCCAAATTGGAAAGTACCTGAGACTTTAAAGATGATTTCAGATTTTTTCACTCATAAGTAAAAAGTTCACAAGGGGTCGCTGTGGTAGGTTTAGTTTGATTAGATCTTACGCCATTAAAATCTAAGGTAGTTGTCTAACAACTTATCCACTCAAGAATAATTAAATAAGTAAAAAATATAACAATTTCTGAATATCTATTCAAGCAGTAATTCTCATTTAGAACTTAAAAAAAGTAAAAACTATTGCACTATTAAAAGAAAATAAATTGAAATAAAGATATTTTGTTTTCAGTAGTTATTTATGTAAATGAAGTACAGTAAACATAATTAATTTAGGCCCATCTGTCAATTGATCCTTTTTCTGAAGCCGCTGAATCCCTATCGGAGTCACTGGGTTTACTGCCTACTCCTAAAGAAATATAACTTTCATTGGTTTGAATTGTAATTTCTATTTTCGTGCACATCTTTATCATTGAGATAAAACTAGACTCTGGGGCTGTCGGTTTAAAAAACAAAAAACAAAGCTGTAGTCATCACTTACCTGCTGTGAGGGAGTGGTCAGAAGAAAATGGAAATGGTCTAACTTTCTTGTTCTTTAAACCAGAAATTTTCACACATACCTTTCAGGTAGCTGATCTAATTTTTGCTACAGCTTTAACCCGCCTGGCAGAACTGTGATTTCAAACCTCCCAAAACCTTCCTCTGCCAACTGCTGTTATATTTAATAGTGAAAATTACAGAGAAGTTCCAATAAAAAAAAGTGGCTAAAATTGGTCATTAAATTATCTTTTATGTCTTCGGTTTAGCAGACGAACAGAAAGGTGCATTATAGGAAAAACAGTTCCAGACTATGCAGCAGACATTTAATTTCAGCTATTATAATGATCCTCTGCTCTTCCAAGTTCTTCATGATGCCAACTGTCTTTATGTGTTCTTATGAGTGGGCCTCTATGCTTTTCCTGACCTAAAAACCCCCCCAAAAAAATTCAAATTAAATCTGTGCAGAAATAAATGTTCTGACTCGAACTTTGTATAATATTACCATGCTTTTTTTATTACAATTTCTATTAAACTTCATATTTTGGAATTTCCTTGGGGTTTAAAAAAGCTTCTATTCCATTCTTTATTTATTTTTTTTTACATTATTTACACTATACTACAATAATGAGTTTGTAGCTTTGGTTTATTTATTTTAGTTCATTAAGATGTTTCATTTATCTATAGGTTTTTAATGTTTACTTTGCATCCATCCACAATGATAGAAATGACTTGGCTATTTTTGCATTTTTTAATGGATGCTACTGCTCCAGCAGGATGATTTTATTTGACCCAAGAGGACTTTTTTTTTCAATAAACTTTGATGTGCTGCTGGCAAAAGTAAGTCAAACTCTTTACAATGTAGAAACATATGAACCTGTTATCATTTAATTATCGTGACGACTTAATTAAATAAATGGCTTAATAAACACATAAAACATAAATGAAGTGTATTTTTCTAAACATGAAGTTGTGTTTTCCGGCTCTTGCTGGGTTTTGGTCAGAAAGATACTGACCCAATTGGCTTTCTTAGTGTTAAAGGTTGGAAAGCCCTGTTTTATGAGAATTTTTAACACTTGCAGTAAGCATTATCGCCACATGATGGCACCACAATACTCAAATTCCTTGGTTGCCAGACCAAAGTAGTTTGTGGAAGAGTTGACAATAGAACAGACATAATACTTTTCTGCAGACATTTGTTTTAAATTAGAATTTTTTCACATAGTGGGATCTACAGAATTCTTGTCTTCATCTTAACCTCTGATTTTTCACTCCATGTTCATTTTCTGCTGCACCTCAGAACCAAAGCAGCGAAACATTTGCTTTTCATGCACCATAAAACAAAAAACTCTCATAAATGCTAATGTTTTCAACAACAACAAAAAAAAAAAAAGACCGGAAAACTCAATGTTTTAACTGCAGGCAGCAGATAAGGCCCTGCATATGCTTCTCTTCTTTTTTTAATCTCCTATTTTTTTTACTGGATTTTGTTACATTATTGTGCTGACATATAGTAACATTATTTAAAATGTTGGTCTATTGTAAATGACTTGTGAGGAGATTGGTTCTACAAAACTGATCAGTGTGACTAAACTTAACCCAAGCTGCAGACCAGAGATGAAAAAAAAAAAAGAGAAATGATCCTGTAATCAGATTGATTTGATATTTTATTTAAACGCTCATTAAACCGTCTCACCATTATAACAATGTCCAAAAATGCACTGCTTAATCATTATCCCCTTACAAGTGCATATCAATTCAATTTAATGTTTACTTGTATAGCCCAAAATCACAACAACAGTCGTCTGAATGGGCTTCGTACTGGTAATTGTAAAGTAAACATAAAATCAAAAGGATCATGAATACATAGAATTCAATAGGAACATTCTAAACTGAACTAACCTAACAGATTAAACTAAACTGGGCATCCCTGCCTGAGACCCACAGAAGATAGCTGCCTTTGCAACAGAATCAATTGGTTTTGCTGTATTTGTATCTTATGCTGATTATAAGTGGCTCAGGCGGTTGAGCAGGTCGTCCAATGATCGAAGGGTCGGCGGTTCAATCCCCGCTTCCCCCCAGTCAACTGTTGTTGTGTCCTTGGGGCAAGACACTTCACCCTCCCTGCCTCCAGTGTGGCTCCACTGGTGTATGGATGTGTATGAATGTCCTGCTGATGGTCAGAGGGGCTGTAGGCGCGAAATGGCAGCCACGCCTCTGTCAGTCTGCCCCAGGGCAGCTGTGGCTACAACAGTAGTTACCATCACCAAGTATGAATGAGGAGTGAATGAATAATGGACACACTGTAAGTGCTTTCAGTGTCTGGAAAAGCGCAGATAATCCAATCCATTATTATTTTTTAAAATAGTACCTTTGAAATACGTTTGGATCTTAGATCAGTTATTGGAGGAGAACAGATTTTGAATCCTGAAATGTTTTTTTAAAAAGTTGGAGATTTAGTCTACAAACACATGGGCGTCAATTACTAAAACATATCTTTTCATAATCTTTTCATAAACCTGCAGACTAACAGCATGTTTGCTTTCGTTAGTAGTGAGTCTGCTGGTTCAGTTAAATCTGTGTGCACAGAGCCCAAACCAACACTTAACATAAATCTGTTTAAGTACAAAAGATTAAATTAATCATATTTGTTTGTTTTTTTAATCTTAAAATGCATTAAAGCATCACTGCACCTCCTTAATAGAGTCCGATTACGTGACATGAACCTCGTGAGGATGTTTCTCACACTTAATGACAAACATGGATGCCTCTCTGGTATTATAAGTCATCAATTTATTTGGCTAAAGCTTTTTTTTAATGCATTCGGGGGTTTATATAACCATACGTCTGAGGTGCCCAGGGAGGAGTTTACTTAACAGTTCCTGTTACACAGCAAACTGTTGAATGTAATGGGTCTTCTGTTTCTCACCTTGTTAGAAAATCAACAGTTGGACTTGATACACTCATAATCTCAGGATCCCGTTGCGCACACAAACACAGGACACAGGAAAGCAGAAACAAAATTGTTTAATTCAGCACTGAAACTGAATGAAAACCAAGGCCAGATTCTCATGAGACCCGAGAGGAAACCCAAAACTATCTTGCAATGAATGGAGGAAACACACGGACTATAAACAGGTGAAATGTATATATTTCTTTAAACACTCATTCAATAGTGCAACCTTTTGTGCAACTCCAATGATTTCAAAAGTCTTTTTCTGTTGTGTTCTTGCAGTATAATGTTCAGATATTGAACCGTGAACATTTGGACCACAAACAGCATCCTTTGGAGTTCTAAATAACTACATGTCACCATTGTGTGCTCTCCATTTATGCTCTTCCTTCTCCGCCACACAGCAATGAGACAGCCTGAAATGACCCCCTACGCTGCTGCAACCTAAAGTACGTTCTCGTTCTGAGGTTGCGTGTTATGAAGCAACGGAAGCATTCAAGCAATTACTTTGAACACCGTCAAAGTACGGCTCATGCTTTTTGTTAAAAAGTTATGTCCTTTCCTCTGTGAAGGGTGAAGAGGCCGTTTTAGATCATCGCCAAACAGAGATAAAAGAGTGAGAGCCGTTCAATAGATAATTAAGTCTGACTCTGAAAATGCGTTGCACCACATCTCTTCTGAAAACCCGCTGCACTGTAGAGGCACCCTGTCTAATCCAACAGACACACAGGAACAGTAAACAAGAAGTACATCTGCTGCAAAGAGTCATTTCAAAGTGCACAGAAGCATTTGCCTGGTGTACACACAGAACAGATGGGGCCCTGGTTTGCATACAAATGGATCTGATCCATTTTAGACTGATCAGACAAGGGAGCGATCTGCAGATTAAGACAAAGAGCTTAAGAGCTAGCCCCGAATGACAGTTTCAAAGTCTTCTCACTGCAAAGGCTGCGGGTGGAGAGTCCACCGGCGTGAAGGGAGATGAGAGGGGAAGAAGTGCAACAATTAACACGTTTCCTTTTACATCCTGAGGAATCTAAGATGGCACTTTGTGGGTTCAAAGCCATTACCCACCTTTAGGAATCTGCATATCACACCTTGTTGAACGTCTTCATCTTTGCTCACATGAAATAAGCCATTAAATTTGAGGGTTTACACTCAAAGAGCCTCAAGGTTGTGTTGTTCTACATCAAACATTTGTGCTAATTTTTACAACAGATAGGGAAATTTCACATTAAAAAGAAAAAGCATATATTTCAGTTTTTAAGGTTATTGTCTTCTATCCTTTAAAAAAAAAATCTAGAAGGTTAAATGACTTATCACTAATGGAAATCTGCTTGGTTGCCAAGTGGTTGAGTGTCCACTTACAGATTAGAAGAATGTGGGTTTGAACTCAGTGGTTGAAAACCTCATTGGGCCCTAATGCCTCCCAGAGGTTGGTTTGTGGGGGTGGGGAGTGTCCCGAGGATGAAACCACCAAATGGTTTCAAACTTGACTGTGACAGCAGCCACCCGAGGATCCAATGTGGAAAACAACTGTCGCAAACTAGAATGAGAAAAGAAACTTTAGAATGAACATAACAGGAAAACACAGAAAATCTAATGACTTCAGAGACTAAAGATATCAAAAGCAGTATTTTACCAACAGTGTGTTTTAAAAACCTACACCAAAGTAATAAAACTGCACTGCCACTGAAAATATTGATTCATGGAATAATCTCAAAGAAATTAAATAATTACTTTTAAATGTGTTCCAAAATTATACCACACAATGCATAATCTGAAAAAACATGATACGTTATGAATCTCTAATAGCTACAGAGAGTAGGAAAACAAATATAAATCATATTTGGTGATAGTGACAAAGTACTTGTCCCCATTAGTCTCACAGGCTGACTGTTTGATATGACTTTCAAAGACATATTTGAATTTGTTTATTGATTTGCAGCGTTTTTCACCTCTCCTTCCTTGTGCCCAGATGATAAAACTGTGGCCAAGGCTTTCACTTCCTGTTTATGAGAGCTGGGTATGAGGAAGCAGAGGGGGAAGGGTGTTGGGTTTGTTTAATTACTAATTACTAATTATTTCAGTTGTTTCTTATTTTATGTCTGTTTGTTTTGTATGAATACATTTAAATGTCTAGTTTTTAAGAAACCTGTATCCTTTGTCTGTTTTGTTCAGATAAAGTGGCTTTCTCCCTGGGCGCGGCCTCTGAAGTTAGATTTACTGCAAACGTGTTGTCTGTCCGAGATTTGTCTCTGTAAAACTGCTTCAACTTTGTAGAAAAAAGGAAAAAACAGAAATCTACAGACAAATAGTTTTTTTCTACAGTTTTACAGACGCACACAGTTCTTATTACAGGTATAACATTGTTTTACAATATATAGTTTTTTGAAAAGTACAAGATCATTTTACATACAGTCAAATTTATTTTTACAAGTACGAAAACTTCTTATGGACAGACAATACTTCTGTAACAATTTTAACTTCACAGGACCAGCCAATTAACCTGGAGCCCATAAGGGTGAGGATCTGAGTGTAAAGGAAGACTAAAGGGGGAAGAGCAGGTGAGAGCTGTGCAGAAAATGTGTCAAATATATTATGAAAAATACATTGTTCCCAAACCTTTTTTTGGCACCCGCCTGCTGTGTAAACCAGGCATGTCTGAATACACTACATTGTGACAGTGATGAAAAATAAATCCCTGATTTAACTTGGGTGCTCTTTCATCTAATATTATTTAACTACTACCGTATTTCTTCACTTAAAAAGCGTCATTTTTTCTTTTAAAAATCTACAGTGCGCCTGATAATCTGAAGTGCTTTATAGTATAGAATAACTCGGGTGTACACTTTGTCAAAAGGTCAGACTTTTCTTTTTATAAGTTGAAAAAAAAGGTTGGGTTTTATTTGAAATATACTAATGCGGCAAATGTGTAGGACTGTGTTTATTTGTTTTTCTTACGTGTTGCTTGTGTAGCAGGATGAATTGGCTCAGGTGTATAGCGGGGAGGATAATTACAGGCAGCGGCTGTCAAGTTATTTTGTCCCACTTGAAGGGGAAAGCATCAAATGGAGGAAATACCAGCAGGACTCCACTCATGACTCGGAAACTCCATGAACTTGTCGCTTTTCTTTATTTGCCTTTGACTTTAGACAGAACTTTTCCACGTGAGTTAATGAGTCGGTTGAAGAAACAAAGCAAGGTGAAAAACCTGTACAGAAATAATGCTTATGAAAATATATTCTGTTTTACAATTAAATTACAAATAACTATAATTTAATTTCAAATAACAAAATATCATATTTCAAATGATCAAATTTCACACAACAATGCACCGTGATCAATTAATCAAACAGTCATAGGAAATACATTTCAAACAATTCACGTCTAAAGCGCACCGATAACGCGATAGACAGCTGATCTCTGAAGGCTTGCCCGAAACAGCCTTCATGTGACGATAACGGTGTAATAACAGATTTCAATTGGGTTGTATTTTGAAATTCCACATCAGATCTAGCTGAAACTTATTTTGTGACCTCACCAGGTGCAATACTATAAGTGAGAAGTGGAATGAGTCTGTGGAAACTAGGAGTTTTCATTCTACAGCTTTGTCAACATGTGACGATAACGCTGTAATAACAGATTTCAATTGGGTTTTATTTTGGAATTCCACATCAGATCTATCTGAAATTTTTTTTGTGGCATCACCAGGTGGGATACTATAAGTGAGAAGTGAAATTACTCTGTGGAAACTAGGAGTTTTGATTTTACAGCTTTGTCAACATGTGACGATAACGCTGTAATAACAGATTTCACTGGTGTTTTATTTCGAAATTCCAGATCAGATCTATCTGAAACTTATTTTATGACCTCACCAGGTGGGACACTATAAGTGAGAAGTGAAAATAGTCTGTGGAAACTAGGAGTTTTCAATTTACAGCTTTGTCAACATGTGGCAATAATGCATTCATACATGATTTCAATTGAATTTTACTTTGAAATTCCACATAATATATCTCAGAGGGGGGGGGGGGGGGAAGATATACATTGAAATTTCATGTATGCTTTAACTTTAAAAATAAGTCCTTCTTGCAGTTACCGCGATGTATGTTAAAAAGGGGCACACTGTTTTCGAGAGAGGGCTCACTTGACAGCCGTTTGGCGAAAGAGGGCTGGCTTGACACCAGTGATCACTTCCGCATCTTACCGGCTGCCTCTTCACTTTTTTAGATGCCTTGGGGTGGATTTTTCTTTCCTCTGACAGTTGGCCCGAACGTCTGCCTTCTTCAGCTCGCCTGTCTGATCAGATGACCGCTTTTGCGCGACACGTAAATCACCATGCCCACACAGGCGCGCTGACGCGTGTTTAATTAATCTCACCTGTTGCAGTTGACCTATTTTTGGAATCTTATTAAATATTTTTATAACTCACTTTCCTAATATTCAATTTCCACCCTGATTTATCTTTTATCAATTATATTTATATTTTTGTCTTTTTTTTTCGAGCATTAAGTGAGTTTTGACCTAACAGTGGCCTCATGTGGCACTATAAAAAGGCCAAGGCGTTCACTGGCTGGCGCGGTAAATGCTGTATACTTGTATAGCGCTTTCCTACCTTCCTCGAAGGCTCACAGTGCTTTACAGTCACAGTTTTTTTTACCCACTCACACACACATTCAGACACTGATGGCAGCTCCACTGCCGAATACTGGCCCCAACGTTCCACCAAAGGCAAGATGGGATTTAATGTCTTGCACATGGACACTTTGACATATGGGTGGGCAAGACGGGAATCAAACCTGCAATATTCTGTTTAGAGGTCAACCATGGTGACCCCCTTCATTTTGGGCATCATTTGCCCGCTTCCTGTTTGCACACTTCCGGGTAGCCTTACAGGTAACATAGCGGTGGTAACTTGTTTACGGGAGTTTGTTCGCCGGCATCAAGACTCCATACTGTTCATTTTACCTTCAGAAAATAATAATATTAATAATAATAATACATTTTATTTATATGGCGTCTGACAGTAAAAAATATGTAAAAATATGTAAAAACATAAAAATACAACAATAAAACTCCAAAACACTAAATAAGTTAACAGTTAAAAACAGGTGAGTTTTGAGGTGTTTGGAAAACTCAGAGAGTGAGTCCATATTTTGTAGATCAGAGGGGAGGGAGTTCCGGAGATGTGGAGCAGAGCTGCTGAATGCTTTACACCCATGGTAATGATACGTGGTCGTGGAACAGCCAGTCGACGGGAGGAAGAGGATCTGAGGGAGCGAGTGGGGTAAGCAACAGTCAGGAACTCTGAAAGATACGGAGGGCTTTGAAGGTTAAAATGAGGATTTTGTAAGTGATCCGGTGATGTACTGGTAACCAATGAAGCTGCTGTAAGACGGGTGTAATATGGTGAAATGAAGGGGTTTGGGTTATTATTCGAGCAGCTGAGTTTTGAACCAGTTGAAGCTTACGGAGGTTTTTTTGTGGAAGTCCAGAAAGAAGGGAGTTACAGTTATCGATACGAGAGGTTATGAGACTGGACTAGGACAGATGTGGAGTGAGGAGTGAGAGAGGGACGGAGACGACGAATGTTACGCAGATTGAAGTAAGCAGAGCGGGTGATGTTATTGATGTGAATGAGAGAGTGCTGTCAAGGATGACACCCAGACTCTTAACCTGAGGAGAGGGAAATATGGAGGAATTGTCAAAGGAGAGAGAGAAATTACCAAGTTTGCTGAGAGTGGATTTAGTGCCAACAATGAGAAGTTCAGTCTTTTTGCAATTTAATTTAAGGAAATTTGTGGTGTACCAGGATTTGACTTCAAAAAGGTCCAATGGAGAGGGAAGAAGGTGGAAAAGTAGAGCCAGGTTTGGAGGAGATGTAGAGCTGGGTGTTGTCGACATAGCAGTGAAAATGCATGTTGTATTTCCGAAAAATGTGACAAAGGAGGTAGATGATGAAACGAAGGGGCCCCCGGACAGAGCCGTGGGGCACACCTGTGGTGATAGGTGTAACGGCAGAGGTGAATGATTTTAACCCGATGAACTGGGTGCGACCTGAGACATAGGAATGGAACCAGCTAAGGGGTAGGTTGGTGATGCCAATATTGTAAAGTCTGTCGAGAAGGATGGGGTGGGAGATAGTGTCAAACGCCACACTCAGATCTAGCAGGAGGAGGATGGAGACGGAACCAGCATCTGCTGCAAGGAGGAGGTCGTTAGTGATCTTGAGGCGGGCTGTTTGCGTGCTGTGGAGGGGACGGAAACCAGGCTGGAGCTGTTCATATAAATTATTGCCGGAGAGATGGGCATGGAGTTGAGCAGCTACAGTTTTTTCAAGAATTTTTGAGATAAATGGGATGTTTGATATTGGGCGGAAATTGTTGGGTTGGAGGGGTCTGAACCAGGCTTTTTTAGTATGGTGGTGACTAATGCTGATTTGAGAGCAGTGGGAACAGATCCAGTCTTGACGGAGGCGTGAATGATGCTGGTGATCAGTGGGGACAAGGAAGGGAGAGTAGCCTTGACCAAAGCAGTTGGTATTGGATCAAGCTGGCAGGAAGAGGTGTTGGATTTGTGGATGAGTTCACTAATTTCATCAACTGATGGGAGGTTAAAAGCAGAAAACAAATTAAGTGGGGGAATTAGAGCAGGGGGATTGAATTTGGACTTGAAGACGGCTTAAGTTGCTGATGAATCTGCTCAATTTTAGTAGAGTAGTGAAAAAAGAGCTCTTGTGTTTCCTATTGGAGAGTTTACTAGACCAGAGAAATAAGTGTTTTTTGCCTCAGAAATACAATCATTGTATTGAGAAATATGTAGCGGACGTTGGGTAGAAGACCAGAAAGATCTGAAGGAGTTGGAGTAACCATCCTGGAGAATACGCCGTGAGCCCCGGTGAAAGTATCTCCGACAGTGCTGATAGAAGATGTCCGGGTGCTGGAGTAGCGATGGCGGGGGTGCATCAAGGTGAGTCAGGCGGAGTTTTGCGAGGTACAAGGCAGATTACTGAAGTAGAGCTACCATACTGTCTCTTGACCAGAGACAGTATGGTCCAGGCAAGTAGAGTCCACTCAGGGTTGATTCACATTGTATCCGGCGTGGCGAGGAATCAGCAGGCAGGCTAGTTCACACAAACAGCCGGATGTTGTTCAGAACCGGACGTGAACAGATCCCGGTGACAGTCCACAGGTAGTTGGACAAAAAGTGGTATTGATGGATATCCAGAATTTTGGAGCAAAAAAACAGAGTCCATAGGCTTAGAAATGCTGAAATTTGGTCCAGGGGAGCAGCGGCAGCCAGAAGCGCGCCAGAGTTCACTCGACCCGGAAGCAGGTAAATAAAACAATCAATGCAACTCCACCTCAGGCATTGAACTGAGCTTAATTATAGCCCCTGCAGTTGATCTCTTCCATCCCAGGTGATGAACAGAGTCTGTCTGGTAAGTCAGCGATGGTCAAGCCCTGCACTTGCCCAAGCCGTCCTTTATTTTAGCTAATCCTTTTTTTTTCATTACCAAGGACTTTCTGATACTCTGCTGAACAGCTGCTACTTTATTTATGCTGGTATTCCTGACAACTGGAATTGCCTATCCCCGCTTGTGTGTTCCTGATCCCTTTTGGACTACGGTCGACAGTTCTGCTGAGGTGCTCACCAGCTTCTATAGCCAAAGGAGGCGAAAGGAGGACTGACGCCCGGATTCGCCCCCCCACCGTCCACCGAGAAAAAGATCAGCAGCACCCTCAACACCGAGCAACACTACACTTACTGGCTAACCCCCTGTTTATGTAGCCAATGAGTGAGTTTATTGAGTGGATGAGTCTGAGTCTGTACGCGATGTGTGAGTTTTCTTGTGTTGCAGGTTTTGATTTGTTTTGGGTTGTTAACCGGAGCTCAGGAAACTGCTGGGACCCGCCCCTGTAGGATTTTCTTTTCCTTTTTTCTTTTTCTTTAAATAACTTTTCTTTGCGGAAAATTTAATTAATCCTTTTTTGTTAGCCCCCCTCCCTCATCCCTGAGGACCCAGGTGTCAGTCCCGTGTTTAAGGTGGAGGCCTTCCCTGGTTTGGAGTGGCGTGTCCTTGGGTTGAAGTGTTCACAAGTGTATGTGATCTGCATCATGTGATTGGCGTGACTTATCTTCTTATGTTCTTCTGGAGCCTCCCTTAACCAATTTAGGTCCACAGCATACTGAACTTTTGTCTTGGTTTTAGATGTGCATGTATTTTAACAATTTATTCTTAAATTTGGTTTTAGAATCTTGTAATTAAATTTGTTTTAACCCTAAAACCCCCGTCTCTTGTCGTTGTGTACATCCATCAATTTTCTCTTGCCTCACTAGCAGGTTCAGAGTTGGCACAGTTACAGTAATGTTTCTTTTAGTGCTAGTCTGTTTTTGTATGTGTTAATAACAAGGTTGGGGGGTTAGTCCAGTCACGGTAGCTTTTGTTTTTGCCATATCAGTCTGAATTTTTACGTGTTGCAAAGGAGATTGGGAGTTACAGGTATTATATATTGCTCTAGGGCAGCTAATGCTTCTAGCGTATTTAACGTGTAGTGTTGCAAACATGTAGTAGAGTTACTGTGAACACACATGCAGTCTTTTCAGACCTGTCTTTGACCTGTCTCCCTTAATGTACCTTACAGTTAAGCACACCTTTTAAATGACCAAAGTTTGAAAGCAGCCCATTCTTTGACAGTGCGCCTTATGATCCAGAGTGCCCTTTAGGGCAAAGAGATGGTAAATGACTGTAAAATAAGTTAATCAATCATAATTTTCTTTTATTAATATTATGTCTGCTAAGAAAAAAAAGATTTGATTAGATTAGATTTGCTTTATTGTCATTGTCCATCGTACAATGAGATTGAAGCATCACCAACAGTGCAAGAACAGCAAGGAAGGAACATCTTAATAAAATGAAATCAAACAAACAAACAGTATGTAAAAGTGTGCAAGTATAAACTGTAATGGAGAGTGCCAAAATTAGTGTGCAAAATTGCGTACGAGAATTGTGTGTAAACATGTCAGAAGCACAAGAGGTAGAGGTCCACCTGAAAACTAATGTACTCAAGTGTTACATCTTTTGAATCTGATTTGGATTTTAAATGTTATGTAAATTAAACAAACAAACAAAATAGCTGTGCATGCAAGAAAAACAAGAAAAAAATTACTGTGCTTCTGGAGGCAATTATCCAATCTTTAAAATACTACAAAGTACTTGGAAATCGACAAGTTAGTCCATTTCTAAGCATGTTATAATATAATATAAGCATGCTTATATTTTAGACATAAAGGGTTCCATAACATCCGAAAATGTAGAGGCACATGATAACATACAGAATATAGATTAAACTCAGAGAATTTTCTTGGAGAGCGAAACCATTCTGTGTAAATAAATGTGTGTCCAGCTTTAGGATCAGCTCATTCTGTGCAACCTGTAGTGGCTGCAGGCCAGTAAAAAGAGGAGCTTATCAGTACCTTCCTTTAGCTGGCTCTCCTCTATCTACAATCTGAGAAACACTTGTGTGTAATAACAAGAGGTTTCTAGATATTCATCAGCTATCCACTTCTTTAGCCAAGCAGTAATATTTTTGATAGTTTCACCCCTGGACTGCTGCAGTTCTCATTTGCATCAGCACATTTGATGTTTTGATAGGAGCAATATTTCTTTTGTCTTCTGTCTGCAGGAGGATTACTTTTCCGAGAATTTTCACAAAACAGCATTTAATAAGCAGTGCTGATAAGGCCTCCTTTGGAAAGAGATAAGAGCCTGTCCGAACGCATTATTGATCCTGTGTGACCCGTTTGTTGAAGAAAAGCCGAGAGGGGTTATGCTCCATCCGTGCTGGGAGATGCTCCTAGAAGAGGAAAGCCAGGGAAAGCAAAGCTGCTTATCAAAATACTGGAAAAAATGACATAAAAGACAGTTTACAATTAAATCAGATTATTTAGTTCAAATAGAAATCATAACAGCTTATTTTAACTACAAATTAAAAACTTTAATACGTTCTAAGTATTTATTTTTCGTCAACAAATCTAATGATGAATGGGTTTATGATTGGTCTAAACTGAAGAGATGTGTCCGCAGCTTGCTGCAGCTAGAAGCAAAGCGCAGTGACGGCAGCCGCTGAAGCTCAAAAATAAAGCCTTGTCATGTTCCTGTGCGCCAACAGTGAACCCTTGCTGCGTGCTAGATGGCAGAGGCACACTGGGGGCCGATGCACATGACCTTCTGCTATGAGAGCAGACACGCTCATTCATCACTGCAACCTTGAATCATTGTTTTACTCAGCTTGAGCCCTTATGTTTCTGTTCACGCAAAGAAGAAAAAGAATAACTGCATTTTGGTTGGAGGCAACAGAAGCCTGTTTCATTTCAGTGCCTCTGTTACCGGTACTTAAATCATCTTTGAACAACACTGAGATGTGTCAATCAAATTAAATTATTTCCTTTTCTTTTTTTTTTTTAATCAAAAGAGGCTTTCTCTCATCTGTACGCATCATGAAACAAAGAACTTTTACACGTGGGAGACCCCTTTTTGCATTGCTTAAAGGAGATTGTTTTTGACACAGCAGGGTTGCAGTGCGTAAACCTCACGAGGAGCTTCTGGTTGGGCTTGTGTCTGTTAGTGTGAGCGTGCGTGTGGATCTCTGTGTTTGCTCCATGTTCTCAATCCAACTTTAAAGGCATGGAATAATCTTTAGTGGTTGAAGCTGGTGGATCGCCCACTGTTTTACAGAGCTGTAGCAGAGCAGCAGGCAACACATAAACCAAACAGGTGAATAAAAGACTTGGAATATATAGCTTTATAAAAAAAGACAGACAGAAAAACCCTCAGTTTCACAGCAGTGTATCATTTTGCACATAAATTGTGGTTAGACTCAAGTTAGACTGGCATAACATTAAGCTCGTTGGGGCTTTTCATGTGATTGAATCCGTGCTTGTGACTCTTAGAAAGTAGGGAAATAGACACTCAGCAGATAGTTTGTGTGGTTGTCTTACAAGCACTTATGCATCACATGCAGTAAGGGTCAGTCCTCTGACTGTACCAGCAACTAGAGTGCAGTGGACAGCATCACCTGTAAGTCAAAAGTACACGATAAAGTTATCACACGCACGAACAATACGTTTCATTTCCCTTAAGGAGGCCATACAAGCCACATAAGCCACCAAGATACTTCTCCTTTGCTGGGACAGGGTAACCAAACCTGGAAGCACCCATAGGCTGCAGGTCACGCTTTCCACGGGTGAAGTCACTGGGTTAACCAGTTCAAACATTTCTGAGTTGTCCACAGGGAGAGAAAACAATCTAATGTGCAAGTACAGTATCCAACACTGAAATCAAATGTTGAATTATTTGAATAGAAAATGTCCTAGAAAACGACCACACAGAACGCTTTTACGAAAATGATCAGAGTGGGACTTTAAACCTATCTTTTGCATCTTTGTGAGAACATTATCAAGTTTGTATTTTGGAGCCATTGTGTGGTGTTGTGTTAATGTTTTTTTTCCATACAGTCCATTACTATTGCTCTACAAGTAATCAGTAAGTTTGACATGTGTCTGATTAGAAAATCCCTCCAGATTAACATGTGAAATATTGTGGAAGGTGTACTTATTCCTGACATATACAACAACAAACTGGATGAAAAACCAGAAGGACTGGAACTAAACCCCACTGAAGTGTTTTTTTTGCCACTCCGGATGAGCAAGTCTTCACACAGGATGTTAACAAATACTACATATAGAGAATTTTACAGATCAGAACTGCTTCAAAACAAAACAAACAACATAATGGAAGAAATTGAATATAAATTTGTGTTGTTTTGTTGTTCGTAACTGCTGTGCTATCTTAGATGAGGCGTGAAGACAGAGATTTCATCTCAATCTCATCTAGAATAACCGTCTAATGAGATTAGGCATTATTCATAACTAAGAGTGGATAAAGGGAAAAGATTTCATGTATCCATGGACACCAGTGAGAATACAAATCATTGAAGAAAGAAAAAAGGTTCAGCCCCGCTGCTGAGTGGGTCTAGATCAGTGTTTTTCAGCCAGTGTGTGCGCCCCGCTGGCTTTGCACTGAGTAATGCCGTGGAGATGGTCAAGTGTGCCCGTGAAATTGCCTTATTAACTGATCTAAAAGCCATTTATCTCAGGAAATCAGCTCTTTGTTCATCCAAGCAGGCCTGATAGAACGCAGAAGTTAAGAATATGAAATATCATAAAATTATTTTTCTTTGTGTTTATATGATTCTATTAAGACATTTTGATAAGAATAACGGGATACGCGATTTAGCTGAAGCTATAACTGTGTAAGGAAAAGTCACGCCCCTTTAACTGTCTCCACCAATCATTCTTGAAGGCTTAATTACATGCCATCAGTCTGACCAATCAGAAGTGGTTAAAGTCCTTACTTCCTTGTTTCGATTTAGCGCAAAAAAGTATCTCTGTTCTAACAAAAATACCAGCTAAAGCTCGTCTTTAGCGGTGTGCTTCACAGAATGTGGTATCAGACTGGAACAAGTGAACAAAACCATAGGCTCAAGGCCTGGTCTTACTGCGGTCGTGTGCTCGGCTACATCTCCCTTGATGCAGTAAAGTGGCTGTCTTAGCGCACAGCCAGATCTCTCTCTTAGCGTCTTAAAATATAAACACATCAAAAGCAAGTTTTGAATCTTTTGACTTAAGTTTTAATACAACTTTTTAGAAAAAACAGCTGCAGCTTCAGCTTTTCTACCTTAATTATCACAAAAATGCATGTGAGATATAGAAGCGTGTAGATCAATACAGACTGAGCTTTTTTTTTTTATTTATCTTTTTTTTGGATGCTGGTGTGCCGCGGGATTTTTGTCAAGGTTAAGAATGTACATTAGCTCTAAAAGGTTAACACTAGATAGATGACCCAACTCCCAATGGTAAGTGCCCTAGAGATAGCACATTACACAGCATAGCTGGTGCTTCTGGTCTGGAAGGTGATTTAGGAAGATAAAGGGCCCTTATTGACTAATTTCTAAAAAACTTAATTTGTACATTGTTTACTAGCTTGAAAGAAAATTAGATAAAGTTGTGCAAAGAATTCCACTAATTAAAAAAGAGAATAGGCTGAGCATTGTTTTGCAAAGAAAAAGAAATATAATATTTAGACAGTTGTAATATTTTTTAATAATGCCCAGCTCATGGGGACCTTGAATCATTTCTGGAATTGTGTGAAACAGTGTCACTACTTAAAAAGTGAGATTATTTTCATTGTTCAGTTACAGTAAATTCCGGGTTAAAAGCGCACCGATTCAACCACCCTGTTTTTCTACATGCTTATTTTATTTTTGTACA
Organism: Oryzias sinensis; assembly: GCA_037389245.1. Classification (NCBI taxonomy): domain Eukaryota; kingdom Metazoa; phylum Chordata; class Actinopteri; order Beloniformes; family Adrianichthyidae; genus Oryzias; species Oryzias sinensis. The sequence continues at coordinate 8,462,846 of CM074496.1, forward strand.
TACACAAGCATTATCAGAATACAAGCACGCTGTCTCAGCAAAAGCATGTCCTTACTCACCGCATGGGCGGGTACTGTCTTAGCTCAAGCTCATGTATCCAGGTGCCTTGCGTCTAAAAACCTTTGGAGCTGTATTCTGTTCCTAGGATTCCTCAGTAATGGTTTTTTTGATTTTATTTTTTTTTTGTGTTTTTTTTTTTACTTATTGACAATCTAGGTATCATACATAAGGTACTAACAATGTCATATAATCAACATTACATCCCTCAGTTATGATAGTACATCGCGATCTATTTCCCATATGAAGGTCTTAGGGGCTAAAGGCGGGGCCAACGACCGGCTAAACCACACTGTGGCAAAGATTGAGCAAGTAGCAGCAGTGCATGGAGAATGACGGAACAGCTCTCTCACTTCGCTTATTAATGCAGTGGCATTATGGTACTAACGGGGCTGGTTAAAAACCAGTAAATAAAAGCATGGCGACCTTAACTAAAAAGCGCGGCGCCTCCAGCGCGATCTGCTTGGCGCCTCAACGCTGTGGCGTTCTTCAAGTTTCCTTTCCTGCTCGCGCCTCTGCGCTCGCGCTCGCCATGGGCTGTCTCCCCTTCCTATCGAAAAGCTACCTGGCGGCTGTAGGCTTTTCAAATCTGAAAATCGCACATGGTTGTGTTTCCAGTCGTGTCGACAAAATAAAATGTTATTCCACATATTTACGATGCAGCCAGTCTTCGACGTTTTTAAATTAATAGACAATATCAGAGATCCATTTAAAGAATTTTTTGATCAGTTTTCAAGTGATTCATCAGTTCAGTTTAATAGATCCACTATCACTTCTTCAAATCTTTTTCCTAAGAAGAGGAGGAGGAGATAAATTATGACAAAATATTGGAATGATACCAAGAGACAGCAGTGCAGATCTGACTACATGGGTGATACTGCTGATCCGGAATGAATCAATGGGGCTGGTGCCTCATCGCCCGATCAAATCACGAAGTTCAGCGATTTTGAAAAGAAAAAACACTTAAAAAATGGTACAGTTAAATGGAAAATGACTGCCAACTTACAAATTACTGATTGAATATAATAAAAGTAGATTTGTTTTTCTCTTTTTCTTCCCATAATAATGACGGAGCACAGCCTCACCTGCCTCTCCTGACTGCACGTCACTGGAATGATGGGATTTGAACATCGTCTTCATTTTTAGTTTCCTTTCCCAAATAGCCACAAATCCTCTCAGCTTCTGTAGTTCTTGTTGCACTTTGGAAAACTAGCATAACTGCGATCAGCTTTACTTCTTTTTATAATTATTTTCAAGTCAGTGACAACAGAAACCACAAGCACCACAGCATCAAAAATGCATAATGGCTTTTAAATCCAACCTACTGGATTTGAGATTTAATGTTTTATCATAAATATCATTACACTGCAGAATTGCCAGATCCAAATAGGAGTTCTGCAAGAAGCAAAACACCATTCTGGGAAGAACATGAAGAAATGTCTCTCTTGTCAGAGCCTTTCAGATAATATCTCCTGTAGAGACCTTAAAAAATCCTTCTACCTGCAGCCATTAATAACTTCATAAAACACTGCAACAAAAATATGTGCATACTGAAAAGCCATGTTTTTAAAACAAGTTCAAAAATAGGGAACACAAGACGTTTTTCCAGTTTGCAAGTAAAGACAGTGGCAATAAAGTTATAGGTGAAGAAAAAAAGAATTTGTCTTGAGACAAAACAAAATAAAAATAAAATAAGTTGCTCTTTTTGAACAAAAATAATCTTAAAATTTGCTGTAAACACTCATGTACTCAGTCATCAGCGCATGTGCTGTTACGAAAAAGCTTATGACTTTAAAGTAGTTGCATTTGCATACACTTGTACTTATTTTACCCCAAAAATATCCTATTTTAAGCGCTACAGAAGTCCAACTACTCTTATTTCCAGAACACTTCATTTTTGGATGCAGTTGTCAAAACAATATGTAAATTATGAGCATAAACAGAGTTTAATTAGAGATATGACTTAAAATTTTTCAGATCAACAAGATATTTAGATTCAATGTCTTTAAACAAAGTTGTTCCATTTTGGCGAGAAGTTACTAGGAAGAATGATTTTCTTATGTCAAGTGTAACAGCTTGGGTATTGAAACACAGTGATATTTTGTGTTTTTGCTGTGTAAAAACAGTGCAGGAGAAACAGCATGGAGGGGAGCAGAAAGCAAAGGAGAGAATACTTTAAGTTACTTCAAGGGAAATTAAGAAAAAATATGAATCGCCGATGTCCATCTAATCCAGGTCCAATCAGTCCCTTCAGATGTGTTCGCCAGACTTCGCACAGAAAACACGATTCGCTCACGTTCACACACGCAGGCCTGGGCGACCAATTCTGATTTTTTTTGCCCCTATCTTTGACCTGTTCCTAGTCTTTTCATGACAGTCTAGACGACACAAATCCTGAAGCATAATTGATTGTAATTTGTGCATCTCCTTTGTGACAATAAATATAATACTGCAAAAAGAGCTCCGATGTTGACAACACTGTTGTTTGTTGTTTTTGTTTTTTTGTTTTTTTATTATTGTATTTTATGACATTTTATCATATACATATCTGTTTAATCTAGAATTTTACTTGTATACTTTTTATGATATTTTACCACATATTTATTTTATTTCAAATTAGACTGTTTTGCTTTTATGTACAGCACCTTGAGCTCTCTTTCTCGTCATGAAAGGTGCTTTATAAATAAAATTAATTTGAAGTTGAATTTGTTGACATCCATTGCTAATGTTACACAGCAATATAGCTACATCCGCAAACAACAGTGACGTCGTTCCCCGTTGAGTACTCTTCTGCGCATGCAGGGTCACTTCTGGGTCATTTCACAGTCACACAGGAGATCCAAAAAGTTCGCATTTGATTGGAAATGTGAATGGTCTTCCTGCATCGGATTTTTAAGCAATGAGTTGAGCATTAAGCTCTGCAGTGTGAACATAGCCTTTGACTAATCACACAATGGCTGTCTCATTTTAAGAAGCTGAATTTGTCCTTTCACTGCTGTCATCAAATGAAAGAAGTGTACAAAATAAATCTCCTCCTTGTTGCTACAATGTGGAATAAAAAAACAACAAGTCAGTCTTTTGGTTTTGTGTGAGCATGATCATAATATTTGATCGGTGACCCGTGTACTTCCAGCAGTCTAATACACTGACCAAATATATAAACGCAATACTTTTGTTATTGCTCCCATTTTTTATAGTATGAACTCAAGATGTGAAACATTTTTCACATACACAATAGCAGTTCTCTGAAATATTGTTCACAAATCTGTCTAAATCTGTGATTGTGAGCACTTCTTTGCCAAGACAATCCATCCCACCTCGCAGGTGTGCCATATCAAGATGCTGATGAACAACATGATTATTACACAAGTGTGCCTTAGACTAGCCACAGAAAAGGCCCGCTATGAAATCTTGATATGGCACCTGCAGGGTGAAAAATATAGAACTAAAGAATATTATTTTGGTCAGTGTACTTTAACTTTGTTTACTGTGGAGTTACTCTATTACATGACAAAATATAAAATAATAAATAAATATAAAACAACACATAGAAATGAATACAGACAGAGTAAAGAAAATTTGTAATGTTCCTCAGTGGATCTATTACAGTTGAAGCATGGATGCAAAACAAATGGTTTCTGTTTAGAGAAACCCACTCCAATCACATAGATTTTATGAAAAACATTACAAATTGCATATATGATTCACTCAGTCAGGAACAACATGCAGGGTTTTATTCCAATAACCAAAATGAAAAGGTTTTGTGCCTGCTGGGACAGCAGAGGGAGCAGAGGAAGAGGAGGAGAAAAGAAGTGATGGATAGTCTTACTTCCTGCAGGAGAAAGGTTTGATTAATGGCCGTCCACTCGGCAAAACACACCAGCTGTGAGGGGAGATAAGTACCAATACAAAGAAGACAAAATTTCTCTCTACTGTCATAATTAACCTCAGAGAGACCAAGCATGCAGGAGAGTTGTAGATTCATGTACAGTACCATCACTTCCGCGGATTTTCACTTTGGGGAAAGGAAAACACATATGAGAAATCCATATAAGGGCTAAATTACTAAATCATCCTTTTATTACAGAATTTCAGCTTTTATTACTGAATGCCGTTTAAGAACTTATAGAAGGTGGATGAAATTCTTTGAAAATGTGAATTCCCTCCGTGGATAACTGTCAGCCTTGTGCCAAACACATGATATGATTTTGAGAATAGAGAAAGCTTGCTTTATGTGAAGCGTATAAAAAAAGCAGCTTTGGATTGTCGATTTGTAGCTGTAGTTGTGTGTCGCTCAAAAGCAACTTTTAGTGATGGGTCATGCTTTCGAAAAGCAATATTCTTTTTTTTATTTTTTTAACTTGTCCTGTCCAGCAACTGGGCAGGCAGATGAAACTGAAGCCTCTTGTGTTGGACATATTTTACTTTAACAACAGGGTTATTAATCTTCAGACAAACCAGAGTGTGTCTGAATAAACCTTGTAATTGAAACCAAACTTTATTAATTTCAATCATGTTTGGTGTTGGACTGGACGGAAAAGGAAAGAAGGGAAGAAGAGAGAGGGATGTTAGAGAGAAGGGGGGGTAGGAGGGTGATAATAGGAGGGGGGGGGGTAAGACCATGAAGCAGCATAGAGCAGCAAGTTTACTGGTTGTTTATCATTACGGTAAGGTTCAAATGTAGAACAAAAAGGGTGGGGCCTGTCCACACACACACTCAAGCAGTAAGCAGTAATTCTAAGACTCTCCAAGGTTGGGAGCTGATTCTTCACTTTTTTTTGGTTTCGCACTCTCTGCCTGCTTGTTAACACCAAACGTGATTCACACATCAGGGGGATCGAGTTTCAATGTTATGTCAATGGTACAGACGCAATTTAAGGTCCCGCAGCGTGATTTGAGCGGCGCCATGACAATTTTAAAATTTGAACATTGGCGAGGTCGCCGCGTCTCATCAACCAATCATGGACTCAGTTTTGGGTACATGACCAAGGGACCTCCAGGTACCGCCTGTACCACAATCCACACCCCCTGACAACCCCCCCCCTTTTTTTTAAGCCTAGTGTTATGCTGCCTCTAGTAGCTCTCCTCCCCCTCCACTCTCTGCTCTGTTCCTGACTCTACCAGCTGCGACCACTCACCTCATCTACCTCCAGTCCTTTAAAAAGAGATCCAGAACCAGTATTCATCGCCAAATCGTTGCCCCCGATGGTGCTTAGTCTGGTCAATCTAAGTTTCTTAGTTCATGTATTTATGACTTGTCTGAACTTATCCTATGCCTCATCTCCAGGACAATCTAACCACGAGTAGTCGCCTGAGCATCCAGTCCTATGGAACAGAAGCTCCTCACAGAATTCCGAGGACTACTCTGCCAAGCCTCAAATCAGAATCAAACTTCATCAAGCCTTGAGCCATTGCTACCTCCAGCCACGCCGCGAGCCACGACCCACGACCCAGTCAGGCCGCGAGCCACGACCCAGTCAGGCCACTATCCTGTCACGCCACGAGCTATGACCCAGTCACATGCTTTGACAAAACTACAAATCCACTGACAAGAGAAATAAATCTTTACTTGCCTTCCTACTCACCTGTGTATTCCCTCCTGGTAAGCGGGCCATGACACCTAGCCCTGATCTGAACCCAAACCAGAATCTGGGGAAAGTAGTGTGGTTCTGTCCTCTACTCTCATCTGCTTCTCCTCTCCTCCATTCTTGATGATTTATTTATCATTTATTTTGTGCTCCATACCTCTTTCCCACTCTCCTCCCGGGGAGAATCTATTTCCAGATTGCAGTTGGCTCGTCCGTGCTCCTGTTCTTGGTCGCTGACCTTGTCTCTGCTCCTGCTCCTACACTTGGTTGTGGACATTATCTCTGGCTCGTCTCGTCCCCCCCACCCATCTGGATGACGCCTGTCTGCTGGATAATTTAAATATCTAGTTGTAGAGTTGGATAAGGTAGTTCTTCTCTAAGAGTTCTGGTACATCGCCTCTCGGTCCTGGGGAGGATCCCTCCATCTGGACATCCCTGAATTTTTTTTTTTGTGAGTTTTTCCTTATTAAGATGTAGGGTCTTAGGGCAGGGATGCCCAGTTTAGTCTAGTCTGTTTAGTTTACTTTAGCCCTTATCTTGATTTCTATGACTTCATGTTCTATGTTTTCGTGTTTTTTATTCAATTACCGGTATGAAGCCAATTGAGACGATTATGGTTGTAATATTGGGCAATATAAATAAAATTGAATTCAATTGAATTCAATTCAAAAATTGAATTCAATTGAATGACGCATTCAGTGACTCGATCAGTAGGTGGAGCTTTCTCATCCAGCACTTCCATCCATTTTCATATGAATCACGTTAGAGGCCACTGGGTTGCCAGAGCCTGTCCCGGCTACTGTTGGGCAAAGGTGGGGTACATCCTGGACAGACTGCCAGTCTGTGGCATTCAGGAGGCAGACTGCTCGTATCTTCTAAACTTCATGATATCTTTCTTATTTTCATCGAGACAATATTGAAAATTATTCTCTAACTGTATTCTTATCTTCACTTTTTCCCTTCTCAGGTTAATGCGGAACAAGTCTGGTTAATTTTTTACATAAAAAAGGTATTATTTCATTTATTTACATCAAGACAAAAGAAAATTATCACAATAAGATAAATGAAGAGGAACAGAAAAAAAAACTTTAACAAATCTTAACAAAAGAACTAGCATGTCAACATTTGATTAAATATAAACAAAAGAATGTAATGAAAGAAATGCAAAAAATGTTGCAATTCTAAGGCTTCTCTTGAATACACTACACATTAAAGCATTTTTTAGCAAACAAACCATTATTTTTTTTTTCAAAGTTATGGTAGACTAAACACAAAAAATTCATTGTAAAGAGTTGAGAGTCGAAACAGCCTATTCTTTCCCAAAAGGTGAATCGAAAGAATCGTCTCTCAAGAAATGAGAAATGTGGATTAGGACATCTTCTTAATGTCTCACTGAGCTGTAGAAAAGCAGGAGATAATAAGTAAGGGTTAATGGCCTTTGAAGTGTGCATTATCATTTTTTAACGCACGCCGTGGAAGCCTGAACCGTCGGCGAAGCGGAGGACGGTTGCTTCTGCGAGGTGTGTTAAAAAATGATAATGCACACTTCAAAGGCCATTAACCCGCTTATACCATGGTTATCTACAAAAGCAATAGATATTAACCAGTTTTTAGTCCTTAATTCTTGTTTTTTTTCCGATTTGGATCACCTTTCACTTTTATTACGTGGTGCGACACATAACAAATAGTCTGCATCGCACCACCACTGCAGTCGAGATTCTGCGATATAAAGTGATATATCTATGCTGATCGTCCCGATGGCTTGAATAAAGGATCAGTTCAGAGAGAAAGTTCACCTCTTACTGCTTGTTTTTGTCCAGATGATGAAGCAAAAGGTTATTTTAAAGAAGCCGGTGCAGTGATACAAAACATTTAAGCTAGGTTACCGGAACTTCTTTTTTTCACCCTGCGGCTATCCTGTTGTATATCACGTTTTACCGCACACCCAGCAGCCAATCAAAATCGAGTATTCACCCCAACCATGGCATAATATATATTTAAACTAATTTTATTACTAAAATACAGCTCTCACAGTAATTTATTTTTTTCCCATCATTATGCTTAGTAGTCTGAAATGTGGGCATTTTGGAGGAATGATGGAGAACAGAATGCCTCTTCATTTAGTCTAATGTCCACAGTGGTTTAGGTTTACTATTAGAAAATAACTTTAGTATAAAAATGTAAATTATAGTTAAAAAGCTTTCCAAATAAAATAAAAAGCGATAAACCACATACCTATTTTGTACTAAATTAATTAGCTTTTAATTCAAAGCCAAAGAGCCAGCATGGAGGCACAACAGAGCTACATGTGACTCAAAGTCTCAGGTTGCAGACTCCTGTCTTACAGCATTTACCAGAGGACAGTAAGCAGGAGCATAAACAGGAAATGCGGCAGCTTTTTCACTAGTGCACAGAAAAGGCACTTGATGTCATCAAGAGGTTTTTCCTAGCATCCATTTAAAATACCAGTAATACGAAAAGTAATGATCTGACTTTATGTATCAAGAAAGATTTGTGTCTTTGATGGTTTTTCAGTGCTACGTCTACACATTAAGCTAAAGTTTCCTGCTGTCCCCAGTGCAAACAGACAAGGAGTGAAAATTGTTTCATGAAGACCAAACCCCTCCAATAAAAAGAGACCAACTCAAAATTTATCATTATTTTATTTAATGAAAGGTTTTACACTTTGCTTGTCAGTGCTTTAATTTTTTTAATTATTGCTGCAAACCAATAAAACCTCAGTGACGTCAAATAACAGGAGAAAAAATGGTTTCACGTGGAAACAATCAGGTTTGAACAAAGGCATACTCCTGATGTGAGATAGTTTGGCTCGGTCGGCGCAGTGAAAGCCAAATTCCTCCTGTGGTCCTTTTACTGTATTTCAGGCTATCTGCCTCTAACACATTCCAGCTGAACTGCAGGGAGACCCGGCTGTTAAACAGAACCATGTGTGTACTGTAAAGCCAGACACTTGAAGTGGCTGAGGTTTTTCACACTCACTTTTGAATTTTGACCTTTCCTGCAGCCTGCCAGCTGTTCCGTGTATACTCTCTGTTTGTACAGATAATCACCTCATAGAACGTGTGTCCCATTTACACCAGCGGCATGCTCTTGATAAATGATAGGCCCTCATTTTACTTCATGAGCCGACCAACAGACTTTTTTTTGTGTGGGGGGGTCCTTATCTGCATGCTTGCTTCTCTGTCCTCAGAATGGTTGATGAGTGTTTCAGTGGGTAGTCGGAGGCCCAGCTCCTATTCATGCCGAGTTTCTCCGTTTAATGAGAATCTCTAAAAAGTCAGCCCAGCAGGGGAGATCAATTCTGTGGCCCAGCAACTTCTACCAGGGTAAGGATGGGGTAAATGGAGACAACACTAAGCGGAAAATGCTGCAAAATCATGTTTGCAAAGTCAGGGAAAGCTGCTTCGAGATGCACGGTGGCCCTGAAGTGCAAATCACGACATCAAATCCCTCAACACAATAACATACTAAAGAGATAAGTTGTGGTGTCCCACAAGGATCAATTCTGGGCCCGCTGCTATTCAATAGTTACATAAATGATATATTCAATTTTTCAAAGCTTATGAAACTCATATTATTTGCTGATGACACAAATACATTCTATTCTACAGACAATCATAGGGAACTTATCAAGGTGGTGAACACAGAGTTAAATAAAATAAAATTATGGATGGATTACAACAAATTATCTTTGAACCTAGATAAAACCAAAGTGATGTTTTTTTGGAAACTACAACGCAAATAAAGAGCTCTCAATAGAAATAAATAATTTCTTAATCTAAAGTGTTACAAAAAACAAATACTAAGAGGTTTTTATCGATGACAAACTAAGTTGGAAGCCACACATCAGACACATACAAACTAAAGTCTCAAAAAGTATTTCAATCGTAAATAAATCTAAACATATATTAGAATACAACAGTAGATATTTATTGTACTGCTCCTTAATATTACCATATTTCACCTATTGTATAGAAATTTGTGGGAATAATTATAAGAGCTCACTACATCCTCTCTTTTTACTTCAAAAACGAGCCGTCAGAATTCTACATAAAGCCGGATATCTTGATCATACAAACAATGTATTTTATCAATCAAGACTTTTAAAACTGCATGACCTTGTGGATTTTTACACTGCGTAACTTTTATACAGAGCCAGTGGGAAATCGTTACCATTCAACATCCAAAAACAGTTCTTAGAAAATGAAGGAGGCTACAGACTGAGGGGATGTAGGAACTTCTAGATCAAATTGATAAGAACCACAAAGAAAAGTTTCTGTGTGTCGGTGTGTGGCACTAAACTTTGGAACGGTTTAAGTAATGAGCTCAAAAAATGTTCAAATATTCAAGAAAATGTATAAAGAAACTCTTATTTCAGGATATGAAGATAAGAGGAGTTAAGGATCAACAGGTGTTTGAATAATTCCAAATACATGTGTAAACTTGATTGTGGTGAAATAATCAAAGCTCTTTTAATTACAACCAATGAGTTTTACATTGTAATGTGCAATAATGATTACTGAAATGTTTAAATTACAATCAATAAGCTATTGATTTTGTTCACTTGATCTGCAATGTGTAGCAATATTTTCTGGTTTAATGTGATCATGTGTTCTAATGATAATCAATTATTATTACATATCGGTACCGTTACTGTTTACTGAAATCATGAATGAATGTTTTCTGAAGATCATCAATCATTACTAGGCACTGGATTTTGTTACTTGAAGAGAATCTATCAGATCAGAACCGGATTTAAAACACTGTAAAACTATCAAATGAATGAACTCAGTGGGGGTGGGATTATATAAACTTGCTTCTTCCCACTCCTTTTCAAGCAATAAATCAAACTCTACTCATACTTTAGTTAATGATCACTGTATTTAATTAGGCTAATGTGATTCGAGTGACATTTTTGTTTTGTTTTCTGTCTTTTTAATCTATGCATTTCATCATTTCTGTAATGAGTTTGATAAATATGTGTAAATTCTTTATTGCTTTAACTCCAATGCTTGAAATAAATCAATAAAATTCAAAATCAATACTAAATAACCCAACAAGAATTAAAAAAGCAAAAGAAATAATTAAAAAACATTACATTGGCCGAATCCAAATTCTTACCCTTTCCCTCCCATTGTAGGGGCATTTGGAAGGTTGGAGGTGTCCAAAATAGTTATTTGAATGGGGAACTCTTGGCAGAAGATTCTGTATTGGATTTGGCCAACATTTCAGGAATAAAAAAAAATTCCAAAGAAATGAAAAACAGTACAAAACATTTCGAGAAACAAAATAATTTCCAGAAATTAAATCAAAATGTTAAAATACGAAACACAATAAGACTGGTAAAGGTAGGTACTGTGGAACATTGCTGATTGGATGATGACGATGGATTTTTGACGTTTGATGTTTTCAAATTCTTTAATGTCTTCGATGTCTGCAGATTAATAAAAGTTGTATAATTCGTATTGAGCACATTCTGTGTGGCTTCATGCCAAATATTTTTTAGTTGAAATGATGGACAGATGTCAACATCCAATCATCCAACCAAAGATGTCCCATAGTACCTAACTTTTCGGAAAACAAAATTTCAAGAAGTCAAAATGAACATGAAATAAACAACGAAACTGGAAAAGGTAGGTACTATGGGACATTGCTTATTGGATGATGTTTGTCCATCAATTCAACCTAATGTTTTTAGTGTTGAAGGAATATTGGATGTGCTCTGTACTATTAAAAAACTTTATTGAGTGAATTTTTAATGGGATTTCCACCATAAGGCACCCATCTCAGTGTTATTGAAACACAGTGACGGTGGTAAATACCAACACATACTTCCCTGCAGGAAATGTGGCTAATCACAGTATTACTTGAGGAAACAAGTTATTTCTGCAGGCGTGGCAGAGGAGGCAGCCTCCGACAGCGGAGGGAAGGCTATGTGCGGCGATGTCCCTTTTGTTTGTTTAAAGGGCAGGATAATCAATGGCCCTGTTTTTTGAGGCATGGCTTTGACCTCTGACAGTGGCACCTGTATCAATCACAAGCTAGCTTTGTTCTCTGCCTCACTGCTCGTCACATTTGTCTCTCCCACTCGCAACTGCAACACGGAGGCCGTCCATCTACTCTCAAATGTCAGTCCACATCTCATGCCTGCTGTCAGCAGAGTACACATCCATTAACAGCTCCAGAGTGTGGAGGGAACCACTTTGTAGGAGAAATTTACCCACAGCAGGAAGTGTTTTTTTTTTTTTAGGCTAAAGCACATCAGGAAGCACAAATCACTGAAACTGCACAAAACATAAAACATTCTTGAATATCAAAAAACGGATTAAGTAGAGAAAAGTAGCATTGTTTTGTTTTTAAGTTAATCTTTTTTACATCAATTGAAAATGATTTGGCTTTTCACCAAGCATCATTTCCTGTCTCTTTAAACAGGTTTATACACAGACCAAACTATGAATCAAGTTTTTACATCAAACATTGGGGATTGGACAAACTGGTTCAATAAAAATGACAATCTTGAAAATATAATAATTTTTTCAAAGGTAAAGTTATGCAGTATCTGCTGGGAATTCATGAATGGTACTACTGTGTTGCTTCATGTAAAAGTCAGAAACTGAGTCCCCACAGAACACCTCCAAAACCTGCAAGAAACCCTAAAAATCATGGATCCAAGGTCCAAGTCTGCCGCGCAACCAGAATTCCACCTAGTTTGAGGCAGAGAGGAATGAACAGGATCCAGAGACCTGGCATGAACAGAGAGTGGGCAACCTGCATGACCATGGGGGCAGCGAGGAGATCTGCACACCCCAGATCCAGCTCCACACTAGACAATAGGCCTGTCTTGGTCATAGAGTTCTGCACAATCCCAAACACCATCACAGCTGATGTTGGGCAGTAAGGGCCACTCAAAGACATGCAGCTTCAGGCAAGTTACTCACCAGGCCTGCTGAGTCAGAGGTGAAGCTGCCTATCCAGGGTTAAACAATTGAATACATTTGCAGCATAATTACAATATAATGCAAAGCAGTTTCTTCACTCGAAATTTAGAAAATTAGGTCTTGTTATATGACTTTTCCAAGGATCTGGGGCATTATTTCAGCTGATTGTAAAATAGCGGAAAAGGGGGTTATAGTATTTAACTTCTATGATTTCCCCCAACCTGTCTTCATGTGACTGCTTATCTACTAAACAACTTTAGAAGAGGACCCCCTGGAGGACCATTATTTGTAAAGTAAACTAACTCATCCCATTCAAGTAAGTTTACTTAGTACTGAACCAAATAAGTGCCCCATCCACATTGAGTTCAGTTACTGTAAAAATAAAAGAAAAAGCAAGAGAGCCTGTCTGATTTATTCAAGAAAACTATTTGAATTCCCCACAGTAATTCAAGCAATAATAATCTTAAATGTAACAGAGTTACATCAAAAAGGCAGTGCAGAGATGTACCGAGTCACCTACATTTAGGTGTTCCTATTCCAACTCCTTGTGGTGACCAGTGACACATTGTATTACATGCAGAGGTTTGACTAAAAGCTGTAAAGAACCTTACTGATGCTACGTTCACACGAAGAAGTGGCGTACGGATGAAACATAGGACGTGCGTACGCACAGAAATATTCGGATTTATAAAACCGTGCGCACGCATATCCTACAGAGTTTTCCCTTAATAAATCACAACCAATTCTAAATGCAGCGCAGCTTTTGCGGCTTCATGACACGCCCATAGTTGCCCATAAATAGTCCGTGAAACGCCCACAAATGAATATTCATTGATTGCGAAATCATGGCAAACACAGAGAGGAAATCAAAAAAACGTAACTTCACTCAACGTGAAGTAGAAGTTATCGTTGGCGAGGTGGAAAAGAGGAGAAAAATGTTGTTTGGAGGGCACAGTGTGGGCATTACTAATGCCAAAAAGGCATGAGTGTCAAACAGTGGCAGACGCCGTAAATGCTGTAGCCCTACAACCTCGGACCGTGGCCGGAATAAAAAGCCCGCAGAGGTCCAACAGGACGGCTCGAGGAAGTCGGAACCGGCTTATAAGCCACTCGTCCTCGTTTGCCAGCAAGTCTTCTTGCTGTCTAAAGATGCGTTCACTCCGAATTCTTCCATTTGCCACATCTTCTATTAAGAGCGTAAGATCAGCCATTGTGCGTCATTACGCATTGTGATGGGGCATTTTATTTCCCTCCATTTAATTACATCAGACAAGCTACAGATGTCGGTAATAATCCACGTGGAAATGGGAAATTGTTCAGCGCAAATGTAATTTCTTGTTACTTTCTGAATGGTTGAGACATACGCCATACATTGTTTTATCAAAAATAAAACAAACTAAAGGCATATGCATGAATACCATAATTCCGTAGCTTATGAAGAAATATTTTACTATGAAAACAACTTTCCCCAGTGGACAATTAATACGTCTGTCTGTCTGTCTGTCTAATTGCACCTATATATGCTCCGCCAGACGGACACATTGACGAGAATATCAGTTTTGTACATTATTTCGTTCTGTTAACTATATTATTTATGAGGATGAATTGCACAACATGCCAATATTGCAGAACATATTTCAATTTTCTTTTTGCAAATATGTGTTCATTTGAATTTCTGTTGTAATTTTCGTTGGATTTTTTTGTTTGTTTCACTGCTGATCGATCAAACGGGTGTTCGTGTAGGCTGTTAATTGTAAGACTTGCTTTGTGAAGTCTTCATGTTATTTATGAGAGGCAGTATTGTCATTTTCACTTTCACGTGTTTCTTCCATCTGCCGACAGTGTCGCTGTTTCTCATTTCACCCGCTTTTGTGCGTACGCCTGGGTCAGAGCTTGCGTGAAGGACCGCACATTTTCCAGTCAAGTTTGCTTTTTATAAATATCCTTTATTGCGTAGAGAGTGGCGTACGCCTTCTTTTGTGCCTACACAACATTTATATATGAGGCCCCAGGTCCAGATATAACTAGGGATGGGTACCGAGCCGGGTATTCAACGAGCCCCGGGGCAACTTCTTCAAGACCACAGTATTGTTAAGATCTGACCTCAAAGGTTCTGCTATTATAAATTAATATCCTGACAGCATTTTAAATCAATGCAAGTACTAAATGAACTATCATGATATATGGGCAACCCTAGTGTTGCGGCTCCCTGTGCTTTCATCTCAGTGGGACACCGATCCAAATGGCTCTTTGAGAGGTACAGGTTGCAGACCCCTGGTCTAGCACATCCACGTGCATTCCAGGTTTGTATTGTAACATTATCATGTATAAAGTAAAATGTTTTGTTAAAAAAACAATGTTGTTGCATAATGAGGAAAAACACTTTATGTTCTTAATTTTTTATTTATTTATTATTTTTCGACCTGAAAAAGTATCGATAAGAGTATTGTTAAAACACCCGATCGAAAAGCAGTATCAATAAGAGTAGTAGTACCGTTAAAACCTTAACGATACCTATCCCTAGATATAACACTCGGTAATGCAGGCAGAGTGGAACAAACGATACATTGCACTGAGTGAGGCTCAGTACAGTGCTTAAGTGAACTGTTATTGATTGCATATGAGAGTCAGGTGTGTGGCATCCAGAAACTGTGTGCTGGGAGATGTACTGTGTTTATAACTCCGGAGACGGCTCCTGCTGGTGACCAGAGGGGGAGACAGAGTTTTGACTTCTAAGATTATCCCTTTAACAATCCCACCAATTAAGAAATAATCAATTAGACAATGGTTTTCTGCTACTTATTGTTTAGGCTGAGTAAAAAATACAATTTTTTTAAATATGTTTCCAAAATGTGCACTACCATTTGGCTCCTTGTAATTGAAGGGTTATGGGTAGCATCCTTTTCAACTCATTGAGGTGCTAACTGTTTTAAAGATGATCATGAAGGAGAGATTAATTGTTGCATTTTGTGCCCAGGCACAATTCTGTGACACCAAGTTATTCATTTATTGGAATAGAGCTGTGAAAGAAAAGGCCTGGAGCAAGATTTGCACCACATTTTGCACCAAACCTCTTCCAACTGTAGGTGCTTGTATCGGTCCTGTGTTAACGCCACATGTTAGGAGCATGTTCAAGAATGCATGAAGCCAATGATTGATGTCAAGGATGCTTGCAGCCTCGCTTACATACTAACTAATGACACAAGGACTTATGAGGGTCTTTCAGTGCGCACCGAAAATTAACTGGCTGTGCACAAGAAATAAACAAGAACATAATATTTTTCAAATAGAACATACTACTACTACTTCACTCACAGGTGGTGAACTTTCGCTGGGTGCAGGCATTTCGAGAACTAAGAATATTTTATTTTGATCACTTAATAATAGGAAAAAACATAAATAAAGAACAATTTCCCACAGTGGTAGGACAGACATTGATCTGTATTTGTGAGTCATCGGGAAACAATCCCTCCTGTTTTTTCATGGGTTGGTCCTCAGTTTATCAGTATGTATCGCTGAAGCTTCTAAGGCCAAATTATAATCACCCATTCGGCTCGGAGTGATCCAGGACTGCTGTCTCTGCTTGGAAGAGAGAGACCATTTCTATTACGGAGTAATTAGTCTGGTTGTCACCGCCGCCTGGACGTGAATCTACTTGCTGCAGCTCTAAAGGGATTTGGGTGTTGCCTCCACACCTGAATAACAATCACTTTGCATTCATTTGCCAAGGACACTAAATGCAACTTTGAACCACTAATGCGCAGAAGTACAAACAAAACAAATACCACCATGAAGTGAATTTATCTCATCTTTTTTTCTCATTTGACTAACTATTACTGGTTTGTTGTTACAAAAGATTGAGAAAACTAGCAAAGTATTCAGCTTTCACTGGGTTGGTTTTCTCATTCTGTTCAACATTTTAATGACAGGATGCATCTGCTTTAACAGATTATACCAAAGCAGTGAATCTGTTTCCCTGTATGGTCCATCAGTTACAGTATGATAGCCTCAATATGTTTAATGGTTTGTCACAGCAGGAAGCCACACAGCTATTATTTTAATGAAGCAGTCATATCATGCAACGCCTTTAAACGCTCTTTTCAAATTCCAGTTATATGTAAATGAGACATTTCTATGCATCCAAAATCTCAGATATTGTCTTTGTCCCATTAATACTTTGGTGCACTTGTAATGAAACTGTAGTTCTGGAAGCAAGCTTTATGCAGAAGTTCTATTTTCAGTTTGTGTAAAGTCTGTATTTATCTTACAGAAATAAAATGTCATTCAGGACACTCAGTGGTTTCAGTTTGTTCGGTTTTATTCTCCAGTTTCTCTCCCATATACATCCAAAGTTCCAATATATCACCAACATTTCTTTGTGGTCTCTCTACATATCAATACAGTCATGGTCCACCGACCAGTGACCTCTTCTGGTAATTTCTAACATTACAGTCTGTTGATGCGTCAATTTCGCAACAAAAAGCTGGGAAACCGGAAACGGGTCCAGATTTAAAAAAAAAACACTTCAATACAAACACAAATACATGCACACACACACTCTCACACACATGTATTTTGCAAGGAAGGTGGGACCATCTGCCCCCTACCCCATCCCTGGTAGGGGGGAACTGGGCCCTTGGCAACGGCGGCTGTGTTCCCTGGTTGCTGGTTTTTGGGCCCGGCGGGCCTCTCTCCACGCAGGGAGCTTAAAAGCTTAAGCTCCAGTTAAACAGTTTTAAAAATGTGAAAACTTTTGTTGATATCCTTTTCCACAGGAATAAAACAGTTAACCGTTTATTCACATGAAACAGTTTTAATTAAAGGTGCCACAATTCTGAAAACTTGTAAAATTTCCATTTCTGGGCAATGATTTCTTGCTGCCATCTTGTCTGTGACCAGGTCCCCTAAATATTTTTTGAAGACATTTTCATAACATAAACATAAAAGCGTAGTCTGGAGATGTCTTTATTAAGAATGAAACAAATGTGGAGGCAGTTGAATATGACAAACATGAACTACTGTACAACCAAAAAAAAAAAAGACTGGTTTCCACTTAGATTCCACATCTAATGAAAGGAAAACAGAAACACGAGATGTGTGTCATCACTGTGTTAAGTATAAAGTTTCTTCTTCATGCAAATGCAAATGAATCCACCGATGGCCTAAACCACCGGTACCAAAGACATTAGTGATGCAGTGATGCAGCAGTTAATAGAAGCATGAACGCTTTGTTAAAAATCTATCTCTCATTACAAGATATATTTGCCTGATTTGGATCACTGTGCAAAATAAGAGGGATTTTTGGTTGTTACGATCCATCTGCTCTGGTCATTCTAGAATCAAAATAAAGCAGAGAGAGGCCGATTCTATTTCAGAAGGGGAGTTTTTCACAGTTTAAGTCTCTACACAACTTTTGCATGAGTGGATCCCGTTATCTGATCAGAGTGTCAGAAAAGTCACACCACTCACATCACTGACACACAGAAAAACACTTCCCACATCACCACAGTTACCAGATATTACTGGGCATCATTAGTAATTTAGGCATTAAACATGATGAAGCCTCTCTCTTTGTGAAGTTCCCTTTGTCTCGCATAGTCACGATAATCTGAGTTATCAGGCTTATTCCAGTATTTCAATACATTCAGTATTCTAGGCAAAAATAAAATTCAGCCAAGCATAAAATAGTTTTTATGACAGAGTTTTAGGGCCAAAAACAACTACAAAAAAGTACTATTACAAGATTTAAATTCGTGACTCTATATCTTGTAAATTTATGAGATTAAAATCAGAGTGAGCAGTCCAGCAAGTAAATTCCAGCAGAGCAGATCAACTAAACTCAAATGAGCAGGTAAACTGAATACTTATTGATAATGTTACAAATGTTTGGAAGCTCCTTTGTTTAATTTACAGTTTATCAATGTTTTATTTATTGATGGGTGGCTTGCAAGATCTCTGCACCCGTTGATGAAGCCATCCCTGGACACTATAAGGTAACGGTCATCAACACCCAAACGTGTCTCTAAGCTCCTTATTTTATCTCCACAATACCGACACAGAACCCAGAAAGCTGGCAAAACTAACAATAATTTGATTTTGAGTCGTCAAAAGGTTCAGAATTGCTTTTTTTTAATTCCCATCTGGAAATAAAGCTTCAGAAAAAGATCCACATCTTTTGTCTTTGAGCACGGCGACGATAAACAGACAAATTTGATGTTTTTTCTTGTTTATTTATGACATTTTTCCTGTAAATGTACATGTTTCGTGAATTAAGGACTTTAAAGTCGTATTTAAAAAAAAAGTGTTTGTAAACTGTCGTAAGATTTCTTTTTTTCTTTTTCTTTTTTTTTCTTTTTACAATTTTTACAATTATAATAATGAACCTGGAGTGATTACTGCATTATTTTACTATAAAACAGTTTCCAATATTTGCAAAAATAAACCAATGTTTTGCTCTTCTTTCTTTTCTGTACAATTCAATGGCTGTTATAGTAATTTCAGTTAGAATTACATTCTTTTTTTGTGGTGGCAAAGTTTATCGATTAGCTCAAAAGTTTAAAAAGTAACTCGTCAACTGCCGAAGTAAAAAATATAAATAAATAAAACATATATAATAAGAGTTTTTTAAGAGGGAATACTAAAAAGACTAACTTCAAATCAAAGCTTTGGGGGTTGATTAAGCCTTAAAATTAATTTCTTTTTTCTAATTTCTTCTTCAAGTGTACAAGGTTTTTTTGATCACCTTCAGCTTTCTCTGTTTGCAAAATGCAGTGCTGGAACACACTGAAAACAGCACCAATGGAGATAGAGGAAGGTGTTATAGATAAATGAATAAGACTTTAAGCTATGGGGTTCATAACACAATTTTATACATTGTCGAAAACAGTGAAATGATGCCTCCACGGTGTGTGAAATCAACTATGAAACATAGAAGAGGAAGTGTGATAGTATGGGGTTTTGGTAGCTCCAGCTTCAGACACCTAGACACAGCTACTACTGCAATATGCAACACTAACCAATTCCCTTTGCTATTTTGTTGACATACTTTAATCCTGCAACAAGAAAATGACTCAAAACATAAACCCAAACTCTGCCAGAACTAACTCAGGACAAAATAAAAAATTGTAAACTTCCAACATGGATTGGTAGGCACATTTTCCAGGATTCAATCCAACTCCAACAAACTGTCTTAAAAATATTTTACTGTAGAGAAAATGCAGCAACTACGTTCAGTTATTCGTCTTCTTTCTCTTTTTCCCATCAGGGGTTGCCACAGCGAACAAGTCACATGGTTAACTTGGCAATGTTTTACGCCAGATGCCCTTCCTGATGCAACCTTCTCAAAGCAACCGGGCTTGGGACCGGCAGAGAATTAGAGAAGGGAACAGGGAGCAGCCTGGATTCAAACCCAGGTTTCACGGACGGAAGGCGCCGCAAACCAGCACGAGCTAAACCGCCGCCAACTATGTTCAGCTATTATATCAGCAAAATGTGGCTACTTTGATGATGGAAAGTTTAGATTTCTTTGTAGCTTCATTTTTTGATTTAAAAATGAAATTTTCAAAAAGCCCATGCAAAATAAACTTTTTTACACCCAAACGCATCTCTTAGTATACATTGTTACGGAGATAAGCGACAAAAATCTCCTTCCAGGAAGAGTCTGCGCTGTCATCGGCTAAACTCTTTCATTTTATACAGTATACACAATATGCTCATCTTTACAAAAGTTGGGATGTTGTCTGTTTTCGTGGGTGAAGCACAGACAAGCTGCTGAGGATGACATCATGAAATAGTCGGCACCCACAAGAGGAGATCGAGTTGTCATATTTTCGGGTAGAAAAGATTTAACTGTGAAAAAAAATCATATTTCATAGAAAATGTTCTTTAGTGTGCCAATATATTGGCACATATACATGGATATATTTTTGTCTGAAAGGCTTAAGAAAAGCAGGATATAAGCCCTTTAAATTCAATTTTTTATTTTCACTATTCTTTCATTTTAAAACTATGTCAAACTAAATATTTTTCTGATAAAATTTTGGAAACAGTGTCTTCAAAATGTTTTTAACATACTGTACATCTTGCAATTATTTGGGTCCTACAACAAATAAAAAAGTTGCATGTGGGCCTGCTAATTATGATGCTGTTTAAAGTCAAAATCTAAACTTCCAGCTAAACAATCTTTACATGCTTAAACATTTATGACAAACCTTAATAAACATTTTAATAAGAGTGTTGAATGATTTGTCACATCTTCCTTCCTGTGTTGACCAGCATCGGACAATGACACTTCCTGTATTTTCTTGTTTGAAATTAAATCTGTAACACCAAATATTTTCCATTTCAGTATTTTACATGAAATAAAATCTGGTTCCATCCTGCTACACATCCCTGATGCTTTGTTAGAAAACTGCAAAAGAAAACTTGTGGCCAGTCAAGGCACACCTGTACAATAGTCATGCTGTCTGATCAGCATCAGATATGGCACACCTGAGGTGGGATGGATTATCTCACCATCACAGACTTAGACAGATTTGTGAACAACAATTAAGAGAAATGGTAAGTTTGTGTTTGCAGAAAATGTTTTAGATCTTTAAGTTTAGGCAAAAACAAATGTGTTGCATTTATAGTTTCCTTCAGCATAGTTTTTTTAGTTCTTTTCAAAAATGCATTTACTCAAAAAAAAGTGGGGAAAAAACTACTCTGCTCTCATTTAATTGCACTTGACCTGTAAGTCCTGTCTTAAACACAGTGAGCAGCTGAGAATCAATGTTTGCTCAGCAGCTCCTCTGATCACTCTGGTCACGGGTGAAAACTGTTTTGGCAAAAGATTGCAAATGTCTGAGCACCAATGAGAAGGTGTTTGGCAAACCCCGAGAACCGACTGTGGTTTTGTCAGGACACTTAAAGGTCTTCTTGTTCTGTTGTGTTTTAAGCTGAATTTGAAGCTTTATATGCATTTTCTGCCAGCTCCTGCATGTGGAAAATGTTCATTCTAACCAGTGATTCTCTCAGTTTTACTGAGCACAGTCTGAATTATGCTTTTCAGTCTCATTGACGTCATTTTTGTTTTTTTTTCCTATTTCATATCAGAACAACACAGAAAGAGAAGATCAATAACAACAGGGTCATGCTGCTCTGAGGCTCAAACAATGATCTTGAATTCCACTGTTTCCGTCACAGAGAAATGTGGTTCTCTAACCACAAAGAGAGCTGTCTGGCCAAGGGCCCAATGTGTCACATGAAAGCCAAATGGAAAGATTAGGTACAGAGAATATTTGTAAAACATTGATTTTCAAAATAAAATGATAAAATAAAAGGAAATTTGAAGTTGAAGGTGGTCTAAGTTAAAATAAATGTCAGCTTAGAATCAAATGCTTTCTCTGGCTTAAGCTTCAATCCTGACAGCTTAGTTTCAGTTGAATTGAGTGTTTTGAGGCCAAAAATATGGAAAACAAGGAACAGAATTCCTGATGATTAGGAAAAACTTATCTATTTTTAAAATTTAACTGTTATAGCTCTAACTCTAACTCTGTCCCAAATCCCATTTTGAAAAGTATTTGCTTGGAGTAACGATTTATGAGAGGGTATATCATGAAAGTCAGGGGGTCCAGCGTCTCCAGATTTAGTGATTTATTGCATTTATGAAAAATATACTGAACAAATGTTTTGTGAGATGAAATAAAATAAAAATGTCCCACAATTTTCATGGTCACAATTTTAACAAAAATTATTAATAGAGCATGGATCAAAACAGCTGATATTACCAGTCAAAACATTTAAAACTACACTGTTTATGCCACAGTCTTGCAAAGGAAAAGAGGTAAAAATACTTCAGGAGCAAAAAGGCACGACAATGAGAGTTCTGCTGTGTCAAGTAACTCAAAGCACACAGAAAATGTGTTAGAGCAACAAAATACTTCATTTTTGCTCGGTGACATACATTTTCTTTGCTGTGACATCTTTACCACAAAAATTCCGTTTCATTATTAAACCTAAATCTTTGAACACAAAACTGAGCAATACTGGATTTAATGACATTAAAGGGTAACTAAACAGTAAATCAAATTTTCTTAGCTGTTTGCCTTTACAAATTGGGGATTTAAAAGTGCTGACTGTTGGTCTTTGCCAAATTGCTTGACAATCCCGTCTAGGCTATAGATAAAAAAAAACAAAAAAAATCCCTCCATTTAGCTATATCACTCAAGACCACACCTCAAAGACTCAGCCCGCTTTCCCCAGCCCTGCCCCCCCCCCTTTTTTTTTTTGCATTTTTCAAATCTGGGCTGAAATTGGAGTCAGCCTCCAACTGTCATGTTGTGTTATCCTTTAAAGACCCCCTCCTAAGAAAATCATGACATGACTTGAAATATATGTGTTGCATTTTTCTTATGAAAAGAGAATAAATATAATAGAAAATCATTTGATTTTTGCATTTCTGAATATTTTTTCTTTTAAATTGCTGTCAATCAAATTTTCGCAGAGACACTTTTTTTTTTAATGAAGCCACTGTTACATCACAACGGCTCAAGAGTGCATGCGCAAGCTCCCTGATCTGCCCCTCCCACCGTGCACAAGCTTCGCTGCAGGAGAAGAGAAGATCCCACATTGCTGTCACACGTATTTAAAATTACTCTTAAGGTTCAAGTCCCATTAGCTAGGTGCATGGAATTTGCTCTCCACATTTGATCTATCTCTTGGAGGAGGGGTGAGCTGCAGAAACAGCTGCACTCAGGAACCATTTGGTGGTTCAACCCTAACCTGTAATGCTAAACTTAACCCTTCCTTCCTTTGGGTCCACGCGGCCAAGAAAAAAGTTCAGCACTGGCCGCACCTATTTAGAAAATTATGTGCGAATAGTCACTTTCTTTCTGGCATTTCATTTTATTTGCTGTGTAAGTGAATTCAACAATCTGCAATGGGCTAGCATCACATTAGTTCTGAGCCACAGCCAGTGATGCTTGCTGCTGAAATGTAGCCTAATTCTAAAGTAATTCAAAGCATCTTTCATAGGCTTAGCAAGGTTTTTTTTCATGTATATTTTTATTAAACAGCAGGGTCTGGTACACGCATTTGTTTTGTCATTCCACACATTGTTCAAAAAGTGTTGATTTGGAACCAGAAATATGTCACTTTTCAAAGTTTCTTTATCGCAAAAGACAAACTTTTGAGAATAGAAACCATCAGTTGGTGTCATTTGCCCCCCACCCCCACCCCCTTAGGTCAAGCTCTTCACTCATGGAAGGCACAGCTTGCAGAAAGAGGAGAGAGATCAAGGACGGGGCTACTCGGCTCAGCACCAACGGCCACGTCCATGTAAAGGAGATTCTGGACACAGAGGCTTTGGATAAATATGAAATACAGCTTTTTTAGACATTTAGGTTTTGGGATTTTGGTTAACACTTCACTACTGGGAATGTTTTGTTTTTTATCTTTTAATTGTCATAGGAATACTTTAGGTCATCGTTCCCCAACCTTTATTGCGCCACGGACCGGTTTGATGTCTGGAAAAATTCTCACGGACCAGTGTGTTATATGTGGCGGACACACGCTACAGCAACGTTGCAATAAAGGCAGAGACACGTGATAAGACATACTCTGCACTTTTATTTTCACACGCTAAACATTGTACATGATCGCACAGGTGTTATCATCATCCTCTCCCCTTCCCACACTCATGGTGCTAAAAAGAAATAAACACAACAGGAAGAAATAACTAAGGGTGAAAAAACAGATGAAAGGACCCGTAGCCAAAAAGAAACACCCGTGCTCAACCCTATTTTGACCAAAGCAGGCAAAGGGGATTGATTTAATTCCCTGTGCGGCCAGCTTCGACAGTAACCCCTGCAGCCTGCGGAACTCCGACAGCAGACCAAACGTGCACGTGACCGACACAACAATAATAGGACCTGCATGAAAACTGTGGTATTTTCTAAACATACCAATAAACACAAATTATGACATGAGCAACGTCCTCTCTGCCCGCAACACTCCCTGGTTGCTATGATTATAACATTTAAACATGCCTTCAAAATAAGTGCAAGGAAAATCCAACTCACCACAAGAAGAGGCTGAATGGTTCGAGGGAATCTCCCGTTGGGATAAATCCGTATTTTAAGTAGGACTCCTGATACTGTCTAGATGTCGCTTTCTTTTTTTGGAAGTGGAAGGCTCCTCTTCTGTCTCCTGACTGGGTCTTTTCCACTTAGCAAAGAAACTTTCCAAAGAGGTTTGTTTTTTATTCATTTTGCTAGTTCCTGGGTTTTATTTTAGCGGTATCCTATCACGTGACCGAGACGAGCGAATTGGCCTGCGTCAAGAGTAACATAGACGGATGTAACAGAGAATCGGGCAATTTTTCAAAATAAAACATCTGTCAGATTCCGAAATAAATAAAACGGAAGTCATGTAAGTTATTTTATTTTTTCTGTGCGGCCCGGTACCAAATGACCCACAGACCGGTACCGGTCCACGGCCAAAAGGGTTGGGGACCATTGCTTTAAGTAGTTGCTTTCTCCATTCCTTTTGGTCATAATTATTAGTTTGTTTCTTATAGAAACATTTATTTCTTAACATCTTATGGTCCACATTTAAAGGCAAGGTAAATGTGACTAATAAAGACTGTTCATTGTTGAGCAAAAGTTTCAGAAAGCCTTCATAATTTAAAAAGCACCTATTGTCAACAGTTTATGAATACTGGGGAATTGGAGAGTATTAAGGCAGAACGTCAGTGGGTTTTCTTTTTTCAAGGTCACCTGCTAATGTCGAAAACACAAAGCCCAACAATGAAAGAGACTTTATGGAGGACTCACATGACGGTGTGTAGCAAACGTCTGAGTATACAAGAACACGTCGAGTCTGCTGGTGCTGTCAAAGTAACATTTACAAGCCTGATTAACCCTTTAACACTGGAGATGTCACTGGCGACCCCTAAACACGCCATTTGACATACCCTAACTCCATTTACGCAATCAACATGAATCAGCGTATTCTGACATGAAGAAAAGTGCCTTTTTATATAGGCTTTTGCATTCATACAAATGCATTGCATTCATTCAAACATTACTAACCTAACGTAAAGCTTTGCATAATCTACGCAAAGCTGCTTTGCTTCGCAACAGAATTAGCAGATTGAGTAAATGGTTGAAGAGTTACGGTAGTTGAAAGAATGTCAACGATGAAGCTAAAGCTGCCAAAAGAACGCAGACGGCTGGTTCCAAATGCAGCAGGTTGATTAGCTCAGCTAAAAGTCCACAATTCCAAAACAGGGTCAGGCAGGCAGGAGTCAATAACGAGCATTTGAACATCACAGAGGAAATTGGAGTAGTCAGGTTCCAGGTGAGATTCCGGGCAGGCGGCAGGAAAACAATGTCAGAAACCAAACAGGGTAAGGAAATCAGAAGATCGGGTCTAGATATAACGTTCGGTAATGCAGGTAGAGTGGCACAACCAATACTTCACACTAAGTGAGGCTCAGTGTAGTGTTTCAGTATACTGTAAGTGATTGCAAATGAGAGTTAGGTGTGTGGCATCCACAAAATGTTCGCTGGAGTTGCTGGAAGATATAGTGCACTTAGAACTCTGGAGACGGTTACCACTGGTGACCAGAGGGGGAAAGAGAGCTCTGACTTCTAAGCTCTGGTGTTAGAGAGTTAAACACAACTAGGACCTAAGTTACCTCAAGGGGAGGAGATTTATCAGGTGTGGTGAAATATTTTCAAAAAAAGAAAAAACATTTCTGCAAAAATGGCTACCTAAGAAGCAATATCAAGAGTATTTTATTGACCATGCTAATGCAGAGACTTCTAATGCTATAGTGCGCATGTGAAGAACGTAGGTTCTTGAACGTGCTTTTAACATATGGTGTGCCCACTGGACTGTTGCTACCCAATACTAGCACATGTAAGTACATGCCATCAGAAGAGACTTGGCGCGAAATGTCAAAGTGGCACAAATCTCATGAATCTTGTTCCAGGCTTATTCTTTCTATGTTCTGTTACGGTATACGAAAGACTTGATGCCATATATTTCCAGCCAGGCACAAATCACAATTATTAATTTCTCCGTTATGGTCAATTTTCAAACAGTTTACACTTCTGTGAGTAAAATAGGACTCCACTGATTAGCCACTAAGAAATCCGAGTCCCTGACTAGTCAAAGTATAACTGGTTAAACTCTTAACATATGTTCAATGGCTGCTCAAAAACAGGCTTAAAAAGCGTGAACATGAGAGAATTGAGAGTGGAAGCCCAAAATGCACATTTACAAGCCTTTACATAGATTTTTCATTGGAAGTGGTTGCTTGAACGCACCTTGCAAGGGGCGATGTAAACGTAGCACAAATGGTTAAAGGGCTTTCAAAGGTAAGAAAAGGAGCACATGAAGACATCAAAACCAGGTTGGAGGCAGGAACTTCTCCATTCTGCTGCTGTGAACAAAATGTACTATTGTGCTCTTTGTCACCCGTTTAACAAAGGATCCACTGATTTTAACTGCTTTTTGGAGCACTTTCTTTTTCCTTTTTTTGTCTGTGCTTGATGCTCCTCTCATAATGAGCCTTTTTTTGCCCTAAAGCAGTCATTCCCCCAGAGGGGTATTAGGCACATTGCAGGAGGCGCGACCCACATGGGAGCATTTGACAGATTAGTTCTACTTGGTATTTTAAAAAGGTGGGTTGTATGTTCACATCAGGTGCTCACACACTCAGTAAGGACTTATCACAAGAGGCTGTAGGTGTGGCAGTAACAGTGCAGCCATGGACAAATTACCCAAATGGCAACTTCCATATTCTGGTATTCAGGTGACGGGTTCAGCAGAGGCAACAAACAAGACAGAAAGCTGGTTTCAGAAGATTCTCTTCAGCTGCAGAGTTGCTGACAAATAATTTTAAGAAACCACTTCATCTACAACTGCACCACGGCACAGCAAATAAGGGAACAGACGGTAATGTAGTTTAAGGGACAGAATTTAAGTTTGAGCTAAAAACTAAAAATGTGTCTTAAAATACATCCTAAACTGTTTTTTGCATTAAATTTAACTTGTTCTTACAGTAATATCCCTTAGATTGTATGTGTTTTTTAATTCCTGCCATCAACAAACTTGGAGAAGGGGATACACATGATATGACATTGTAAATAAACAAGGTTTCTGGGGACACACAAGACATAGAATGTGAGAAACAACTGCCCTAAATAATAAAATGACAAAAAAAATCTAATCAAAACACACACATTACATTGTCTATGTACTAATGATATCATGTCATGAATGTGCTGACAAGCACCTCCTGGCTATATTTTAATTAATATCTAAAGAGCCAAAGTAAGAATGGTAAAACTCACACACATTTGACAGTTTTAGTCCTCATTTGATGCTCTTTTCTAAATACTCTGTAGAGACCACAGTGGCTCAACAATCTCCTCAGAAAAAATGGATCCCTCCCCCTTCTCTCTAAATCTAGCTATCCGCGCACTCATCCATCAATCAATCTATCCATTTTCTGAAACCGATGTATCCCTTGTGGGGTCACAGAGTTGCTGGTTGGGGAAAGGCGGGACAGTCTGTTGCAGGGTCATCCAATCACACACACACTCGCATGCACATCTAGGGGCATTTCAATTATCCTGTGAAGCATGTTTTGGAGTTTTCAGAGAAAAAATGCTTGGGGAGGACAAGCAAACTCCACATAGAAAGGACCCAGCTGAGATTCACGTCAAGGCCTTCATGCTGCGAGAGTGCTAACCACCACGCTAAAGGCTATAAAAGCAAATTCTTTCTCACTGGTGGAGTTTACCATCTCCACAACAAAAGAGCACAAGGGTTCTTGGAGACTTTTTATCAGTACCACAAAAAAAAACTGCACTGTAAGGGTGTGTACATGTTACAAATGACGGCATTAAATCCTTTTCATTCTGACATCTTGGATCTGACAAGCCTGCATCCAAACTTGTAGGCCACTATTGGTTAGCTAAACTTGGTCACCTACACCTTTCGTCGTGACTTGCAGTCTTGAGCGACTGTTCTGTCGACCAGGAGTTGGTGTTTGGCTCCTCTGGAGTCTCTACCAATGCCCTTCTGTGTGTTGCTCATGAATTGATCCATGTGCCTATTTATCTTGGTTGCAATGATGCCAGACATGAGCTTCCATGTTGTGGACAGACAGGTTATTGGCCGGTAGTTGTATGGGACTGCACCCTTTGAGGGATCCTTCTGGATCAGGATCGTTCGCCCTTCCGTTAGCCATTCGGGGTGAGTCCCATCTCTTAGCAGCTGGTTCATTTGTGCTGCCAGGCGCTCGTGGAGTGCGGTAAGCTTCTTTGCCAGTAGGCATGTATCATGTCAGGGCCCGGTGCTGTCCAGTTCTTCATACCTGAGACTCTTTCTTGGATGTCTGCCACTGTGATGGTTACTGGATTCTGTTCAGGGAGGTTGCTATGTTCTTTTCTCAGAGAGACCAGCCGCTGGGCATTGCTGTTATGTGCTGTCTCTTTCTCCCATATACTTTCCAGTACTGTTCAGTTTCCAGCCTTGGTGGGTCTGCTCTGCTATTTTGACCCTGCCACTGAGCGTACACTTTTGCAGGTTGAGTTGCGAAGAGCCTGTTAATTCGTCTGGCTTCATTGTCTCTTGTGTACCTCTTTAGGCGGCTGCTCAAGGCTAGGAGCCTTTGTTTGGCAATTTTCAGTGCTTCAGGTATGGGCATCTGGCTGTATCTCTTAGGTACTTGCTTTTTCATTGTACCTCTTTGAGCCTCTGTCAGCCTACTCACATCCTTCCGAGTTGCCTTGATTTTGGCCTCTAACCGTTGCTTCCATGGTGGGTACTGTTTTCTTCCATGGTTGCTCTTATAGCCAAGCATCTCAAGGATCACTGCTGCTGAAGTGTAAACCAGTTCATTGGTTTCTGTGATGGTTGTGGTAGGAATTGCCCTCAATGCTTCATTCACAGTTTCCAGTAGACTTTCAGGCGGTACATCACTTAACCGTTGTAGCTGGTGTCGGGGTTGCCTAGTGTTCATTGTAGACATGATCTTGTCTTTCAGGTCAGTTGCTGCCTCGCTCAGCAGAATTGTGGTTGTTGGGGCTGTGTACCCAATCTCAGGGTGGGAGTGTGGTATAACCTCCTCTCTGACCTGTTGTTCTGGCTCTCCCGTGGCATTGTATTGTATCGCTCTAATCTCAAGTTGTGATAGGAGTTGCCATTTGTGGATGTTAGAGCACTGGGCTACTAGTTGTTTGGCAGTTAGCCTTGATTGTGGGTTTCGAAGCATCCATTCATTCCACATTCTCTGCATGTAACCCCTCTGGGTGGGATTACTCGAGTAGTAGCATTCTAACAGAACCTTGTTCTCACATCTAGTCCATTTCCGTCTTGTTCCAGTGGCCCACTTTCCATCAGGGTGCTCTGGTCCCTCAGCACCTGACGCAGACCTTGTTTGGCCGGGCGACGTCTTAGCCGGCATGACATGTGGTTCATTGTCTCTCATGTTGTGAGGTAGGCATTAGCGTTAAGGGTCTTGCCCAAGGACCCTCACTGGGTGATGTTAATTGCCCGTCATTGTTATGGTAATTGCCCCATTTCCATGGTAATTGCCCCATTTCCATTGCCATTTTTCCATTACCATTAATTGTTCATTCTGCCCTGGGAATCGAACCCGGGTTTCCTGCATGACAGTATATGTTGTGTCTATGCTATTATAATTTATGATGCAAAAATCATAACTAGACAAGCAAAGTGTTTATCCAATGTATTACAGTTGTCTGCTCTGTTTAAGGAAACCTCTGAGAAACACATCTGGTGCGGCCTGTTGGGTATAAAACAAATGGAGAGTCAGATGGTACTTACAAGCTGTTGACTACTTGATTTTACCAAAATGATGCAGTGCAAAATATGCTAAAAGAAAGCATTCTGCCAGAGTTGACATCTTCTCTAGCAATTTGAAAAAAGCCATAAATTTTCAACTACATTTTTGAAAGATTTTAACTTGACATGAAATTAAATTACAAGAATTTCTGTTTCAGCTTCTACTTCCATAAAATGGGAACCAGACGCCTGTTGATTCTGCACAAAAACAATGCACGTTTTTACCAAACGAATCACTTTTAAAGCTAGGTTTTATAGTTTTATTCATAAAAATTAATCTGTTTTTTCCCACAGGGAAGTTTATTAAAAGTATTTAGATTAAGGGAATGCTAATGTTTTCTTTTCTTTTCTAGTAAAACTGTCATGATAACTGTCATGTTTCATGCTTTTGTTTACGTTTACAAAAGTCAAGTCATAACTACAGTTTTCCTGAGGAGGAAAAGCATTTCTTTGTAATGATGCTCATTAATAACTTGTTTTTTTGTCTTTCATAAATCAATAATGCGCATATATGTGTATATATTTTGTGACTGAGTGAATCAAAATAAAAAAGATATTAATGAGAATCATTTAACTGCAGTACTCAAGGTAAAGTTTAAGGACAAAAGTGTGCTGATAAACAGAAATTATCTACTAATATTATTTTAGTCAAGGTGGAATTATGTGGAGTTGTAGAAATACATTAGAGAATGAAAAAAATAATTTTAGTTTATGTTTGTTTGAAAAAAAATCCTGAAAAAAAAACCTTGGTAAATATTTATTATGTGTACGACTGTTTAATAAAGAGTCAGATGTGTGACAGGTTTTACATTTGCTGTTGCTGCTGTGATTAGAAATTCTGTTTTAAGTTTCAGTGCAGGTTTGCTGATATTTGATCAAAGAGAGCTCTGGAGTATAGTATGGAGGCCCCACTGGCAGATTCTTAGGAAAATGCAAAACAAGTACTATAAGATGCACCTTTTATTATTTAAAAGAGCAATTGCCCCTTTGAAATTTCATTGTATGATAAGGATGTTTATCATTTAGATGTGTCCAGTGAATGTGCATTGTTTAGAAAAAAACAGCAATCAACTACTGTGTGTTCCTTTAGTTTTGGTTCAAATTCACATTTCGTCTTTTTGAGGTGAAATAACATTTTTTAACCAGGTTTATCAGGACTTGAAAGTGGAGGAAAAAACAAATACAGGAGGCTGGCACCCTGCAGGTAGAAAGTCAATAGGTTTATTAAATAAAATATAACATCTACAAAAGAGACAAGAGCAAAGATGAGTTTTGGAATCCAACAACTTTGTGGTAATCTTAGCACAAAATTGGGGAAACCAAGCATGAATGCTGCCATTCTTTAAAGCTGGATTTTGCATAAATATGGTTACCTGCAGCTTTTGTTTAGTCCTTTTTCAAGCTAAATTGTTCTTGTTAGTCATCATAGGATAAGTTGCATTCTTAATATGTAAACTGTATGTGACAATATTTAATAATGATTGCATTAAGTGAGGTTTTGTAATGTTAATTTGTTTTACATTTTTTCTTAAAAAAGAAAAAAAAATATTAAAACAAGTAAAACATTCAATAAAAAGGTTAACATTTGCTTATTTGAATTTAATGAAAACAGGAGATTTGTCTAGAGTTGTACACAGTCCACAAAACCGTACATGCCTGACTGAACGCAAACACATTTAAAATGACTAAACCGACAAGAGATTGTCTCCGGTCCATGAAAGTGAATGAACTGATTTTGTTGTGAAAAACCTTCAGTCTGTGAAGTGCACTGACGTGTGCCTCCTCCTGTCTAAAAGTCAGAACAATTTCTTCGCCATGGCTGGAAGCAGAATCAGTCTCTTATTCCGTGATGTTGGATACTTGACTGTGGTTTGCAACATTGCTTTAACAAGGCATACTCTGTGCCATCAGCCTGTTTACTGCTTACGGCAGATTACAAGTCCAATGACTTACGTTTTATCAGAGCTGTGAATCTTTATTTTCCCCTTACTTTTATTTTTAGGAAACCAGCCACAAAATATGGTTTCAAGTCATTGCACAGACATGCGATTGATTGGTCTGTTTTAATAAACATCATGTTGAACGAAAAACAAAGCAGCAATACAATACAGTGATCCCTTGCTATAACGCGGTTTACTTTTCACGGTTTCGCTACTTCACAGATTTGCATCGTGCATTGTGTTCTGCATTCTGATTGGCTAAAAAGTCCCTCCGCTTCTTCTCTACCTGTGCGTCAATAATGTTGCAGTTTAATATGTACACGTACGTAAATCAGCTCTGCAAATTACGTACATGCAAATCATCTTGCAATTTCAAGTTTCTCTAAAACCCATAGAAAAAGAGCGACAACAACTGTCAATCACTATGTTCTTCTCCTGAACAAACACACACAGCTGCACCGCGGGCCTGAGAAGGAGAAAACACTGCAGCTTCTCAGACTGAAGAGCATTGAAATACACCTGAGCCACTATTTGTCCATTAGTACTTTGTATTTTTTTCATGATCATTTTAAATTTTCTCCCGTTTAATTCAATTACTCTCGGGTCGCGGTGGGCGGGGCTAATCTCCGCGATTTGAAGCCTTCTGTTTACATCGATGATTCAAATTATTATTTGACAGTACAGAAGTTATTTGTTGGAAATAAAAAAACGTTTTTAAAGTACTTTGATTTGTGAAACAAATGCTTGAGCCTGTAAAATGGTTTGTTCTTTCTTTTCAATGTATAATAGAGTATTTAATTGTATAATAATTGTTAAAAAAAAATAGAGGTTTCTACTTCACGGATTTTGCCTATCACAGGTTCTTTCTGGAACGTAACCCCCGCGATAAACAAGGGTTTACTGTAATGTCTTTTTCAATATGAATTGGAAGAGGTGTAACAATGTTAACAATATTATTTATTATATTAACAATTGTCATGACTGACTAGGCTTGGCAGACCTAGATGCTGGAACCCGGAAGGATGACAGGAGGTGAGTAGGGGTAAGTAATGGGTTTATTAGTTCAGCTGGTGATGTTGTCTTGATGCGGCAGGGAGGCGACGTGGCTGGAGGGGGTCCTTGGATCCGAGACGAGGACAGGAAACGTAGCTTGAGGGGACCGACTGTGGCTTGAGAGTTGGCGTGGACTCCAACAGCGCTCCACTGAAGGAGGTGAGTGTGGATGGACATCTCCTCGGCGCGTCCGCTTGACCGTCCACTCGTAGACTAGGATATTCCTGGAACAAGACAAAGAGTCGTGAGGCGAGGTGTAAGAGGTAATCAAACATGGATCACTAGAGGCTAGAACATGCACCATTAGAGGCAACGAACTCGCGTTGAATACTGGTCCTGGAGCTCCTTATGAAGGTCTGGCATGCTGATGAGTTGAGTGGCGGCAGCTGCGGTGAATTAGGCCAAGCAGAGAGGGGAGGGGGGAGGAACCTGACAATGACAACAATGTTATATCTATTATATATATGGCAGCCCCATGACCCCAAAAGGGATACAACGGACTAGAAGATGAATGAATATTATATTGATATCGTTAACATGTTAACAATCAGTCAATTAATTTCATAATCTGTAGTTGTGGCTGATATGATTCATTTATGGACCGATATTGGTTTATTTGAACGATCCGATTCATTGACCTAAAATTGATCCAAGGTCATCTTCAGTCAAAACTTCAACCAGTGTGACTCAGAGATAAATACCTGGTACTGAACAGTGTAGGGGAAATTTTCCAAATTCTTTGTATTTCTTGCAATAGAATCAAGTGTAAATTAAACAAACAAGTAAACAATAAATAATGTGAAATTGATTGCCATCTTAATTTCCTGAAGTTACTGTTGTTTTTCCACATCCAAATAATACTAAGGGAACACTCTTAGAACATTCTCACTGTATGGCAGTGCTTCTCAATTATTTTTGGCAAGGGCCCCCCTAGGAAGAAGAAAATGTTTCACGCCCCCCTAACCCCTCACCCCCACACACACATTTTTGTGATAATTGTGGCAGAAAAGGCCAGAAGCTGCAGCTGTTTTTTCTAAAAGATGTAATAAAAGTTAAGTTAGAAGATTTAAAAACTGTTTGATGTGTGTTCGTTGTTGTTTCAAGACGTTTAACAAGAAAGTCTTAGTGTGCGCTGAGATGCTGTCACTTTAATCCAATGCATCATGGGAGATGGAGTGCAAACAGCTGCCAAACGCTGAGCTTCATGGTTTTGTTCAATTGTTCCACGGTCTGATACCGGATCCGGCAGAAAGCTACACCGCTAAAGACGAGCTTTAGCTGGTAATTTTGTTGGAACTGAGCGACTTTATGAGCAGAATCTGAACAAGGAATTGAAGACTTTAACCACTTCTGATTGGTCAGACTGATGACGTGTGATTAAGCCTCCAAGAGTGATTGGTGGAGACAGTTAAAGGGGCGGGAATTTCCGAAAACGTCTGAAGCTACGGCTAAATCGTGGTACTGTCATTCTTGTCAAAGTGTCTTTAATAGAATCAAAGAAACACAAACAAAAAAGTATTTTACGATCTTTCATATTCCTGTTTTATAAGGGCCTGTTTGGATGAACAAAGAGCTGACATCCTGGAGATGGTAAATGTTTTTAGATCAGTGAATGGGTCATTTCCCACGGCACACCTAACCATCTCCCACGGCACAATAGTGTGCCGCGGTAAACCGGTTGAAAAACATTGTTCTAAAGGCACGCGATGATCCAGGTGTTGCACAACAGAGGCAGCTCTCGGCGTGCGCGTTCCACCTGGCAGCCTGAGCCCACTACCTCTCCCCTTTCCTTTTCGCGTGTGTGACAGGAGACAGGAGCAGGTGCAGGGATGGCAGTTCACAGTTTCAGGCTGTTACAAACTCTGATATAAAAGATATTAGGAAATCAATAGTGGCCAGATGTTACCACCACCCCCCTTTTGCACCCCGAGCAATTGCCTGTATTACCTGTGCCTAAAACCGCTACTACTGCACGCCTCCCTGGCATCTCATCGTGCGCCCCACTATTAAAGAAGCACTGCTGTATGGTTTCTTATGTCTTTATTGAATTCTAAGTGTTTCCACACAATGGACTGGAATGATGGACTGATCAGTTTTTGCTGCCACGTGTTGTCTGCCTTTTTTTGCATTGGAATAAAATAAACTTGCTTTGTGTCAACATCGATATAATAAAATTATTTCATATTGAAACAATTGTATAATGTTATTGATTGATTTGATTGACAAATTAACTCAGACATATCAATCTCATTGGGTTCTAGGACTATAGATTGATTTATCAATTAAGTCAATTAATCTTTAAAACCCTACTGACTGACAATTTACGGCATCTTCTGAAAACTATTTTACTGCATCCCTTTTTTATTTCATTGTACATTTTATGAATATAATGAAAACTGTAAAGATGAGCTAATGGATTATTTACATATTGCAAACTAGATTGAGTGCGTGCCTTCAGCTAACTCAGCATATACTTATAATTTAATGCTATAATGCCATCCATCCATATAACCTTTGCGTGTTCACTAGGACCTATTGCTTGCAGCAGACCCGTAGAATAAAATGTGCATTAACTTTTTCACTCTACAGGTTCGCTGAGTTGTCTCTAACCTCAAAAGTCTGTTTGGGTCACATCCGTGCCCTGTACACATTTCCCCAATTGTCACCCCCAGACACCCGCATCCACCTGAATGGGCAGTTGTGACAAAGGCAAAATATAATAAATAGTTGGTCAGTACATTTGGTCTGTCTCTGAAATTGTCAGTACCCCATCACCTACAAACCTAATTGCACATCACTGGCTCTATCAATAGAAATATACATTCCTTTTTAAGTAAAATATTTTTGATGTATATTGTTCTTTCACCATGTCCACATATTCTGCCAGTTTGCCCTAAGTGCTTTGTATGCACGTACCCCCTAACTTTAAGAAAATTGAATCGGGGTGCTTCAGTGGCATTAAGTGGAGAAGGTAAGAAACAAATCCCTCTGTGAAGCTGCTGAAAACACAATATGCACTCCATTAAACATATCCAGTTGGAGCACAATTTAGGAAGGTAGAGGACACTTTTTGTGCCAAACAAGATTGATATCGCCTGGGAGTTCTCACTGTCGGGCGTTGATTGCTAATGTGCCTTGTAAGAATGAAGATGCAGCGGCTGCTATGCCTAATTTCATCCTCTGAATCGCCTTGAAAGGTTTTAGCTCACTTCTTTTTGTACAGTTTTTTGCTTTATTAAGGTATCACATTTGCTGCACTATAGGGTGCACTTCAAAACCTTAATATTAAAAAAAAATCTGAAGCACCTATTATAGATTAATTCTAATTGTGCCTATTAATTTCAAGGTAAATTCGAGAAGTACACAGCGCTCTTTCAAAATGTTTTGTTGGGTGTTCTTGTGAATATGCTAACATGTAACTGTGTCAGGCTGCGTTTTTTTTTACTTGTTACTAACAGGGTTGGGAGTTAGCTTAGTCACAGTAACGTATGTTTTAGCTGTATTGGCCTGTTTTTTCACATTTAGCAATAATGTTTGGAATAACAGGGGATTGTTAATATGTTAACCCGGCTAACAAGACTAACAGGGCTAACATCTAGAGTGTTATAGTTCTAGAGTTACTGTGAACCAGTGACGTGCGGTGAGGTTAATGGCTGGTGAGGCACTGACGTCATCAGTCAGATTTGCAAACATATGAACCATACTGAGTTACTTATTCACCATTTGATTGACAACAGTTAACGTGTTTTGTTTAAAATATCATTTCAACATGTTTTTTTCATATACAAACTGCAGCATAGAAAAAAGCACAAAACCTTATTATCGTCTTACCTTTACTTGTAAAGAAAGTCCATAACGCCGCTCCTTCTGAAGAAGATGACTTGCTGCTTGCTATCACTTATTCTATTATTTTTTAGCGTCATAATCTCAGGGCTCACCGGCGCCCCCTAACATGAGGCACGAGAACTGCTGGCCTCACCCAGCGGCTTTTCTGCCGGCGTTTAGCGCTCAGCACAAGAAACACGTCCCTCACATACAGTTATTTATAAAAACAAACACTGTACATCATATACATCTGCTAAATTATGTAAACTCAGCTCATATAGTACAAGTGATTGAACCGACACACAGAGAGACAGCAGTACCGTCTGACTGCATAGGTATTGCGCAATCCAAGGTGAGGCTCAGCGGGCTGGTGCCTCATCGCACGTCACTTCTTAGTATCTGAACGGCAAATGCGGAAATTCAGCGATTTTGAAAAGAAAAAACACCCAAAAATGGTACATTTAAATGGAAAATGACTGCAAAGCACAAAATACTGATTAAATATAATAATTGAATTTATTTTTGCTCTTTTCTTCCCATAATGACAGGTGAGGCACAGCCTCACCTGCCTCTCCTGACTGCACGTCACTGCTGTGAACCCAATAAAGTCTGACTAACTGACCTATCTCTGACTCTTTTGTCTCACTAAATTCACCTTATATATGGCAGTTGGAAATAGACCATTCATTGATGGACCATCTTATCCCTTGTTCTATCTTGTGGGGTCCAGATGACCCCACTCCCAACGTTAACGTGCCTCCAAGACACGTTAACGTAGGGAGTGGGGTCATCTAGACCCCACAAGATAGCACAAGGGTTTAAAACCAATGTGTCCTATGGTGTGAAAAAATGGTATGTAGCTTTGAACTGACACCCTTGCGTTTGTGGGTCTGACTTCATAATGTGTTACCCATCTGCCCACTTCCTGAAAATGTGTTAGATTCATTCTTTAAGAACATATAATCTTGATAAATAAAAAGTTTTCTTTGGTGCAACAACTCCCTCTCACCTGTACATCAAACAAGGTATTAAGAATTATACTTTACGATTTGAAATGACAACTTAACTCAAAATGACAATGTACCACATATGCACAAAAAGCTAAAAATCAGTTAGATTACAAAATAGGCTTTGAGTGATTCCAAACCTGACTTTCCATACCAACAAACTGTTAAATCGTAATCTCATTCAAACTGTAATTCAAAGACAACAGTTTTAATGCTAAAAACTGATATATATGATGTATGTGAGAAACATTATATATCTCATTATATTTTATTATATTAGTCTATTATATTAGATATATAATAGACCAGGGGTCTGCAACCCGTACATCTCAAAGAGCCATTTGGATCAGTTTCCCACTGAGAGGATAGTCCATTTGGCAATACTTGTATTGATTCAAAATGCTGTCAGGATATTTATGTAACAATTTGTTTTAATTATTTATGAGTGTGATGTTTCCTTTGATTTTTTTTTTTGATTTTCCACAACCTTGAATAGACTTTTCGGTCTGTCAAACACCAGAGTTAAGATAAGTGAGATGATGGAAACAAATTCACTTTGATGCAGGCTCCTTTCTAGTTATTGTTATTCTTTAAATCCAGTAAACCCCAATATTATATTAATTTTATAGATGACAACTATTTTTTATTAGGAAGCATGTATGTTGTTTTCCCCTGCGTGCAACCCCCCCCCCCTCCAGCGTATACTACACAGACTGCTCAACATAGGGTCATCATAGCAGCAAGGTGACAGGAAAGTAGGGGTACCCACATTTAAGTAATTTTACGCGGAAATGGATGGTTTGAGTCTAGGAAAAAAAAGAATTATTTTGAGCGCTCATTTGTCCCCTACGAAATTACCACTGACTGTCTTTTTAGAAGAACTTTCCATCCCATTACAGACTCTGGATGGCGTTTACAGCTGCAGACACACCCCCTCCGCGTGTTTACGCCATTCTCTTCCTCCTGCCCGTTCACGCTACCCCACGGTGTTAAAGACACCACGACAATCTTAGAACATGATAGTTATTTTACAAAAACACAGAGAGCCGCAGCACAGGCATGAAAGAGCCACATGTGGCTCCGGAGCAGCCGGTTGCCGACCCCTGTAATTGGCAGAGCAGGAAAAGAGGTAAATGGTGTATACTGATGTAGAGCTTTAATACAAAGCTAAAAGTGCTTTAACATGTTGGTGCTGTGGTTCCTTGCAAAGTCACAGGCTTGGCTGTGGGAGGAGCTCAGTCAGATGTTGAGCCAGCTCATCAGAGCAAAGCATATGTGATGAATGTTTTTTTTTTCTTAGTTAATCCTTCAGTGGTAAATTGCGTGTACTTATTTAGCGTTTTATTACCTTCCTTGAAGTCCTATAGTGCTGTGCAGTCACAGTCGCATTCACCCATGCAAACACACATTCAACCTATTACAACCTGGGGCAATGTGTGGTTCAGTGCCTTGCCCAAGGAAACACTTTAAAACATGGGCGGGGAGGGTGTAAACTAAACCTCCAATCTACCAATCAGAGGTCGAACACTCAACCTTAGCACCACGACTGCCCTAACCTTCCAATATCTTCACAATGATTCATTAGCGGTTGCTTAAAACAAATGTATAGCTACTTGTAAAAACACAGAGACATTCCTTTTAGCTGAATATTTAGTTTTTGGTTTTAAAAAAAAGAGCCCAAACACAGACTGTTGGTAAAACATTGACTGCAGCATTCTGCTGTCATTGCTGTTATCATGTTGTTCAGTTTGTCAGAAGATTTGGTGGAACAGCACATGCTCCGATGTTCTGGCTCCATTGGATTTGTGGTTCATTCAGTCAAATAAGTATGAGTCTGAGAGGAGCTTCCCGGCATTAAAACTGTTTGAATGATGAGAAAGAACACTGATCACACCTAACCCTCTCAATAACGGGATTTAATCACACACCCATAAATATACATATGAGCATAAATGCTAAGTATAAATGCTTATTTTCTATTTACTTTTAATGCCGAACCTTAGCAGAGTAAATGCACACCACTCAGTCTGACAAAATCAACCCCCAACCTTAGAGAGGACTGATCCATTCGACTAAACACACATTTCACACAAATCACTTCATTCCACTCCAGCGTATACTGAAAAGAAGAACAATAGGAATAAGATGAGATGCCCTCATCTGGAAACAAATAAGCAATTTTCTGCAATTACCTAATCCACTGTTTACTGCAAATGAGCCGGTTTTAAAAGCAGTATCTCCCACTTCCCCATTTTCTTTAATAATGGGGCATAAAAATGTGTTTTGCTCATTGGACTGATCTGCATTACTGCTGATTACTTCACCAAAACACTATCACCACACCTTTTCTTTAGTTTCTTAGTCAAATTATTTATCTGAAGGTCTTGAAATGGTTTGCTCTTATGTAGCATTTGTCAACTAATTAGTGCAGAAAGCTCTTTCACATGCTTTGAAACACTGCGCTAACCTGACCTACCCAGCAAGGAAGGATTTGATGTTTTGTTCAGGGCATGCAATGAAGCAAACAGGCAATCAAACTGCCAACCCTTCAGCCGCATAATATGAGTCAATTTACTCTAAATACTGTCATCTGTTACTGTTGAATTGCTTTTAAAATGAAAATGATTAACTTTAGTCATTCTCATTAAGTAATTATGCAGATTCAATTTCATTCGTTTGGATGGATGTGTTGTACCTAAATTACATACAACATTCTGTCTGAAATAATGATCATTCACGCAAAGATAATTTCAAATCATTTTTTTGATCTAAGTATTTTATTCAAAGTATTTAAAACAAAATCTTAGTTTTTCTGATCATTTGTTAGGTCAGCTCTACAACAGCTGGAAGCAGGAGTTGGCTTTCACAGAGAATAATGACACGTTTTTGTTTGTTGTGAGTGAAGCCTGATCAAAACTGTAACTTAAAACTATTTAAATAACTATATAAAAACCTTAAAATACAATTTTACCACCAGAGTCACAGAAAAACATCAGTGTCGTCCAGTTGGTCTGTGGTACATTCCACATAGTCTTTCTTTGAGGAAAAATGGGTGTGGGTTGTTATGGGTTTAGGTCTTTCTGTTCTGGGATTTCCTCCAAACAAAAAAAAAAAAGAAAAAATCTGTGAAGAAGGAGAGGAGTTTTCTGTCACAAGCTCAGAACAAAACTCACTATTTCAATTCCAGAGGCAAAATAAGCCAGCTCTCCTTGTGTGTGTGAATTAGTGTTGGTGTGGATGTATGGGTGTGTGTGTGTGTGTGTGTGTGTGTGTGTGTGCTGCAGGCCTTTGTGCTGGGGTGCTGCTGAAAGCAGCATCTGCCTGCACAGCTCTTCTTTACTATTTAAAATTAGCTTAAAAAACACTTTGTTGTTCCATGATGGAACAACAAATGGAAATCAAACCAAACAGCAATGAACATGACACTCGGTCCAAAAATAGAAAACTGACATCTTTTACCTTTACAATGAACATGTGTACTTTTATTACTTCAAAATTTCCTCCTTATTGCTACATTTAACAAAATTATCACCATGTTAGCTAATATATATTTTATTGCATGCCAAAAGCTGCAGGCTTCTGGTGATGTAGCAGTTAGAGCAGCAGAAATGCAGAGTTCTTTGTCTACAGCGCCTAACAACAGGAAGATAAAAACACTCCCCTCAGTAAAAGTGATATATTCAGTTTAGTTTTTTTCAAACATAATATTAAAACAACAACAGGTAAATAAATAGCTGCAGTTCTTTTTAGCCAATGGGAAAAAAAAGTCTTTATTTGACAGGATTTAAGAATATGTGGTAAATAAATACCAGGCATTCATTACAATAATCATGGACATCAACAAACAATGATCACAAAAATAGGTTTTGATCCAAAGATTGAAAATCATCTCTTTATATACATTTTTTAAAATGACTAACATTTGGACGTCGTTTTAGTTCTAAACAGTTTTACTCTGGTTGGTATGATGCAAAATCTTTTGATGTTCATTTCCCACCTTAATCTGGATCCTCCTTCATTTCAAAAAAACATTTTTTATAAGTAAATTGGAAGCAAGTTGTATTTTATTTTATATAGAAATGGACCCGTCTTGAATATTGAATATTGTCTAAAGATAAATAAATATAAAACAAAAGCAACAACAACCTATTTTAGCATTAAGTTTTGTAAAGGTTGAGATCCTTTTTTGCACAACTTGGAACAGAATTTGGAGTTATATATCTTTTAGACTATGCTATACGTTTTAACTAATAGAAAATTGATAGTCAATACGCTTACAGGTAATCCGCACCTCATCACATGTATAACCTTTAGAAAATGCAAACCATTTAAAATGATGGGTTCTCATCTATTTAGTGGGTTCTGAGTGATGAAGGTGAACTTTTGTGCCGTGCACATTAATATCAGCAGCTGTCTCATACAGCGTTGTACCTTTTCAGTCCCAGGCATGAATGCATCTGGCCCTTCAAAAGGACTTTGAATAGCAGCAACAGCACAATAAGTGACTAAAATAAAGAGAAGGCAATTTCGCATACACCCACCAGGAAATAGTATTTGGACTTCGACAAATGTCATTCAAAAAAGTGTGTGTGTGGATGGGGGGGGGTGGGTCAGCAATTCAATTA
Organism: Oryzias sinensis; assembly: GCA_037389245.1. Taxonomy (NCBI): domain Eukaryota; kingdom Metazoa; phylum Chordata; class Actinopteri; order Beloniformes; family Adrianichthyidae; genus Oryzias; species Oryzias sinensis. Next base: position 8,505,762 of record CM074496.1, read on the forward strand.
TAAAGCATGCTTTAGATACTCCCGATCTTTCAAGCTGAGATAATTAAAAGCCTCATTTATGCGATTATAGCAGGAGCTGGACAAAGACTGATTGACAGGCAGAAAGTCTAGAAGTGGAGAAGAATCAAAGGGCTGCTGATGATGTGAAATTATTATTATTTCTTTCTTGTTACTCTGCAGGCCTGCATCAGCAGCAGGAGAATTATCATGCACTCTGGAAATCATAGCAAAAAAAAGAAGAAAAGTACAGGAAAGTGATTCTTGAGTAAGGAAAGAGCATGATCTTAAAAACGAAAAGCTTTTTAAAAGAAGCATTTATGTTCTTCATCTGTGAAAATCGTTGACTTTTAAAGCTGTAGCTGCACTCACAAGCATTTATTAGAAATTATTTTAAAAATACATTTAAATTAAGTGTTACATTTAAGATCATTTACAAAAGTAAAATAAAACTATTGTTTACTGCACACGTGTGTGTTGTTATTTTCTTAATTCTCATCAACAAGTAATTAGTTTGAAGTGAAAAGAAAAATTTTGCTTTCATCATCCTTTTATGGATACTATTTAGTCTCATCAGTGAATGTAGCTACTAAATACTCTTTTTCAGAACTAAAATCCTTTATTTTCTAACTTTTATTGCAGAGTTAAAATATATCCGTTGCAACCATTGACAGTATAGGAAAACAGAACTAAGTCAGTGTGATACCACCTATAGAAAATGGCTTACTTCCAGCTCCAACCAAAGGAAATTGATTTAATTACCTTTTTTGTGTGTGTGCCAGATGACATTGGTAAAGTCTGAGTCTATGGCAACCACCCTCGCCAATCTTAGTTGAGCTAGTTGGAAGGCCACACCCATACCACTTAAAGGCAGTCTCTGGAGAATCTGTCACTCAAACATTTTGAACATTCGAAGTGAGACCAGAGACTTTTATTGAGGCATCAGATTGGTCATTATAAAGTTTGAATCAGTAGCAATAGAGAAAAATAGAATTAACAAGAACATGTTAACAGGTATCAGAGAAAGAATGATTATTCTGACAGTTAGAATGAGTAATAGCTGTTTATTTCTCTATTAAAGTCTTGGAGCCAGCGCATACTTCCTGTATGGAACTCCAGGGGAGAGGGGTAACTCAGTTCAGTTCCCATTCACGGTCAATGGTCGCAACACAAAAGGCCTGATGCAGAAGTGTAAAACAGTTGTTTGCTTTTCATTATACACTCTCAGATGTTTGCAATCTTTAAACTTTCTATTTCTGCATATTTTTTTTAATCCTGAATGCCATTTTAACTTTTTAAAATGTAAACTTTTAAGCTATGCAACCTTTCTACTTGAGTTTCTAATTTTATGAAACTTTGAATTTCATTTATGTGTTGTTTTATGTTTCAATAGGTTGGGTGTGGGGGGGTCGAGGGCATTCTATGTACTTTATAATTTCATTTTTAAATTGTTTTAAGCCTGTAAAGCCCTTCGGTTATTGTTGTCTAAAAAGTGTGTTATAAATAAAGTTTGCTTTGATTTGCTGTATGGATGCTTTTGGCCAAATGTTTGTGTTCATGAAAAATCTCTGCGATGCAGGTTTCCATATACGGAGCATGAAAATACATTTTTGGTTTCTTCATTCCTGAAATAAGACATTATGTCTGAAGGTTCTGATCTGCACCAATAGAAGTAGCTTCTTACAGCGATTTGTTAGTTTCTTCTTCCCCAAAACTTTGGAAAGCTACAGTTTTTTTTCATGCTCAAAAAGACTATTTGCTTTACTGTTAGATTTCTCCTAGTTTTTGACTTCAGTTGGGACAACAAAGAGACAGCAAATTACATTTATGAGAGCCTTAAAAGTTACTTTTACAGAGGCAGCTGAACTGCAGGGACTGCATTTAATCCCATTATCACCACGGTGAGCTTTGGGAGGCTGGAAGACATTTCCCCGGACAGAACAATGTGTCTTTTCTTGAGGGTGGCTGAATAAAACGTAATCTTTCCCTTGCACATGAGACTCGCAGCATGTGGTGCCCAACCTGCTCACCTCAACCTCCTTTCTTTTTTGTTTTTGGTTTCCTGTTGGAAGATAAAGTGTCCTGTCCTGCAAAAACAAGTTTGCAGTTACACAAAAACTCAGTTTACGATTCACAGACGAATATAAGGCGATTTAATATTGTGTTTTAACCAAAATATATCCATTTATCAGTGTCTGATTTTTTTTCCATCATTGCCACGAGCAGAGCAATAAAGGGAATGTCAGGGGTGTCATTTGCATTAAGAGATTGTTCTTGTGACCTTCCCCGTTTTGTTTTGCTGCCTCCGTACTGCTGTGAGATTTACGTCTTTTTCTGCAATAGCTCTTCATGAATGATAAGCTAACAAGACGTCCTCGGAGAGCCAGGGCTCATTTAAGGGGCTTTAGATGAAAAATGTAATGTTTTGCCCTCTATCACAACACTGTTTTTTTTTTTTTTTACTCCCAACATCAAAGAGCGACACAGAAACCAAAGCACAACCGTGGAGATCATAACAAGACCAAAAATAAAAAAAGAGATCATTTTCTGACATTTAAGAAATGCAACCTGAGAGTAAATACTTGAATAAATGTCTGCTCTGGTGCTTTTCAGTAAATTCAATGATCTGAGCTGCTGAGATGGGGGGGGGGGTAATTTTATTTTCACACTTCTCATGGGATGGGGCCAAATGCAGGAATGCGTAATGCACTGTGTCGCCTTTTCAAACCACTGACCTTGACAGCCGTAATATAATCTCTCATTTCCCTCTAAAGTCCTGTGAAGGTGCACAGCACTCAGAGCTTTTATGCTCTTCAACCATTTAATTATAGACACCTCTGCAAAAAGCACTCATGAGCAACATTTGACTCATGTATGGACAAAACTAGAGCCAACAGCTGCTGCAAGAAGTAAACAAGTTCATCTTTTTCAAAGATGCTGTCATTTTTCTGTCTTGCAGCATTTTAACTACAAATGTGATTTTACATGTTTGGATTCATGCAAGGTTTTCTGCAAATCTCACTCGCCTACCTTCACTTCAAACCTCCAACCTAAAAGTCAGGAGTCATTTTCTGCCTCCCGACTGTTTTTTAGTGTGTGAAACGCATCATTCTGCTTCTATGACTTATATTTACGTCAGAAATGGGTGGCGGTGGACCCACAGTGCAGTAGACCGTCGCAAAAACATGAAACTCAACAAATGAAACAAAACATGACAAAACCATAAAACCGTGACAAACAAGAAGAGGGAAACCAAATGACCTGACGGAGACTCTAAAAACAGAAGTTCAAAAATACTTAGGATGAAAATAAATGAGCAAAACACAGCTGTTGATAATTAGCACCTAAACCGGGGGCCTGTTTCAGGAAGGAGGTTCAACCAACTCTGAGGTTGAACTTGAACTCTGAGTTGGTCAATCGGGAGATTAACAACTCTGAGTTTTCTGTTTCAGAGAAGCTGATCAGAGTTAGTTCAATCAACTTTGAGTGGACTGATTCGGAGGTGAGCGTGCGCACCGCGACTATAAGAAGCCATTATCAATGGAGCGCAGATATCACGAGTCACCATGGCAACCGTGAAAAAAAGAGGTCAGCGTATTTTTCGCCAGCTGAACTTGACGTGCTGCTGCAGAGTTACAGTGAATATGAGCACATATTCCAGAAGAAAAGCAACACCGCTGCATCTGCAAAACAGAGACAGTTAGCGTGGAAAACATAGCTGCTCAAGTTAATGCCTAAATTTGCATTTAAATCATTGTTATAGAATATTGGCTGTAATAAATAACTTTTTAAATAGCGTAAGGAGTGAAATAAAAAATGGCGATATTTAGGTGTACTTTTAAAGTGTTATTCCTGGTGTAAATGCATGAAATGCTGCATAGTGTACAGAACCAATCTGGAGGGGGGGGTGCATTTAACGTTGATAATGTTTAGAGGACTTTTTTGTTAACCTTCCCCTCTTGTAAACGTTGGTCAGTTTAAAATTAATACATGCAATTGTGTTTTTAAAAGTGAACTTTTGTCTACTGTTGAACCTTTCGCTGCGCGAAGACTTCTCCTTTCTTTTCTCTCGTCTTTCCGACCGTGGTCAGAAGCGCAGGGGAGATTTCCTTCAGGGCCGAAGGGAATTCTCCTTCGGGGTTCACTTCCCGTTTGAAACCCTCAACCTCCAGAGCGGATTAAGAATGACTCCAAAACAGTTATTCTGGGAATGACACCTTCTCTTTATTTAACTAAGTGCTCCGTCCTCCGAACACACAATATATTCCACGCACACACCTCCGCTCCGTACTAACCCCCCCCCCCCTCCCGCATCTGCACCTGCACTCGCCCCTCCCCTTGTCTCTCGTGGCTCGCACCCCGCTCAGCACACACACACTGCAACACTACCCTTGTATTGATCAAGTGGTATAGGTTTATATGGGATTAAGAAAGTAAGCAGTGCTAGAAAATTGTGTTTCCAAAAAGTAATTGTTACATTAATCTAATTCAATGTCCCTGGTTTCATTTTCATGTAGATGCAATCCTGCAGGAATTAAAAGAACATGGCAGCAGCTAAAAATGAAGTATAAAAACATAATTCAATCCGGTCAAATGTGAGCATGTCATGGATGTAGGCTTTGTTGACAATATTTGACATATGAAACATCAACATAGCAATACCTAATGTTGTTTTCATTGTATGTATGTAATCGACTGCAACGAAAAACGGTAACGCTCAAACAAAAACGTATGGGGAAATGACAAAAAATTGAGTCTTCTCAAAATCCTCGTACGAGGTAAATATAATATTCTACGAATTAATGCAGCCTCCTCGTCTATTGGGTCCTCCAGACAAGGACAAGCCATTCTTGTCACTTAGACCGTCTCTGTGTGACAGAAATGTGGGCAATGAAGGTTAAAGCGAAACATACCGCTTCGTCTTTAAAAAGGGGAGGGGACCGGCAGAAACTTTGAGTTTGGAGAATAAAACCTGCTCACGACCAGGTTAGGTTCACAGCATAAGTAACCATGGACGCTGACTCCGAGTAAAAGTTACCTCTCTTTCAGAAACGGGTTTGACTTACTCTGCTCTCTCTGGTTTAACAAACCTCCCATTCTGAAACAGAAAACCCAGGGTTTCCCTGATTTCAGGGTTAACGCACTCAGAGTTTACACTTAACCTCCTTTCTGAAACAGGCCCCTGGTGTGACTGAAGGGGGAGGAGAAAGTAAACAGGACAAAGGTTGATTCCAAGAAAGCACCTTCCAATCAAATAAAGAACATTTTTAATTGATGGGAAGGGACCTCTCAATCTACTCAAAGACACGATGAAAAATGATCAAAGTCCTACAATTATACACTCTTAAAAGACGGGTTATTTATCTAACCCAATTCTTGGGTCATTCATGCTGGAATATACTGGAATAAACAAAGAAAACAAGTGATGGACGGAGAACTGTATCACAAGATGGAGGATGGAAAAATGGATTCAGTGAAAACTGGATTCACTTCACAGCTCACTTCAGCAAATGAAGGCAGAAAAAAATAAGTGATTGATGTTTTTTTCACTGTCTTCAACAAGCTTGAGAAGATGTCTGTCTGTGGCTTTTAACACTATTCTTTGAGTTGGCATCAAATCCAGTGAACCCAACAGCCCTAAACCAGTCAAGAGGGGCCTGTCAAGCTAGCTCCTCTCGTTTCTATATTTAAATCTGGTAATTTTGCTGCAGTAACCCTTGTGCTATCCTAGGCACTTTAACAGTAGGAGTTGGGTCATCTAGACCCACTAAACAGTGGTCTGAGCCTTTTTTCTTCAATGATTTGTGATCTTCACTGGTGTCCATGGATTACATGAAGTCTTTCCACCTTTATCCACCTTTGTCATGGTAGGGAGAACACGTCAATGTAAGGGTGGGGTCATCTAAGAAAGCACAAGGTTAAGGAGGTTTTAAACACACCAACCAAATCCATCCAGGCAGAAACAAGTCTGGGGTCTTTTTGCCTACAGTTGGACTGTACAACAACAGTGCACTTTAAAATCTGCGATGAACACACTAACAAAACTAAATCTTAAGTAAAAATAACCCTGTTTCAAGAAAAAATGTCTTTTTTTCTGTCTCAGAGGAAAAATAATCTTATTATTATATCATGAAAGTTTTTTAGTTGGGCTATATTACGACAGTATTTAAATCTGCTTCGCTGGGCCTCTGTTAGTTTGAAACAAAAAGGCATATAAGTTGAGATACTAAGATGATAAGAAAGCATGTGTTAATGACTAGATTTTTGTTCTTTAAAAAAATGATTATTTTTCAATTGGAAGATTTGTTTTATTTTTGCTTACTTAAAGAAAATCTGTCAATGGGGTAACAATTGTTGACTTATTTTGGAGGGGTCTTTTTTGCAATGTACTAATGTATCATTTTAGGGGGCCAGTTAGCTCCTGCTGGTTTGCGGCACCTTCCATTCGTGAAACCAGGGTTCAATTCCGGGCTGCTCCCTATTCCCTTCTCTGCTGCTGTGCCGGTCCCAAGCCCAGTTGGATTGAGAGGGTTGCCTCAGGAAGGGCATCCCGCGTAAAACATTGCTAAGTTAACCATGCAACTCATCCTCGAAAGAGTGGTTGTTTCACTGTGGCAACCCCTGATGGGAGAAGCCGAAAGTGGAAGAAGACTAATGTATCATTATAAATGTCATTACAAATGCCTTCCATTATTGCTACCCAAACATTAGACAAACAAAAAATGTCACAAGTTTAAGAGGAGTAGAACAGCAACAAAAAAATGGCAATGGCATATACTTTTATATACTACCTTCTTTGAAGGCCCAAAGCGCTTTACAGTAACAGTCCCACTAACCCATACACACACAGACGGTGACTCCACTGATGAACACTGGCACCAACGTCAGCCAACAGGAGCATTATAGGGTTCAGATTCAGATTCAAGTTTTATTGCCGTTTGCACATGCAGTACATCGGAATTTGTCTTTGGCATCTCTCATGTCAGGGTAGGTTAAAAAAGGACAAAAGAAAAATTTGAAGAAGAAATAATAAAGAAAATAAAAATAAATAGAATAAAGTTAAAAGTCAAAATTATACAACAAATTTACATGGTGTATAAAAAAATATAAATATCAGTAAAATATGATAATGAATATTGCAGAGACCCAGTCTGTACAGAAGCATTATTGCACATAGAATTATTGCACATATTATTGTTTATTGCACTTAGTAATTTAGTCCAGTCTTCCCTCTCTGATGTCCTTTGCCAGCATTCTGATTGCTGTTGGGAAGAAGCTGTCGTGGAAGCGTGTGGTGTGTGCTTGGATGCTTTCAGGCCTGCGACGCCTGAGGTTGTGGCCTGAGTCCACACATTGGATCAGTCCATGAGCAGGGTGGTGTCTGTCTCTGATGATTTTAGTCACTCTCCTCCTGCAGCGCTGTTCGTAGATAGTGTCCATGGATGGTAGGTTGCAACCTATAATTTTGCCAGCTGTGTTGATGACCCTCTGCAGCATCTTCTTCTCTTTTATGGTGGTGTTACCGAACCAGGCTGTTAGTCCGCTTGTGAGGATGCTTTCCACAAGCCCCCTGTAGGCTTGGGTGAGGGTCCGGCGCTTGAGACCGGCCTTCTTCAGCATCCTGATGAAGTACAGCCTCTGCTGGGCTTTCTTCACTGTGGCAACAGTGTTTTTTTCCCAGCTGAGGCTGTTTGTGATCTGCAGACCAAGGAACCGGTGGCAGTCGGTCCGCTCCACCACAGTCCCGTTGATGATGAGCGGTTGATGTGGCGGTGCTTTCCTTCTGTAGTCCACGATTATTTCTCTTGTTTTCTCTACGTTGAGAACAAGGTCGTTGTCCTCTCCGTAGATGGTGATGCTGTGCACCATGTCTCTGTATGCAGACTCGTCCCCTCCTCTGATGAGGCCGAGGACGGTTGTGTCGTCTGCATACTTAATGATGATGTTGTTGGAGTCGGGGGAGGTGCAGTCGTGGGTGTAAAGTGAGAAAAGCTTTGGACTGAGGCAGCACCCCTGTGGTGTTCCGGTGCTGACTGTCAGCTCAGCAGAAACCTTCTTTCCCATCCTCACCACCTGTGGTCGGTCAGTGAGAAAGTCAAGAATCCAGTTTCTGGTGGGTGTTGGTATTCCCAGTTCTGCCAGTTTATCAGTCAGCTTCAGGGGCCTGATGGTGTTGAAGGCAGAGCTGTAGTCCAGGAACAGAATCCGGGCGTACGTGTTCTTGGTGTCCAGATGTTGCAGGGTGGAGTGAAGTGCTAGTGCCACCGCATCTTCTGCTGATCTGTTGGGGCGGTAGGCGAACTGGTGGGGGTCTACTGATTCGTCAACCAGGGAGTTGATGTGGGACAGAACCAGCTTTTCCAGACATTTCATTGCTGCAGGGGTGAGAGCCACGGGCCTAAGGTCGTTCATCGCTGCGACGTGTGTTTTCTTCGGGACCGGCACGATCACGGAGGACTTGAAGATACGGGGCACAGTTTCCTGCGATAGCGAGAGGTTGAAGATGTCTGCATACACCTCTGCTAGCTGCTCCGCACAGGCTTTCAGAACCCTTGGTGAAACGTGGTCCGGTCCCGTCGCCTTGTGTGGGTTCACCTGCTTCAGGGCCCTGAGGACCTGTGTGTGAGTCACCTGCAGCGCAGCCTCTTCTGGGGCCCAGGAGGTCTTTTGGGGGACCTCTTTGTTGTTCTGGTCGAACCTTGCGTAGAAGCTGTTAAGGCTGTCTGGTAGGATGTTACTCTGGAACTCTGATCTGCTGGTGTTTGTCTTGTAGTTGGTGATGGATTTGATCCCCTTCCGTGGCTTGCCCAAGGACACTTCAAAGCATGGTTGGGCAAGACCGTGCAATCATCCAAACAGAGGTTAACCGCTCTAACTCTTAACCATGGCTGTCCAATGGGACACCATTGGACACGTGAATTTATATTAGAAGGAAAAGAAATTTTTTTTGGGGGAAATTGTTTAAGAGAAAAAAAGCACTATCTTTGTTGTCTTGAGCTTTATCTTTATTTTTCTGGCTCAAAGAGAAAGCGAGAGCAGGCAAGTATGATAAATACATTTCTGTATAGTTACTAATAAAGATGGAAGTGTTAATTCTGGGGGTAAGAGAACTCCCTCACTGGTAGTCCTGCAAAGATTTCAATAAAAGCGTCTCTCCCTAACCTTGCAAACACAAAAGGCTTGCAAGGTTTGCGAGTAGTTCATTACTCAGCTCAAAAAGATAAAATCACTCAATAATACAAACAGATCCAATGTCTGAGAAGACAATTTTGATAAAACAGACCCAATGGGTTAGAAAATCAAATTATTTTCAGATTTTACCCAAACCTCAGATACCTTTAAAACAATGCAGCTTTTGTTTTATTTTTAGATTTATTAACTTGTTTTTCTGTCCTGTTGTGCTGCTTAGAATCCCCTTTGGGGATCAACAAAAGGTTTTTATTGTGCTCAATCTAGGAAAGGGCAGGAGGAGTGTTAGGGGTTTATGATGGATCAATTAAACTGACCATACACTCAGGAGGATTGCTCAAAAGCCCTAATTACAGTAAGATCTTTATGAGAGGACAGCTGTTGTTGATAAGGAGGAGGTGTGTCAGGACCTTTGGCGACACACAAGGAGAGAGATCACTATGAGAAGACACAATAACACAACGGGCAGGTAATACAGGGTTACTGTTGCTTTGAACTTTGACTCTGCAAGAAAAAACTTTGTAAAACAGACCAACACAAGCAGAGAATTCTCTAATGACAGGCAAAGTGAGAGGACAGTATACTTCTATCACTCTCTTAAAATGTTCTTCTTTGAGCTCAATGAGGCCTACACAGGTCAAAAGGCTCACATAGTTTCAAAAAAAAAAAAAAAAACAAGCCAAAATCTTACTTCTAGAAGTGTAACTGAGTTGAATTGTGATGACTGGTTTACTCACGTTAAACCTTTTGTTTAATTGGTCCTGTCCAAAAGCTGAGTAAATAAATGAGATGAGCTGAAGGCCTCTTGTGTTGGACATATCTTACTGTTACAAGAAGGGATCTTGTGACTCACAAGGAGTATATTTGTATAAACTCCTTTTATAATTTAGGCTAAACTTTATTTATATTTATATTGATTATAGTTGTAACTATTGTTTGTTGTACCAGACGGAAAAGAGGAGTGAAGAAGAGAGAAATGTAAGATTGTGTGTGTGTATGTATGTATGTGTGTGTGTGTGTGTGTGTAAGGGGGGGGGGGTAGGGAAATCAAAGGAGGTTTGTAGAAGGGGGTGGGGTAGAATCATGAAGCAACAAGTTGCTGGAATTTATAATTTACTGTCAGGTGCAAGTGTTAGTCTAAAAGGGGCGGGGCCTGTCCACAAACTCTCAAATGGTACCAACCTAGATGTAGGCTGCAAAAATCTTCCCATACAAACATGTCAACATGTTCAAAACAACTATAGTTTACACACACTTACTTAGGCATACAAACCAACAAAGATAAAACATTTCATTCAGTCACGCAAAGTATTCATGCAAAGGTGAGCCAACACCTGTGCTTAAGTGAGTGTTACTGTCCTGCTGGGCTGGATACTGGAATGTTAAAAAAACAAAAAATGCGGGAGAGTGCTGAGTCATCCCCAAACCAAGACCACCCCCAGCCCCAGACGAGCAGCCCACCACCACCCAGGAGTCCATTGCACCCCAACCCCAGACACGTTGAACTTAAAAGAGGGTCAAAATAGACGAAGGGGTCAGGAGCGAGAACAAAACAATGAAGGATGAATTTTAATAGCAGAAGCTGAGAAATGTCAGAGCATTGCTTAGTTATTTTTCTAAAACTGTAAAATCAGTGATGTATCACATAAAAGAGACAGAAAAGATGCATACCCAAATCTCTTTTGCTGGGGGCTCTGAAAGCAGATTATAACAGAGATTACCTTTGTTTGTGTGTTGTTTGTTGTTATCGGTCATAAAATACACTGACCAAAAATATAAATGCAACACTCTTGTTATTTGGACATATCCAAATATCCGGTTGACATATCCTGTTGGATGTGCTGCCAAATACTCGGAAACGCCTTTGGAGACGGCTTATGGTGGAGAAATGGACATTCAATTCTCTAGTAACAGCACTGGTGGACATTCCTGCTATCAGCATGCCAATTGCACGCTCCCTCAGAACTTGCGACATCTATGGCATTGTGCTGTGTGATACAACTGAAGATTTCAGAGTGGCCTTTTCTTGTGGCCAGTCTAAGGCACACCTGTGCAATAATCATGCTGTCTAATCAGCATCTTGATATGGCACACCTGTGAGGTGGGATGGATTGTCTTGGCAAAGGAGAAGTGCTCACTATCACAGATTTAGACAGATTTGTGAAAAATATTTCAGAGAACTGGTTATTTTGTGTATGTGGAAAATGTTTCACATCTTTGAGTTCATACCATAAAAAATGGGAGCAATAACAAAAGTGTTGCATTTATATCTTTGGTCAGTATAGGTTGTAATCTTACATATAATAAAGACTGCAAGTCAAGTTGAAAATTAAACAAAAATGCAGCTACAACCTGCAGGGCTCGAGGGGTAAATGAAATCTGCTGTAAAAAACATATTCCACTTTAAATACTGTTTTGAGGAGAAAAATAAAGCACAGAAGGACTGTGAGGGGAGAATCAATTTTTTCCTACTGTTTTAACTTTATTATCATTGTAGATGGTATTTACCAAACAGAAATTCACTCTCATAGCAAGAGCACAGCTTCACTCCAGACCTGAAACCCCAACGTTTACAGCACAAAGCTAACAACACCGGCTCTGTAATTTACAAAAAAACAAAAAAGAGATTATTTTTCCAGCAGCCCTGCAATAAGACACATTCAATTGTTCTTGGCATGCAGTTCTGGTCTGACGTGTCAGCTGTGACCGTCAAGCGGATTTAAGTAAACATTTGAGACCAATCTTATTTCCAGATAAGCATGTGGTGTTGGCAAAGCAGAAAACTTGAGTGCAACAGCTTTCATTCTTTTATTGTATTATAGAAGCTGCAGTCACGCAGCCTCTTAACGGCCTTTGCTCACTTGATTATGAACACCTCATCTCAGCTCTGTTACACCTCTGTGTCATCTTGAAAGTTGGTAAAAGAAGCAGGAAAACACTGTGTAAAGCTGAGCTGTAAAACTGCCTTTACAGCAGGAAAACAATCAACTAGTTAAGCAACCTTGTAAAAATAGCTTGTTTTTATAGTTTGTTTTTCTTAGTGTACCAATTCTGGCAGCTATCTTTGGTATTTTGACCCAGCATTAATTACTCCTTTTTCATTCTTCAAACATGCTTTTGTTCTTCATTTTTTGAGTCGTGGAGGCTTTGATCACAGAAGCCCTCAGAAATATGACTCTTCAGTGAAATAAACCAGCACTTACAACTTCTACTTATTTTGTGCTTTTATGTTTTTTGTTTTTTAATCTTTATTATGAGGCACTTGAAGAGTTAGCCATAAAAAGAACGTGATTGGAAAAAAAAATCCATTATCATAATTAGGACGGAGTGTCTCCTTGGTACATTCCCCATTTGATGGACCCTTGTCCAAATGGCTTACCTCAAGGATGGTTTTCCTTAACTTAATTGAGTTTCCTATGAAGGTTCATGGAGTCCTGTTGTTGTTGTTGTACAGTTCAGCCATTCATGTGTGTGTGTCAGCGTGTGTTGTTTGAGTGTTCTCTTCGACCTGTCACCTGTAGCATGCCTGTAGAAAAAAATGTGCAAGAACATTTTGCCTTATGAGCTGACCGGGTTCATAAAATTCATATTCAAGTTCATTTTCAAATTCATATTCATATTCAAATTCAAATAATAAAATTTCCTGCAAGTAACCTTCATGTCCTGCACAGATTGCCCAGATTTTTCACCCACAAAAACCCTGTATACACCCGCCACCGAGCTTCCATGTTGTAGAGTAGCAGGTTATTAGCCAATAGTGTGTTGGAGCTGCATCCTTTGAGGGATCCTTCTGGATTAGGAACGTGCGCCCTTCCATTAGCCATCCGTCTGGCTTCACTGTCTCTTTTGCACCTCTTTGGACAGTTGGTCAAGGCCAGGAGCTTTTGTTTGGCAGTTTCTTGTGCTTCATAGATGGACATCTAGCTGTATCTCTTTGCCATTGCAGCTCTGTAGGCCTTTGTCAGTTGACTCACTTTTCCGCCTTAATTTTAGCCTTAGACCTTGTTTCCATGGTGGATAGTCATCTCCATGATGGACTGATGGACAAACAGACAGATATACAGTATTCATGAGGAGACTACGTTTACCTGTGAACTCCACATGGGCGTCCAAATGCAGTACACTCTGGAGTCATAGATTTTTGTCCTTGTTCTCTTTTCTATATTGGCACTCATGCTGATTTAGAGGGACAAATGACTGTGCATGTTGGGTATTATCTTGGGACACAATTAGAAGAACCAGTTAAAGCAGAGGCTGGTTCAGAGAGTCCAGCACCTAAATGGGTTGATAATCTCCACACAGTGCATATATTTCATCCCAACAAACCTCATTGATTCTTGGGTATACCAGTCTGAATTGTTCTGTAATTATGATGACCCACACCCTTACACAAAGTGGCTGTCATAGTTATGGAATAGAACGCTTCTTTTAGTATGGATAGTTTTTAATTAGTACAAATAAAACATTCTGAAAGCTAGGAAAAGAGGCTCAGCACTTTCACGTCAACACTGCTGCCCCTCATGGAAGGAGCTTTCACAATGTTATGTGACTCGTGTGTCATTGTAATGAAAACCTTGTGTTCTTTGCTGCTGTATACCACATAATGCAAATTTGATTTGGTGCAACCTGACAAAGCAGCAAGATAGAGTTCTGTAACATTTGTTAAACAAAACCATTTGTGATGTGAGGGGGGTTTTGAACGTGTGACTTTGAGAAGAAGACACCAGTGTTTTAATTCAAGACTCATTTCCCTCATCACTTTACTCTGATCTCTGTGTATCATCACAGTCGTACAGGGAGAAGAAAAAAAGAGAAACAGCATCAGTCAAGCCAGAGAGTTCTGGGCATCTTAGAAATTCAGTTTCTCCCAAACTTGAAAAGAAAAGGTTACATCTGGTACTACCCTTTAGCAAGGTCAGCTTTGTTTTGATAAAGATCCAATCCCTTCACATGGGGATGTTCTGAGCAAGGCATCTCGCTGGAAACTGGCAAAAAGCAGTGAATTTGAAAGTTGCTGGCTAAATCTTCTAACAGGTTTTCCACTTCAAAGGTCATCTGTTAAAAGGTCACTTAACTTAAACTTGATCTTTGCTGCTGTGTGAACCAGCTCAGTGGAAGAGAGTTGATCAGTTTCAGAACTTAATGCACCTGTTTCCTTTTTTCCAAACTACCAGTAATACCCTATCATGTCAAAATAGCTAGAGCATTCTCTCTGGATTCCCAATGCAAATAAAAATATTTTTAAAAGGAAAACCTCTTGTTTTGCCAGTTGATGCTTTCTAGCTCAGATCTTGCCGGTGGTTTCATGTTTTAACTTAAATGTTTCTTGAACTAAACTTCTCTGGATGGAGATCTCACAGACCCAAGACCTTTGTTTACCTTCAGCTGCTGTCATTCTCTCTATTCTTTCAGCTACCTTCACCAGCCATTCAATTCAATTCAATTCAATTTATTATTTGTATAGCACTTATAAAAGCCAAGGCAACCAAAGTGCTTAACATAAAATCAACTGAAATCACAAACAATACGATGCAATAAAGAAACAATAGGAATAAAACAATAAAATCAATTGAACAATAAAAGCAATAAAACAATAAAACAATAAAAGAATAAGATTAATAAAATGAACAATGAACAAGCTGGCCCACTAGATATGCTCACTGGAGTTAAAAGCCTGAGTAAAAAGATGTGTTTTTAAAAGAGTCTTAAAATTACTGACAGTTCTGGCAGACCTCACAGAAAAAGGGAGAGCATTCCAGAGTTTAGGACCTGCAACTGAAAAGGCTCTGTCTCCCCGAGTCACAAGCCGAGTCCTGGGAACCGCTAAAAGCATTTGATCTTCAGACCTAAGGACTCGACAAGGACGATAAACATGCAGAAGCTCAGAAAGATACTGAGGTGCCAGACCATTCAGACATTTAAAAACCAAAAGCAAAATCTTAAAAGTAATTCTAAAAGACACAGGCAGCCAATGAAGTGAGCGTAATATTGGTGTTATATGCTCACACCGTCTGGTCCCCGTTAACAGGCGGGCCGCTGAATTTTGAACCAGCTGGAGGCGGCGGAGCAGAGACTGATCCATACCACTGTACAGAGAGTTACAGTAGTCCAGTCTAGAGAAGATCAAAGCATGAATCACTTGTTGAAAAGCGTGAGGAGGAAGATATGGCTTGACTTTGCTAATTAGCCTCAAGTGATAAAAACTAGACTGGACTACAACACTGACCTGCCTGTCAAATTTAAAATGCCTGTCAAGGTTTACCCCAAGATCTCTAATGAATGGAGCATCTGAAGGGTCCAGGGGGCCAACAGCACTACAGCAACCTGTCAGCAGGTCAGTCTTTCCAAAGACAAACACCTCTGTCTTGTTTTCATTTAGACAGAGAAAGTTAAGCTCCATCCAAGACTTGATGTCTGCTAAGCAGTTCTGCAATCTGTCGAGAACATCCGCTCCTCCAGATTTTAGGGGAAGATAGATCTGGATGTCATCTGCGTAGCAGTGGAATGACACGTTATATTTCCTAAAAATGGACCCCAGTGGCAGCAGATAAAGTGAGAATAAAAGTGGGCCTAAAACTGAGCCCTGGGGTACACCATATTTGAGCGGAGCCTCTGAAGAAGAGCACTGTCCTAGTTGGACAGAAAAACTCCTGCCACATAAATATGAACGGAACCAACTGAGTGCTGTGCCCTTCACACCGACAGACTGCTCCAGTCGGGATAATAAAACCCTGTGATCCACTGTGTCGAAGGCTGCAGAGAGATCTAAAAGAATTAAAACAGTGGAGGCCCCAGAATCAGCAGCTAGAAGCAGGTCGTTACACACCCTGAGGAGAGCCGTTTCAGTGCTGTGGCAGGATTTAAAACCAGACTGAAACTTCTCGAAGATATCATAATTTGTTAGATGGTCCTGCAGTTGTAGATAAACCACCTTCTCTAAAATTTTTGAAAGCAAAGACAACTTGGAGATCGGCCTAAAGTTTGATAGAACATGGCCATGGGTACTTTCCAAGGCTTCTCTTATGAAGAATAGTGTTTCTTGTAAGCCTAACCCGCCGACAGAACATAGCAACAAAAAGTAACTTTGTGCCCTCATGCTCTTCTTGAGTTTTTTTGGGGACAAATACACTTTTTTATGATAACAAAAACAGCAATAAATCTATATTTTCAACTAAGAAATGTTCTTTGATTTTCACCTTTATCCACATTTGTCATGGTAGGGACAACAGCTCAATGTAAGGGTAGGGTCATAGGATGGCACAAGGGTTAAACCTGCGTAAATATTGTTTTCTGGCTTCCGCGTTCAAAACTTTGCACTTTTTCAAGCCATTTTCGGGCTCTGTAGACGAACAAAACACGTTCCATTGAGCGCTCATTGAAAGTTGTATCAGTGGAACTTTGACCACTCAGGGACTTGGATTTGGTTGTGACATATAGACGGCGTCCTTTTGAATTTACGGAATTGCCAATTGTTTAAAAATTGATCATGGAGGAGAAATTAATAATTGTAGTTTGTGCCTGACTGGAATCTATGACACCAAGTCTTTCATATATGGTAATAGAGCTGTGAAAGAAAAAGCCTAAAGCAAGATTCACACCACTTTGACATTTCACACCAAGCCTCTTCCAACTGTTGGTATATATGGTAGTACTGTGTAGCAACAGGGATTGAACCGCCAACCCTTTGATCATTGGACAACATGCTTAACTGCCTGAGCCACTGCCGCCCGACATTAACACCATCTAATTGCCTTAACTTTCCACTACCCCATACATTTTTTAAATCTTTTAGATCTGTCTTGGGGTTAGAGGGTTGCTGGAGCCTAACAAAGCTATGTTTGGATCAAAGCTGGGTACTTCTTGGACAGGTCACCAGTCTGTCACACGGCCACCTAATCACTCGCTCACATCTAAGGACAATTTGGAATCATCAATCAACCTATTGCGAATGTTTTTGGAGGAAGCCAGAGTGTCCGGGGAAATCACATGAGGAGACCATTATAACCCTACACAGAAATTTAACACATGGGATTTGAACCAGGGCCTTTTTGTGGTGAGAACAAGGGCTAACCACTACACCACTGTGCAGCCCTCTTGACCCATATTCATTTTAATTGCTTGATAGCCTATTACAGAGGTGAACATAACAATGACACACAGTAAGGTTGAACGCTGGAGTTGGAAAAGGCTAAGGGGGGAATCAATGATTTTACTTTTCAAAAGCTGAAGGTAAATCATCTGGTCAGACTGCAGCAGATCAGTATGCCATCATCTCAAACAGAGTTTTATGACTAAAATGTGACATTGTTTGTCTTTAAATCCTGCTGCTGCACGCTAAAAGCTCTTTGCAGCATGTTTGCAAAGCCTTAACTTTGCCTAGAGTGATAGATCTTTCTGTTTTTTGCACTCATGCTTGTTTTTGTGCTGCCATAATCAGTGCTTAAAGTATGGTGTCATAGATTTTGTTTTTCCTATAAAGCTGTCTCGACAATCTGATTTACTCTTTGTCTGTTGGAACAAAAGAAGTTGGTGTTTGGCTTCTGCGCTTCTTCCTTCGGGCATTTCTTTTGCTGTAGTTTGGATTTTTCTTTGTTTGCTTTGGATGATAAGTGAATTTAGAATTTGATTTGTATCTCTGCCATTAGTTGAAACTTCCTGCTGCGATTAAATTATATAATCTTTGATATCTTTTTACTGGCACCTTACAGTTTTTTTCGACACTTTTTCTGTCAAGGCGGTCTCAGGTCTCTAGAAGGTGGGTTCCCCAGTAATCACTTTTTATGACACATTTCCCGTACTTCCATTATTATCATCCAATAACTTTGCAGAGTGCTATCTGCACTTTCAACTTTTGCATCCATTAAATTTGCAGGGGGAGCAATCCCCTTGGTGCAGTTGGATCTACTTGCACACACAGCACTGTTACTGTTCACAATTTCCTGCAGCTGCTCCTTCATAAGAACCTTTTCCGGGAATATTTTCTACTTTTTTGAGTTCACCCTTACTGGCAAAGCCCTAAAATATAGCATAGATCAACTCTGGTGAACTTTAGTGACTCTTCTCACTTTTCTTTGCAAGTTTGTCTCCTTGAATACCCCTTCTGGCCCCGCTTTCTCCCAGATGATTTTCTGGGACTCAGTTCAGCATTTTTAAAGCAATGCCTTTCAGTTTTTCCCTTTTTTAAAAAACAGAATACACTCTGTTTGCTCAAATGTCAGGATACGTTTGTATTAAAAAAAAGCTTTAACAAAATGCCGTCAAAGCTAAAAGCAAATATATACTTATACTGTTGTTTAAAGGATGGATTGTCAATAACATAACTACATTTGTGCAAATAGGTAAAAACAAAAGTATGCACTTCTATTTGTAAAAACCCAGAGGAGTGTGTGATAAAAATACAAAGTAAAAGTAAAGAACAAAATTAAAAAAAAATGAACTTCTAAACCTACAGGATATCAAGGAATAACAGAAACATTCTAAGTTACATAGCTCTGTCATGATTTGTAAAATATCAGAACTGAAATGAATTTTTATTTAGTTGTTCCACAGATTAAACACATAGGAAACATCAAAAAACATAGTATTACTATCACTGCACAATAAAAACTCAGCACAAATAAAACTCCCATCATTCCTTAATTAGAAGTCACAGATGTTACAATTCCACCATAACCCTCAGGGGGCTGGTTTCAGTGAGGGTATATCATTTTAAAAACTCAAATTACTGAATAAGAACGCTCTAAATGGTAACACTTTTCTCCAAACTCTTACTTGTAGCTATAACATAAATTTTACCTTTTTTCTACTACTCTATAAGTATAATTTCACAGGATAATATATTACTCTGTTACTTTTTTTTACTCTAAATGTGCTTTTATACAACCTTTTAGAAAGGTTGGAATGTTTAAAGTGTCATCAGCTCCAACATGGAGAACACACTGACCTTGACAAGAACATTTAACAAAGGTTGTTCTCGTTCCAATGAACATGCAAGAAAAAAAAAAACACTATCTTAAAGATACATTCATTCATTTGTCTCCAGCAGGAGGTAAGTGAGTTCACTTGAGTGTGCCTCAATGGCTTTTTACATCTCCACTGTTAAACTCAAGTTTTTGTTTTATGTATTTCATATTTTTTCTATTCTTAATGTTAATTTCACATTGCTACTGTCCCTGAAACTCAAACAAGTCTTTGAAAATAAGTTATATTGTTTTATTTCCTCAATCACAAAATGTTCAAGCATCTGATCAAGATTAAAAAGTTTCTAAATTTATTTGTCAGAGTTATGATTACAAAATTATTAGAAAGAGATAGCATCACTATTTGACATTCCAGCCGGTCTAATGGACAGTCAGACCTTTTTTTTCCTATTTTTTTTGAACAACTACTGTGTCAATGCTTTTTAAAGAAAAAAATCCCAATGTAACTGTGTATATGTAACCAAATGTAACTAAGTACATTCTTTTAGAATGTTTACAACTAAACAGGAGAGGATTGAAAATAAGCAAACCTCTTAACTTTATTTAAGGGGAGCTAAGCATGTGTTTTTATATTACTGCTAAAATGAAAAGGAAAGGGAATTTGAGTTCAACTTAACCCTTGTGCTATCTTAGATGACCCCACCCTTCCATTGACGTGTTCTCCCTACCATGACAAAGGTGGATAAAGGTGGACAGATTTCATGTTATCCATGGACACCAGTGAAGATCACAAATCATTGAAGAAAAAAGGTTCAGAGCACTGTCTAGTGGGTCTAGATGACCCAACTCCCAATGTTAAAGTGCGTAGGATAGCACAAGGGATAATGATATACTTTAATACTTCAAGAAGCATTTGTTGGGTGTAATTCTGATTTTAAGTGTGATACAGCTCTTGACTAATTTTCTTCAATAAACAATTATATCCTTAAATTCACAAGTCTAAAATGCAGATGCGGTTAAATAGTTACAAAAAAGAATAATATTTCAAAGCCTTGAAAAATACATCAAAGATGTCTTTCTGATATTCAACACAGGCCCAATTGTGTTTGGTAGATGCATATCTATTTTGGTCTACTAAGCATTGATCTGTATTCTAAGTTTATTAAAAGTTTGTTCTTGACTTTGCCATTATTTTATTGACTTCTGTCAGCAGATAATAAAGTAGAAGTATCCAATAGAAGTGCTCAACTGCAGAGATAAAATTCTGCAGCCTGTTTTTCCAAACTGTATTGCAGCAAAAAGGGAATTTGTGTAACCTTGTCATTCCTTAAAACTTGTTTTCTAACCATGACTTTAACCCTGAAAACCACAGGTTTTCTGAAAGTTCACATTTCATTTAAGGACACATTACTCATCTTTCATTTTCAACATCTTCTTTACCTTGACTTTGTGCTTTTAAGGTCAGTTGATCTTATATTTTTTGGTTTTGAACAGACTGCACTTTGTAAACATTTACCCTTTTAAGGTTAACTTCTTTAGTGTTCACTTTTTTAGGAGTGGTAGTTCTTTTCAGATAATGATTTTATTCAACATAAAATAATGTTAAAAATGTTTGTCACAATGATGGATGGATAAATGGATGGAAGAAGGAATGTGGGCATGAATGAAGACTGGATGGATGGATGGATGGATGGATGGATGGATGAATGGATGGATGGATGGATGGATGGATGGAAGACGGCATGTATTATTCATGTAGGCATGAATTAAGATGGACAGATGGATAGATAGATGCATGTATTGAAGAATAGATGGATTCATGGATAGATTGACTGAAGAATTGATGGGTGGATGAAGTATGAATAGATGTACTCATGCACGACTGATGGAAAAATTGATACATGGATCGAATAATTAATTTAGGGATGGATAAAGAATGGTTGGACGCATGGATAAAACGATGAAGTATGGAGAGATGCATGCAGGATGGATAGAATAATTAATGGATTGATAGATGGGTGAAAGAATGGATGGATGGAAGAACAGTGGATGGATAGATTGATCTGCAGATGACAGAAGAATGATGGAAGGCTGGAAAAATTGATAGATGCAGGGATGGGTGAAGGATGGACTGATGGATAGATTGAAAATTGATGGATGGATGCAATGATGGATGGATGGGTTTTTAAGTAAGTGAGATGATGGTTTTACTTTTTCAACAGTTTGAGACTAATTGAATCCAACATATTAAGATACATGCTGATTAATTGTCCCCATCTGTGACACAGTTGCTTCTATTCTAAAAATCATCCCAGAAACTGCTGCACATTCACTTTCTACAACTCCTATAGAGTAAAAATGTAGGACCACAGCCTCTGAAGGGTTGGTAGATTGTGACTGAGTGGAAAGGACATCTAATGTGACTTTGAAGGCACCCAGCCATCATTAACCCTTGTGCTATCCTAGGCACTTTAACATTGGGAGTTGGGTCATCTAGACCCACTAGACCAGGGGTGGCGAACAAGTTTGACACCAAGAGCCGAATTTTTTCACTGTGAGAGTCAAAGAGCCACACCACACACTGACCTGCCAAAACGCACACACACACACACACAATTAAAGCTGTATTATTGTCCATAACACACTCCTCTCCCTACAACAGAACAGCAAGTATTGTACTTGTGTTTATTTCAAGGAAAGTGTCTACCCTCAATACACACATCAAATGCAGCTTAGCCAGAGTTAACACAGAGACTACCCTAGAGGTCAGATACCCCCTCCACACACACAGGCACCTCTCTCTCATTTCATACACACACTCTCACTCTTTTCTCTGCCTCTTTCTGACGCACAACTACTCAGTGATGGGCAGTAAGGCTGATGCTGGTGAGAATGTGACTCCTCTGAAGTCAGATTTATGATGATAAAACTGAATATTTCATCGTTTATCCAACAGCATTTAACTGGTAATTCTTTGTGTCTCAACATTCCTCTTTCAATGATACTTACACCAACAAATACACAAACATCTGGACAGAGCATCCTTCTGGTGTCTGAGTCATTCATATTCACAATAAACAAATTAAATACAATACATTTCAGTTGTGTGCAACTTAAATTAATTTTGACCCTCATTAGAATATCTTGCTTTTATGTTTTTTATTCAAAATTGTATGACTGACATTTACATCAAAAGCAAATAATTTATTAGATATTAATACATTGCAATGAATCAATTTATACTAAGGAGTAATATTCCAACAAGTGCTGAGATATAATTTAACTGACTGCGTCATTCACGTCCGCTCCTTTCTGCTGACATTAAGAACCCGGTAACTTCGACACACTCATTCAGCCAAACGGCATGAAACTCAACTCTGCTAACAGCTACCTGGCTCATGGTCTTAGGGGCTGAAGGCGGGGCTAACCCCCCAGGCCAGTTGTAGCCTTTCTGATCAGCTGCTTTACGTGAGTGTCGGTCAGAACGGACCGATGTCTGTTCTCCAAATTATAACAGAGCCTTCTTTCAAAGAGATTTCTGCTCATTTGTCTCGCTGCCTCATCAGTGACAAGCAGGGATGTCAGGCAGTCAGTCTCTGCATTAAAGGATCCATGAGAAAAGTGATCTGCGGTTGTTTCCGTCCAGTTGCGCAAGCAGCGTCACGTTCTGCGCTTCATTCATTCTGATTGCAGCTTTCTGCTGTGAGCTCCGCAAGAAGGAAAGTGGGATGATTGCCGTTTTGAATGTGCAAAAGCTTCAACTTGTTAATAAAGGAGACAATTTGTGTCAGATTAGGAAGTTTTTCATTTATCTCCGGGATACTGCCATGACCAATGTTACTGCTTCCAAAAGCTCATAATGATAAACATCGTGACTTGCCATTCTGTTCAGTAAAAAGTAAGAACCTTCCCATTCTTCCAGAAACATCCTGTGTTTATCTTATACTCTGAATTTCACCATTTTGACCATGAGGGTAACGGTCTGCAAACACATCAATCTTTATCTATGTGTTCCGGCAGTGGGCGTGACCCGCGCAAATGATTGGCGGTCACCTATGTGTCGGGAGCAGAATCAAACACACACACACTGCCAAATTACTTTTATTATTAATTATTTATTTTTAATACCCTCTGATGGTTTTAGTGTGGTTTAAGAGGGAAAAAATTATGAAATGAGGCACAGGATATGGAAAATATGACGAGACGCAAAGAGCCGCACGCTCATTGTCCAAGAGCCGCATGCGGCTCGAGAGCCGCGTGTTCGCCACCACTGCACTAGACAGTGCTCTGAGCCTTATTTCTTCAATGATTTGTGATCTTCACTGGTGTCCATGGATTACATGAAATCTTTCCACCTTTATCCACCTTTGTCATGGTAGGAAGAACACGTCAATGTAAGGGTGGGGTCATCTAAGATAGCACAAGGGTTAAGCATTAAAAAAAATATATATCATGTTTTTCATCAGGGGGTTGAAACATTTATGCAAACATTTTAAGCATGATTTAAATCAAAGCTGCAGCTGAATTGTATATTTTCTCACTAAATTGTTTCCGACCATCAGCCATTACAGTTTAGTGAGACAATGAACTAAAAGCACTAAACTGTGTATCAACTAAATAAGTTTTTATCAATGTTTTTTACACCATTTTTTTTTCTTCTGCCATAAGGCTGAAAGTGGCATCTTCCTTAGAGGAATTAAAAATCATGAATTGAAGCCAAATCAAAGACATGAAAGCTGCATATTCTACAAAACAAACAAGAATAATGGGTTCCTTAACCCTTGTGCTATCTTAGATGACCCCACCCTCACATTGACGTGTTCTCCCTACCATGACAAAGGTGGATAAAGGTGGAAAGATTTCATGTAATCCATGGACACCAGTGAAGATCACAAATCATTGAAGAAAAAAGGTTTAGCGCACTGTCTAGTGGGTCTAGATGACCCCACTCCCAATGTTAAAATGCCTAGGATAGCACAAGGGTTAAATGGTTTTGAAATTATAAATACACAAAATGGTAATGAATTTTCTTTTAAGGGCCTTTAATATTTTTTTAATTTTATTTCACCTTTATTTAACCAGGATAAAAACTCATTGAGATTAAAAATCTCTTTTTCAAGAGCGTCCTGGCCAAGAGGCAGCAGCACAACAATAACACACAACACTTATATACCCTCACACTCAATCATAAAAGACAGTTTTAAATAAAGCATTTACAATTTGAAAGCTTTGTCTCACGTTCATTTAAAAGTTTTTTAAAAGAGCCCAAGGAGATCAATTCTTTCAATTTAAACTCTTTCTGGAGTTCATTCCAAAACTGTGCCGCAGCAAATCTAAAAGCCTTTTTTCCCATCTCTGTGCGCACTCTGGGCTGGGCTGAGTGTCCTGAGAGCGCAGGCTGTAGCTGCTGCTGCTCTTCAGTTCTATGAGCTGCTGGAGATAAGACGGTACCAACCCAAGAATGCATTTATAAATTAAAAGGTACCAATGTTTCAGTCTGCGCTGGGATAAGGAGGGCCAACCTACCCGAGCATACAGAAGACAGTGATGGGTTAGTGACCTCATGTTTGTTATAAAACGCAGTGCACCATGAAAAACATGCAAAGCATCAGCAGAAGCATTCATATAAACCACATCACCAAAATCAAGGACAGACATAAAAGTAGCAGTGACAAGTTTCTTACGGGCTTCGAATGATAAACATGACTTGATTCTGAAATAAAAGCGTAATTTTAGTTTCAGCCTATGAGCCAGTTTCTGAATATGTGGTTTAAAAGTTAGACAATCATCAATTAAAATACCAAGGTATTTGTATTCTGTGACCAGTTCAATTAAATGCCCTTCTTTTGTAGTAATTGGGAGCAGGTTTTTGAGTTTGGCTTTGCTTTTAGAGAATAGCATGTATTTAGTCTCATTTGAGTTTAAAACCAGTTTTAAATGATAAAAAGTATTCTGCAGTTGATTAAAAGCTGATTGGAGCTTTGATATGGCAAGCTCAACTGAAAGTGCTGAAGTGTACAAGATGGTATCATCAGTATATAAGTGCAGGTTATCGATGATACCTTTATCAAGGTCGTTTATATAGATGGTAAAAAGCAGTGGCCCAAGAATCGAGCCTTGTGGAACCCCTGCGGATACTTTTAAAAATTTTGATTTTTGGTTCTGAACCTTTACACACTGTGTCCTGTCAGACAGGTAGTTTGCAAACCACCCGACAGAATGCTCTGACAGCCCAATACTGCACAGTTTATTTTTAAGCACAGTATGGTCCACAGTATCAAAGGCTTTAGAGAGGTCGATGAAAAGGGCGGCACAGTGGCGTTTGTCATCCAGAGATTCAGATATGTCATTTAAAACTTTAAGAGCTGCGGTTGTTGTGCTGTGTTGCTTTCTAAAACCTGATTGTGATGGGCTTAAAATATTATTTGAAATGAGAAATTATTTTAATTGTACACTTATAAGACCTTCCAAAACTTTTGCCAAAATGGGTAACTTGGAAATAGGTCTATAGTTATTCAAATTTGTTGGGTCACCACCTTTAAGTAGAGGTAACACATAAGCGGATTTCCATGCATGCGGAATGGTGTTTGTGGACAAAGACAAATTAAATAAATAGGTCAGTGGAAGTGCGATAGAGTCTGCTGCCGCTTTTATAAAATATGGTTCCAGATCATCAGGAGCAGCAGATTTAGTAGGATCAAGGAGTTTAAGGGCTTTTGAGACTTCTGAAGTTGTGAAGAGGGAAAATGAGAAATTCTGTGTTAAATCTTCGTGATTCACAGGGAGGGAGTACTCAGCTGAATGTTTTATAGAATTAAATAATGATCCAGAAGAAACAAAATGCTCATTAAAACATAAAAGCATCTCTGTCTTGTCTGTTATATTACAAGTGTTTTTCATTATACTTGAAGGGAGCTCAATACCTGAATTTTTTTCATTTAGGGACTTAACTATCTTCCAAAACTTTGAGGGATTATTTAAATTTTCTGTAGTATTTTTCAAAAAATGGTCAGAATTCACATTTCGAATTGCAGTAGTGCAAGCATTGCGTAGTTTTCTGAATGCCAGCCAGTCAGATGCATTATCAGAATGTCTAGCTTTTGCCCATGCTACATTCCTTTCATGTAGCTGGTTAGCCAAATCTGAGCTAAACCACGGATTATTACGACCTTTCACTTTATAGTGCCTGATAGGAGCATGTCTATCAAGGATTTTTGTAAATTCATTATGGAAATAACTCCAGGCCGTTTCAACATTATCAATTTCCATCATCGTGTGCCAGTCAAATTTATATAGTTCTTGACAAAAGGATTGTTCACAAAATTGCTTGACATTGCGCTTTATGATAATGTGTGGTTTGGTTTTGGGCATTTTTGTGTTTCTCGATATAGCAATGATACAGTGATCACTTATATCATTTGCAAATACAGCAGCAGTTGAATACTTTGAGGGAGAATTTTAGCGAGGATTTCTCCGGAAATTTGGGGTTAGGTCGAGTACGATCATTTACTAGTTGAAAGAGGTTCAGGGAATCACAGTAAGATTTAAAATCATCAGAAACAGGTTGCAACCAGTTCCAGTTTAAATCTCCAATTATTACAACTTCATTGTATTTTAACCCTTGTGCTATATTAGATGACCCCACCCTTACTTTGACGTGTTTTCCTTACAAAAGGTCAAAGGTGGATAAAGGTGGAAAGATTTCATGTAATCCATGGACACCAGTGAAGATCTCAAATCATTGAAGAAAAAAGGTTCAGGGCACTGTCTAGTGGGTCTAGATGACCCAACTCCCAACGTTAAAGTGCCCAGGATAGCACAAGGGTTAAGGAAGACAGCAGTTCCATTAAAGAGGGAAGAGCAGAGCCATCAGCAGAGGGCACTCTATAGCAACCAACTAGGGTAATATGCAGAGAATTAGAGATCTCCAGATCAAGAGCTAAAAGTTAAAATTTCTTTGCCAATGATGTTTGCATAAGAACTTTTGCATTAAGTTTAGTTTATATAGAT
The DNA here is from genome assembly GCA_037389245.1 of Oryzias sinensis. Taxonomy (NCBI): domain Eukaryota; kingdom Metazoa; phylum Chordata; class Actinopteri; order Beloniformes; family Adrianichthyidae; genus Oryzias; species Oryzias sinensis. The sequence goes on from CM074496.1 coordinate 8,532,878, forward strand.
GGCTATACCTCCTCCCCTTTTGGGACGATCAGCCCTAAAAACATTATAACCATTGATATGTATGTCAAAGTCAGTTATTGATTTGTTTAACCATGTTTCAGAAACAACAATTACATCTGCTTCAGTTGAAATTGCCCAAATGCGTATCATATCCATTTTAGGCAATAAACTCCTTACATTGAGATGAATGAATCCAAGACCATTACGAGATTTGAAGTCTTCAGGAGTACTAAAAGTAGGACTATCTGGTCCAGGGTTTGGTGGAATATTCCCGGAGATTAACAACAATAAGAAGATGAGGCGTCTTTGAAGTTGTGGTTTCTTACATACTGCATTTGAAGGTCCTAGAGATGGGAATGTTTTTAAGAATGCTATAGTAGAGTTTATAGTAAAATTCTTCTGAAGAGCCATTACACAGCTGAGGTGCAGCAGTTCATTTGGATTGTCTGAGAGACACACAGATGCGTATGCATTATGACATTCATGAATAAAAGTTTTTGTTCCAGCATGAAATACACAACACACTGGATTCACTGGACGGGAGTCATCTGACTCCCGAAGAGCTACGGCAATGCCAAAGTCTCCGATGGAATATAAGGCCAATGTTAGCAGGAAGAATATTTCAGCCCTTGATATTATTTGCCGGGGGCTCTGAAGGAAGGTATTTAAATCTTTGGCCATGGCAGCCTTCAGTCCAGATATCTGCCAGAATCCAGTTCGGGATACACCGAGAGCCGTTTTTTTTTTTTGTTTTGTTTTTTGTCAGACGTCCTCCCGTGACGTGCCACACAAACAGCAAGGAACACGGAGCTTGAAAGCTGCGGCCAAAAAGAGCGAAATTACTGCCCAAGCTTAGTTCAACTTTAAATGGGTATAGATCACACGATCCGAGGGTTGAATCAAGCACTTTCCTTCACACAAAGATAGCAAGCTCATCAACCAGCCAAGCGCTCCTGGATCCGCTTCGGATAGGGCATATCACACAGGTGCTAGGAAGGCAGGGCGCCATCAGCATCTCAACTTTGGCAAAAATATATATAATAGTGCGCCAGCTTCGATAGAAGGTAAATTGGGACTTCCCTTAATTGATGAAGTATAAGGCCCGTTAAGGTTAGTCACGCCAGGAATCCAGCGACGATCACCCGGTGATAATCCTCATGATGACCGCATACAGTTCATGATCGTCGAAAAAATAAAAAATGGAGCGTTCCTTCGAATATCAGTGAACCAACCCTGGTTTTGGGTCTTAATGAATCGAGTAGGCTTTGACTCACAGAGTTTCGGAGCTAGCCTTTCTAAAAACAAGCACGGTAATTGAAAAACAAAATAAACAAAATACCATTCTCAGAAAGGCCAGAAACAACTATAAATTATAATCTAAAATATCTTAAAAGTCATTAAGAAAAAATAAAAATAAACTCATTCATTCACAGGACGCTAACAGACAGACAGAGTGCGTGCTGCCATCTTGGCATAATGAACTTTACTCAAAACAAAATCGAATATGTCTTAAGGTTTTCTTCCAGAAGACTTTATATACCAGGCTTCAGCATGGACAGACATACACATGTGATACTGTTCTTAAGAGGCACTGCTGGGATTTGAACACAGGATCTCCTGTTTACTAGACAGGCGCTTTAACCAAATAAGCCACAGCACCTGAAAACAATGAAGTAAAAGTTTTTTCACAATCCTTGAATACATCAAAAGATTTTTTTTCCTTCAATAATTTAAAGGCAAAATAGCTTTCCTTCTAATGTTTTTGTAATGCCAGATCTTTTTGAAAAAAATGTAAGTAAGAATAAGCAAAAAAAAGAAAAGAAATCACTGATTTTCCATTAATGGCATATGTAAGCATTTCTATACCAGGATAATTTTGTTTTCAGAATTCACCATGGACAGATATGCTGCTACATAAGTGATACTTTTCTTTAAAGGCACTGCTGGGATTTGGACCCAGGATCTCCTGTTTACTAGACAGGCGCTTTAACCAACTAAGCCACAGCGCCCGATTGCTATGACATAAATGTTTTTTCACAATCACTGAAAAAATAAAGTGATTCTAAACTTTTTGGTATACAATGACTTTAAGGCAAATGTGCCTGTTTTCTGATGTTTTTGTAATGTCTTATAAGCCTTTTTGAAAAAAAATTAAAGTAAGGACAAAAGAAAAGAAAAAAATAATAGGAAAAAATCATTGATTTTCCATTAATGGCATTTTCTCTACCAGAAAAAAAAAATTTTGGGACATCAGCATGGACAGATATGCTGCTACACATGTGATACTCTTCTTTTGATGCAATGCTGGGATTTGGACCCAGGATCTCCTGTTTACTAGACAGGCGCTTTAACCAACTAAGCCACAGCGCCTGTTAATTATGATGTAAATCAGGGGTCTTAAACTCAATTTTCCTGGGGGCCACTAAAGGCAGGGTTTAGCTGAGGAAGGGCGCAACTTCAGCGCACACATGGGCAACTTGTGTCTGACAGCCAGTAAATTTGTATGGAACGTATACTATACTATTAACTATACTCTATTATTAACTGTTTTCTGTACAAAATGTACTTATAAAACTCTCATTCAAATAAAATAAAATACATAATAAAAAAATCAATAAGTAAATAAATCAGTAATACATTTCTGTTTATTTAGTCTTCCATATCTAATATTTTCTCATTTAAACGTCCTTATTAACACAGTTCAGTTAACACTGTTGAATTATAACTCTTAAACAAAAAAGAAGACTCCAATTCTACAGCTCTTAACCTCCATCAATGGTTCTTCTGATCACAGCTTCTCTTGACTTCTTCTCACTGCTGGACACTTGACAGCACTTCCTCCCAAACAGCTGAGACCCTCAGTGTGGTTGAAGATGATTGTCAGTATATCTGGACTGTACTTGGACTTATTGAAATTTAAGGTGGAGAAGTCAGAGAGGATGTGCTCCCAATTTTGAGTCTGTGTTGAATGTTTTTTTTTTTTTTTAAGTTTATACTCTTTAAACCACAAATCCGTAAAGGAGAAACAAAATTCAGTAAGCATTTTTGGATTTTCTTTCTAATGACTTTTTGCAAATTTAAACCCTGGTCACAAGTTATTGTAGAGCAGCCGGTCAGCCATTCCTATATTGTCATAGTTGAATTCAAACTGTGGTCAGTAAAAGAACGGGCGCCGCTGTTCACCGGAGATCAGAACAATCGATACAGATACCTGAGATCAGAGAAAAGCTCAAAAACTGATTGAAATTTATGTTGGCGACACCAAATAAGTGCAGCCAAGATGCACAATAAGCGTGTTTGAGATCACCCAGTTGGACGCAACGCTGCTCCAACATCACCTGTCAATCATCACAAAATTATCACGAGAAGCAAAGAGCCAACCAACGCGAACACAGATGGAAATTTAGTACTGCACTGACTGAAAGCTGCCCTGATGACTACAAAACAATGCATTATGGGACATGTGTCCTGATGGGTTTTTTGTAGTTGAGTGATCAATTAAAATAACTTAAAATACCAATTGATTTAAAAAAGGCTACATCCATTAAAAAACATTCAAATATATCTAAAATATATAATAACACAGATCATACTAAGGGGGAGAGGCATATTAAAACTAAATTGAAAGTTAAGGACAACTCCCACTTCCTGTTCTCTTTCAGTCTCGCTGCAGATTTGCCTTCACCCCCCAGGCCTGGTCTCCCCAACGATCCAAGCGAGGCGCTGGTTCATCTCAAACATCATTGCATTTTCCCCACGTATTTTTCCCCACGTATTTTTAGTGTGTCTAAGACTAAATCTTGTTGTTGCTCGCACGTGTTTAATGTTAAAGCCCGTTAGCTGTCACGCATGTAGGTGTGGGACATTTATTCTACTCAGCTGACCATTTCCCGTGGGAGCGGTGTGCTGCCGTAACAGCCGTGCATGAGAACCGTTTGGTCGGGGTTGATGCGCCACCGCGAGTAACCATAACCTCAACCCCCCTCCGGCTCCGTGCGGCCCTGAGAAAAGTTCTGCACTGACTGCATGTATTTAGAAAATTACGAGCGAATAAATAAGTTCTAAAAAGGAAAGGAATGAACTACTTACTGTGGTCCGGGGAGGGGGCTGTCAGGTGTCCTGCCTTAAATGTTCTCCTGCTTTCAAGTCCTATCATTGTCACGCCCCCAAGAGTCATATACCCCACTGTGATTGGTTGGTTTGTCAGCTCCGCGCACAACAATGAAAATGTGTCTTTCATACAAACTGGCGGCCGCATTAACATTGAACTTTCACATTAAGGCGGGGGGCGCAAAATATCATCTTGAGGGCCGCAAATAGCCCGCGGGCCGCGAGTTTGAGACCCTTGATTTAGATGAACCATTTATTACTTGAAAGACAGATAAAAGAGCAAACTTTCTATTAAAAGGAATATTAATCTAATTTGCTTACATATTTTTTTAAAGAAAAAAAATACATATTTCAATGACACTAAGCTTAAGGCCGTTTATTTTTACTAGGAAGTGCAGCTCCTAACACTAACAGAACATAACAGAACATCCTCAAACTGCCCTGAATGGAAACAACTTTTCACAGAATCTGTGCAGTTGTAATGCTCATGGCTCCAGGGCAGCCCTGGGGTGCCAACTCAAAAATATCCACATTGTTTATTGTCTCAACGTGCAGCTTTAAGGGGTGCAACATTCAGGCACAGAGACACAACAATGCAATTGCACTGAGCAATAGGTCCCAAACAGCTTTGGCAAATCAACAATGGAGAAGTCACTGGTGGTGCAACAGTCACAGCAGTCAGGTGAAATGAATGATACTCGTTGTTGCAGCCAGCTTTTCAATAAAACAATAACAAAAAGTCTTCACTCCTCTGGCAGTATAGACAAGAATTAAACACATTCAAAGCAATGCTTCAAGCTCTGTAAACTGGAACTGTGATGTTAAGACAGCTTTAGAAGCATAACCCGTCGGGGAGACACTTTAGAATGAATGTGTGAATTTAAAAAGGCCATTCTCATAGAGAGGCTTTAGATCACAGACAAACTTGTAGAGTGGCAAGCAATATAATCCATCCACTTTCTGAACCCACTGGATCTCTTTTGGAATCACGGGGTCGCTGGAACCTATTCCAGCTTTTGCTGGGCGAAGGTGGGGTACACCCTGGATGGGTCAGCAGTCCGTCACAGGGCCAAACAATCACACATGTACAGATACATACACACCTAAGGACATGTTGTGGGAGGAAACTGGAGACAACCCACACATGCACAAGGAGAACAAGCAAACAGATTTGAATCAGGGCCTTCTAAAAGTGAGGCAAGGCTGTTAACTACCGCATTCTATCATTTTACAATTAGTTGTTAAGCTGTGCACGTGTCTGCACACAGAAATTAAGTATGAAAATATTTAAATACAGTTTATAATGCAATTGTTGGTGCTCAATTCATTAATAAAATACAACCATGGTGTGTAAAAAGGCATGAAATGACTCAAAGCCTATTTTAAAGGACGTTCAGCATTCAACCATAATGACGTTATAAATGCACGTTTGACTACGTTTGTAGTGTAATATTTTGTTTTTTATCAGAACAATAATGGAATAGTAATTAAAAATCTTTCAGGCAGAAATTTGATTATCCAAGTTGTTACGTTTGAATTGCAAATTCAAACTGTGGCAAGCCTGTGATAAAATTAGAGGTCAGAGAATCCTAAAGTCTGTTTTCTGGATTTTCTTACAGTTGATAGCTAGAAGTTTCTTTTGGCTACTTCTGTAGATTTAAAGACCCACTCTAATGAAAATTGTGATTTTTGGTGTTCTTAACATGTCCTTGCGGCACTTTGTTTGATGATGGAGGACATAAACAAAGCTTAATAAGAATAAAACTGTGTTACTGAAAATGTCTTTATTCAAATCGTAGGAAGTCAGGAGCAGATGAAAAAAATCAGTTTTAAAATGCTTCCATCCATCCATCCATCCATCCATCTTCTACCCTTTATAAGGGTCCGGGTTGTGGGGCAGCCATCTAAGAAAAGATGCCCAGACTTCCCTCGCCCCGGCCACTTCCTCCAGCTCCTCTGAGGGGACCTGAGATGTTCCCAAGCCAGCCAAGAAGCGTAGTCTCTCCAGCGTGTCCTGGGGCTTCCCTGGGACCTCCGTCCAGTGGGACAAGCCAGAAAAACCTCCCCAGGGAGGCGTCCAGAAGGCATCCGGTCTAGATGCCCCAGCCACCTCAACTGGCTCCTCTCTATGTGGAGGAGAAGCGGTTCTACTCCGAGCTCTCTGCAGGTGACCGAGCTCCTCCTCCCATCTTTAAGGGAGCACCCGGCCACCCTACGGAGGAAGCTCATTTCAGCTGCTTGTATTCGGGACCTTGTTCTTTCGACTCAGAGCTCATCATGACCATAGGTGAGTATTGGAAAGCATATCGACCAGTAAATTGAGAGTTTTGCCTTCTATGGACCGGTACAGCGACCGCTTAACTACTGTATGAAAATCCATAGTTTGGTTTTGAAGGGCTAAATGTAGGAGCAGGGAGAAGCAGTAGGGTAGGGAAACAATTCCGATTTGGCCTTTGTTTTCCTCATCTGAGCTGGTAGTGTTAACAAAAGGATGATGTAAAATGAAAACAGGCTCACTCCACGCCAACAACCCACAGCTCAGGGACGAATTTCTGATGAACTACTCCTGCTCTACAGAAATTATGTCCTAGAAAAGGAGACAAGTTTTTAAAGTTTTGAACTAAGTAATTCCTTTTTATCTCATAATTTCAGAGCTATTAAGCTTTTTTGCTGAGAAAACACAGTCGTTAAAACCTTTTTCAGCCTGTTTAAATAGAAAAAAACTCATAAAAACACTTTTCCCCCCCTTTTTTTATCTTTCATTCAAGGTTCCTTCAATTGAACGCAGTACAGACTGGACCGTAGTTGTGAGCCACATCTGCTGTACCGTCTGAGTGCCATCAGGGATGATGATTAGTTACACGTGACTGAAACAGTTCAGTGGGTCTCAGCTGGAACGGACTGTGCGCAAGCATTCAGACCTTGTTGATGTTAATCCAGGTTAAAGAGGAGATGCCACTAAAGACTTTTTTTAAATGCACACCTTCCTACCCCAAACTTTGGGTAGATTTATTATCCAAGAATATCTGTTCTTTGGTTTTTAACTCTAAAAGGTTTTGTTAATAACTGAGTCAAACTTGCACTCCAGCTTGTTCAAAGTGTTCAGGAATTATTGTCAATCCTGTTTAAACGTTTGAAGAGTAGCCTACAGTCTCTTAAGCAAACAGAAAGCATAGAATCATGCAACTATCAATCTAATAACCAATTGCTGTCCTGTTACCCTCTCCACCCCCACCCACCCCCCATCTACAATAAAATAGATGCCCAGACTTCCCTCTCCCCAGCAACTTCCTACAGCTCCTCTGGGGGGACTCCGAGGCATTGCCAGGCCAGCGTGTCCTGGGTCTTCGCCCGAGGCCTCCGCCCAGTGGGACATACCCGGAACACCTCCCCAGGGAGGCGTCCAGGAGGCATCCAGACTAGATGCCCGAGCCACCTCAACTGGTTGCTTTCGATGTGGAGGAAAAGCGGTTCTACTCCGAACTCTCTGCGGGTGACCAAGCTTCTCACCCTTTATCTGGGGGAGAGAAATGTGTGTATTGATGCTTGTTTCATTTATTGTCTATAACCCTACCACCCCACCTCACTGTAAATGATAATTTTCATAATTTCCAAATAGTTATTTTCCATAGACTGTACCATAGCGTACTTTACAACATATATTAGGAGTGTCCCTCTGTTCCTTAAACACTGGAGCCAGTGCCTCTTCTTTCATCAGTTAAGTGCGAGAGGGAATCTTCTTCCAGAAGAGGCCGGTTTTATCCACAATTAACACCTGCTCAGGATGATTATAATTACTAAAACAAATTAAGCTCCAGGAAGCACTGTACTGGGGTAAACCAACTAGATAAAAAGCTTCAATACTTCATCTGTCCATCAATGCAACTAAATCTCGACCAGGGACAGAAAACAAGTCCAGAACAACCACGCAAAACCTATGAGAACTATCACTTGCTGGGAGGAAAGCTAAGGCACAATGAACTGACAGGCAGTGGGAGAAACTGTCACTTCTATACCATGGCACAAAGACCGGAAACACCAAAATAAAGCCCAGTAAACCCGGAAGTGAAAAAACAAAAGCCTAACCAAACCGCCCTGGCCCCAGTACCTGACAATTCACACTTAAAATTGGACACTCAATTGCTTTGTGTTCTTTTACTTTGCTCAGAGCTGTGAGACCCTGTTCCCTCTGAACACTGATATGATCTAGTGCTGCTTGACAGCAACATAGCCTTAAACTGAAAACCATTCTAATCCATCAGAATACAACCGTCAATGCCACTGCAGAGAAACTATGACTTTTTTAAAAGCAACACGCCACATCATGGCGTGATCATCCACTTCCATTCTACTTCTTCAAAGCTGCTTCAGTTTGCAGTCACACTAACACAAAGGTGCACTGACCCTGTACAACCCTTTGTATTGTATTTGATACACGCATTTCTGATACCCCTAACTAATTAATGTTGTCTAAACGTTCATTTAAAACCCATTGAATATAACTTGGTCCATGTTTTCAGCCCTGTAGTTCATCATCATTCCACTAGGGGCAGTAGAAGGGCTTACCTGCTCATTTCAAAATGGCTGCTTCCCTGAAATCTCAGAAATACTTTTGACAGGAAAAGTTTTGCTAACTTTATGGTGAGAATAATTCAATTTAGTATTATTCTATTTTTTAAATAACTAATTGCTGAATTTAAAAATGGCAAACTTTGCTGATAATTCATTCTCTATAATACTGTTACACCATGTTAATAATGTATGGATCGAATCAAAACAGTGGGTAAATAAGATGAGGCTTTCCTGAATATTCATGTCATAATTTTTGTATCTTAAACTAACATTATTGTGATCAAAAACATAATTCATACTAACTACATCTCGTAAAATGAATGATATTACCATTTTTGTGAATTTAATCAAAGAATTTAGAAACATCTTCATTGCAAAAGTTTGAATTTTCCTCCAATTCTGATATAGTGGGCTTTGTGGGGTTAATAACACTTTCAACTGCACATAATGCCCTTAACAGGGCACATAATCCATTAAGCATGTTTACTGATTGATTTTGTCGAATAAATATCAAGCTGTACTGAAGGGTTTCAGTTTAGAAATGCTTCAGTGTGTCCAGAAAAGAGCAGCATCTCTGTCTTGCTTTCATGTTACTTGGGTGCTGGGCTCCTACTATGGGGTCACTGGTGCACGCAGGTTGACACTAATTACTGCAGCTCCGAAGCAAGCCTGTGATCGTACTATGACTCTACAGTGTGCTTCATAACTCTGATCCCATACAGTACTGCAGTGGTACATTTGTCCCCTTGATGAGGCATTGGCTAAGTCTAGGCAGAATCCTCATTAGACTCATATTCAGACTTCAACTTTATGTGTCTGGCAGAGAAATTGCATTTGATTGGTGATCAGTTGAGGATTTTGTTGCTTGAGGCTAACGGGACAGTCCAAAGATGATCAAATACGACATCTTGTCAAAGGCTGTCAAGCTGCTGTCAAACATGTGATTTTCCAAGTACATGAGAGAGAACCCATTGTGGTTTGAGTTGAACAAAAGGGCCTGCAGCAATGAAGGAGTAGCAAAACACATGAAAACCAACTATCAGCTGGCAACAGTGATGATTCAAAATCTGCAGTGGGATTCAAATTTACATTTAAATGATTAAAAATATGTATAAATTTAAATAGTGGTCGCTAAACTGTCTCCTGAATGTGATCAGTAACCACACCGCTCTGTCTTGAACTGTATACCCAATGAGTCACAAATAAAACCATGGTTATGCAGGCTTTTCTGCTTTTGTGACAGTCTTTTGATATTATCTCTTTGTATACTTGTTACCTCATTAACTTACTATTTACTTGCAAAAAAAATGCGACACTAAAATGAGCCATCGTGCAAATAGTACAGCAAAAAATCCAGACAAATGAAGAAATAGTTGAAACTTTCTAACTGTCATTGTGTAGTGAGGATCACCTTTATACAGGCTCACTTTAGCCACCTCATCTTCAGTTTCCACAAGCTAAAGATAAACTTCATGAAAAGACTGCACCCACAATCTCATCAGAGATCCAACAATGATGGGAAGAGTTTGAGAAAGAGATGTCTAGACAAAATAATTTGAAACTGACTTTAAAAAATCTAACAAAAACAGCATTTTGCTGCTCAAATAACTTGTTTTGGTTTAGGGTTTTAAATTGTTCCAATACTAACATTTAATTTGTTGCGATAGTCAGTTATCTTGTGTTTCACAAGAACTTCTTCTATTTTAAAAATAAAATAAAATATCTATCTATCTATCTATCTATCTATCTATCTATCTATCTATCTATCTATCTATTTATTTGTACATGTGCAATACTCACATACTCCTAAAAAAATAAAAATAGTCATTTTAAAATACTAAACTAAAAAAAAGTCTGAAACTTTGATCAACTGGTTCAAATGAACTACAGTAATTAGAATTGTTCCGCACAGTATGACAAAAGAGGACTGATTAAACATTTTCTGTTATTTAAAAACACAACTGCAAAATAAAGCAAACTTTTCTTTACTTTCAAGCTGAATTTTTTCTCTTCCAGTCTGCATTCAGAATCTCTGAACTCATCTCCTGACATGTTTTTCCATCTATTACCGCTTCCGTTCACGCCTCTGTTCACTTCTCTCCTGACTGATTCAAGCCAACAATCCCTTCGACCATGAAATCCCAAGTCGCAGGTTAGTTTCTCGTCAAGTAACCTCCTCCCTCCTTTCAGTGTCCATCTGTCTTACCTACTGATATCAGAACAAGTTCACTGTTGGGTCAATGATAAATTGATATTCTAGGATCATGAGGATGTGAGTAATCCGGTATTAGGAGTTAGAGTTCCTTTGGTAGTTTGTAGATTTTATTGGCTTTTGTTGCTTTAATTCCTCATTGCAGGATGATTGCATTTGTACATATGAGTGATTCAGAGATATTTGTATTGTTGTTGTAAGAAATAACTGCAGTGATGTATATTATGTATGTTATTTTTACTGCAAATGTTGAACTGATTTTCTAACACTGTTCTATAACACAAAGTCTCGTTCTGTGTATGTGTAATAGAAACGTCTAAATCTGCCTTAGAGGGCATGCAAAAGAATGACTTTGTTTAAAATTTCTCAAACAAATACGGACTTTACATTACCAAATATAATTCTTAGTGAGGATTTACTTCAAAAATGCTGGCTTGATTGTGTATCAAAAGACAGAATGTTGGAATTACTCCTGGGATTATAACAATCCTTTTTTGACTGTTCTCTGAATTAATCCCAGATTATTTGTTGTTTTTGACTTGTATACTATTTATGGATTCTTATATCCAGTAATATATGCACGGTCAAGATTTTTAACATGCAAAAAGTTTCATTGTAGAATACATATATGAATGTATCAGTACCTAATTTATAAACGCATAAATAATAACAGAGAGAAAAAAGATTTCACCAGAAGCCTAACAGACTCATGAAATGAAATTCTGACCCAGTACTCAACCTCAAAGAAAGACATCAGGCTGCATCGCCACACATCTTTGGGGGCCTGTGATTAGCAACGCTATTTTACATCCTAACATTTACATGACTGAAACTTCATGCATCTGATCAGTAGCTTTCCAACAGGCTACTAGTATGCTGCACTTCTCTTCTTCCTGAGTAAATGCAAATCTCTGGTGTCTTATCCACTTTGCTGCATTTTTTTTCAATGGCTCCTGCAAAGCAGTTCAGCAATTGATCAATCATCTATGTAAATCTCCTCTGTGATTCAAGGTAGGTTTTAAAAGGTGAAAGCAGGTAAGATAATAAATTTTTCATAATGACTTAGAAAGATGAGTGGTTTAATAGGTTGGTAGTTTTCAGTGAATTTCTTGTAAGTTTTGACATTTGCAGCGCATTCCAAATTATTATACAAGTAATATTTTTCTATGATTTTTTTAAATACTCAATGCAAACGACAGTCAGCATAATTTTCAAGTCACTAACCATAAGTTTACACATTAAATGCGGCTGGGTAGCTAGGTTAGCGGCTGGGTAGCTCGGTTGGTAAGGGCGGAAGCTACCATGCAGGAAACCAGGGTTCGATTCCCGGAGGGGAATGAGCAATGGTACTGGGGGCAATTACCATATCAATGGCAAGCAGTTAACATCACCCAGTGTGGGTCCTTAGGCAAGACCCTTGACGCTACTGCCTCCCGAGCACGGTTTCGGCTGCAGCTCACCGCTCCCCAAGGGGATGGGTCAAATGCAGAGAAAGAATTTCCCCTCGTGGGATAAAATACAGTGTATAAAAAAAAAAAAAAATGTTATTGAACAAACCTTCAAAAGACAACGATAATATGAAAACCCTAAAATGTACTGTTTCACATTTTTACACACAACAGAGTTCCACAACAACATTTATAGATAGATTCTAAAAATCTTAAACGGTCATTAGTTGAATTTGCTGCAATAAGAGGTGATATTTACTGAAATCAAAAGCTATTCCAATCAAAAACATCTTAATAGGTCAAGTTACATTTGAACATAGGGCCACTTATTTTGTAGCAGCTTCACAATTCTTGCATCCATTGAACTTGTGAGGTTATCTCCAGGAGTTTCTGCTTTAACTTCATTGCAGGATGTCAGAATAACTTACCATGAGCTGCTGTATGGAAGTGAACTCGTAACGTGGATAAGAGTTGTCAGTTACAACCTCCACATACTTTTCAGAGGTAATTTTCACAACTTCAGGAACCCAGCATGGGCCGATCAGCTCTCTCCCCCTACGATTGCGGCCAAAAAACTTGACTCTGCTACCTCTTTGCTGACGTTGAAGCTTTGTTGGAAAACGGTGGCCATCCACCAACCACACACTATACCATCCCTCTGGACCCCCCAGGGTTGCACGGCAATCATCAGTGAACAAGACTGTTTCACTTATGTCTGGGGCCAATGCAGCCTTTTCTGCTTCTGGAAGATCCTACACCTTGATGTTGGTGGGACTCCAGATAAACCAACGGCTTCAAATGTGCGCTTGCTGCTTTGCTGGTTTGTAATGACTCTGACCGACTCAGACCAATCTCTACTTACCAACATTTCCTGCATCCAACAAGGCAACATCCATATCGTGAAAAAGTTGGTGACTGAATTTACTTCCTTTTGTTGGAGCCGGGGGTAAGCCATTTTCTATCCGTGACATCACACTCACTGTGAACAAGACTGTTTAAAAATGAGTCTCCATGTATGTCTGGCCCCACTCACTCGGTCCTGTTCTCACTACAGTCAACGCTACCCATACTTTCACTCTTACTCAAGAAATCGACTTTAAAAACTAAAAGTCTCTCCATAGTGTGGCACTACGGTACATTTCCCTTCCCCTCCCATTGTTGAGAGCTTTCTGTTTTACCTGCACACCCACTAGCTTATAGCCCTTCACATCCCCAACGTAAAATTATTGACGCAACAAAAATGGTGAGTAATACTGAAGCTATCCAGACAAGGAAAACAAAGACGTATATGGATCAATTTGTCTGCAAGTGGACGTATCAAAATGGAGCGAACCAGGAAGCTTGTGGTCGATCAATTTTAGTTTCTACATCCCAACTGCAAGGTTTTTCAAGCTGCATTTTTGCATCTGCTCCTGATTCACAATGATTTGAATAAAGAAATACTTAGAAACACAATTTTATTTGAAAAGTTTAATTGTTACTTTTTGTTTGGTGTCTGCCAGCTGAAAGTTCTTTAGCTACACTCTTGTCATTTTTTTTCAAAATTGTTTCAAGAGTAATTTAATTATTTACTGGTTTTAAAATGATTTATGACTATGTTATTTTTTATTTGTCTTATTCTGTAAAGCACCTAGAATGACCATGTCTATGAATAGTGCAAAGCAAAATAACCCGCCTTGCCTTTGCACACGTTTTGCCAAAGAGGTTTCATGTTTTTCATCACTAACACTTGAACTGCTCTAGTTTAGGATAAGCACACATTTTATTTGACTCCACATTGATTCCAAACTCTTAAAAGTTTTCAGTTTTTAAGTTTATGGCACCGCTTTCATTGGCCACACTGCGTTTCCCACAACCTTTTATTTGGAAATTTGGTTCTTTTGAAGCTCAGAGAATCCAACTAACTGCATTTGACATGAGGACTTTTGAAAGTTCGAGTTCTTTCTGACTGAGACATTAGTTCATGTACTGCTTTGTCTCCACCTGCTATTATTATGTTACATCTTATCTCCCTCCGTGTCTCATCTTCAGCTGTTAATAATACCCTTTGGACACACTGTCACACTTGGCTTTAATAACTGTAATTAGTAGATCTTTTATAGCTTTGCCAAAAAATATTCAAGGGTGATTTGTTGAGTTATTTGTTAAAATAAACTAAAAAGGAAAAAAAAAACCACTACATTACAGTTTAAGGTGATGAATTTTCTGTAAAGAAGTGTGCATTAAATAATTAGCAGTGGATGGTGGGAGTTAAAATGAGGGATAGTAGCAAAACTAAATGGATGAAATAGTTGGTAGACTATTGGTAAACACTTTGGTACAATCAAGATGCATGTGAAAAGAAATACTCTCATCTTTGAGTTTATTGTTTTTTAAGTTGTTTTGCCGATTTAGACCATAGTAAATTCTATTTTACTGCCTATGAAAAACATATATAATAGATAGAAATATCCTGCTTTTAATCTCAAAAATATATTTGCATTTTGCTATTTGTCTCCTCTGCAGACCTCTTTTAAAAACAACGTCTTGTGCCCTACTGTCACATGCATAAACACTGGCTTAAAATAGAAATGATAGGAGAAAAAAAAAATCAAACTCTTTCTGTAAGCAGCTCGTGATACAGGAAAGGATAGCTTCAGCCTCCAGGAAGGGGCTCTTCATTAGCTAACTCAGCATTTTTTCAAGAGAAAGGCCCAAAGAGCCCTCGTTCCTGCACAGTCAATATCAAGGTGGCAATTTGCCTTTCTTTTTTTCCTTCAAAAGGAAAGAAATAATCACCTAAGGACAATGCTTATCTGCAGGTAACAGAGAAAACATCCTGCTTTGCAGGAGTTTCTTATAAAATACTTTTTTAGGATGAAAGCTTTTCTATGATGTCATTAGAAATCAGTTAAAGATGAAACATTGATGTATTATTTTTGGTACTTTGGTAACTTTCGTTCTAGTCATGACACATTGATGTGACATTTTCAGCATAGCCAGTCGTGAGTAGAACTTGATATTCACAGATAAAAAAGAAACTCCAAAAATTTAAATATAATTGGGTTATATAAAAAGAAAAAAATCTTGAAATGTACAACTTCTGTAGTGTATTTCCTCTCATTCATTACAATACAAATCTCATAATTTTAGGATTATTCAATGAAAAGGGGGGCATTAGAGGGGCATAGATTTTTTGGAAGTGTTGAAGGCCATTACAAATAAAAGGTTTAAAAACACATATGTCATATTGTCAGATAAATGCATCTAGACATTAAAGAAAAACACAATTATAAACAACAAACCACAACAAGAATCAAGTTTCTCATGCACGAGGGAGAGGAGCAAGAGTGACAGAAAACGTCTACCACGCTTCTCTTCTCAAAGGTCTGCCTCTCGCCGTGCTGCTTTTATTAAGAACACAAGAAGGAGGTAACAATTTCAAGACAAAGAGAAAAGTTCATTAGGGGGTGTCATCAAATGACCCTTTTGGTTGGATTCTAAGTTCAAACAGTATCCCTTATCAGCTGAGGACAGTGTGTTGTAAAACCCTCATCCTGGGTGGGGGATGAGAAGCAGATGAACAAACACACAACTGTTTTCAGAAGAGGTAAAAAGGTCAATCTGAGTTAACATTCATTTAACCAAATACATTTAGGCAATGATAATAATAAAACAATTTCCTTCACATACTCCCTCCTTTTTATCATTGATAAATGTCAAAATCTCACATCCAATATCACATCTTCGTCGACAAAGTTCCTAAAAACTCTGTGCCATTGTAGTTACGCAATGTGGAAACACAGTTCCTGGTTCCACACTAGCATATGGAGCTAATGATTTTTTCAATTTCAAAATCATTACAGTCATCTTGTTCTCCCTTTAATAACAAGTTGTATTCTTGACTCATAAGAACATTTTGTACTCCACCATTCACAGCTCTTGAAATCATAGATTTAATACAAGGAAAAATGCACGTAGTAAACACACAACATATGATCAGTACCATAAGAATAGGTGTCACTATTTTTAACAAAAGTTGCCACCAGGAACCAAAAGCAAACCAGGAGAAGAAATCCCAAGATTGGGGTTTCCTGTCATCCTGTATTGCCTGTTGAAGCTTTTCAAGTTGATGTAATGCTTCAGTGACGCTGTGACCTTCATCGGTGTTGTCAGGAATAAATGTACAACAGGTATCATTTAACATTTTACTAACACATCCCTGCTAAGCGACCAATAGGTCCAAAACCAATCTGTTCTGTAGAACCATATGTCTCATGCTTGACATTTCTTCATTATAGCCTTTAAATGCTTTAATTGTAGCGTTCAAAAATAAACCTAATCTATAATCAATGGTCTCAATTCTGAGAGCGTTTTTAGCATTTCCCACCTAGGGAAACAATGCCATAGTTACCTTTTCCCCAGTATTCCAGTGTTTATGGTCTTCAGGAACATGTGATCCCCAAATGGAATCATGTGGCTTGTCATCAATAAGGTTACGTCTGTGGCGCAGGTGAGGCTCATGGACTGCAGAAACTATGAAAGTGTGACCTGTGACCTTTACAGAAACACAAATCCCACTCCAGTCTCTAGGCAGACTGAGGTAGAGGGCCTGCCCACATAACCAAAACATTTGATCAACCACATAAGTACCATTGTTACCTGGAATTAAATCTGGATTAGATCCAACACAATGTCCTCTGGGGCAGGGAACTGCATAACCATGGGAAACTCTGTCATTGATTATCTGGATCAGCCATAGTCGAGAAATGTTTAGTCTGTCCTCGTTGGTGGTTCTTCTTGCAGGTGGATAATGATTCCAAAAGAACCAAATCCTTGTGGTTGCTCCTGTCAGGAATAGCAGGAACAGTAAACAAAATAAACTGTCTCTTAGCCCAGTTGGACACGCCATGGTGGATATGTACCTATCTTCGGGAGGGAGAGGTTACTAGCACATCACCTCCTCAAGTCCTCTAACAGTGTAGGATCCGTGTAGTGCAAAAGAGATCTGGTGTGCTTTCTTCCCTAAGACTAGGTGGATTCCCCTGCTTCGCTGACGTTGAGACAAGCAGCTTCTATACAGCTGCCTCCCTTTGTAGTCAGACTTCCCCACCTAGCAGTTGGAATTAGCCTCACCCAGATGCTTTTTCTTGCAGTGTGACAGGTGGATCCAAGACGTCCTTTCAGCAATCTTGACAGCTGTTGGTGTAGTCAGCAGGACTTGGAGTGGCCCTTCCCACCATGGGCTGGACCAACACTTCCTTTTTATGGCCTTCACAAACACCCAGTCACCAACTTGCACTGGTGAAGTGTCCTGTGGAGATAAAAAGGAATCTGGCACTTGATTTGTCCTTTGCACATCTTTAGTGGTAAACATTTTTCTCAAATAATCCACTAAATTTGCATCATCATCTGGAGAATGTTGCTGTGTAGGATCAAGGTCTGGTAACCTATAAGAACGTCCATACAACATTTCAAAAGGCGTTAAAGGTTGACCTGCTGTGCGTGTGATACGCATGCTTAGTTGAACTAAGTCTATGCAGTCATGCCACTGTCTGTTTGTCTCTTCCATGCATTTCTTTAACTTTGATTTGATAGTGCCATTAGTTCTCTCAACTAATCCTGCACTCTGTGAGTGATAGCTATAATCTCTCTTTAAATCAATACAAAGATGTTGAGCCATTTTGTCTATCACTTGATTTACAAAATGTGTACCATTATCACTTCTTATCACTTGTGGTATGCCAAAAGTTGGGATTATTCTTTTACTAATAGCTTTAGCTACTGTAATAGCATCTTGTTTTGCACATGGAAAAATTTCAACCCATTTGGAAAATGCATCAATAATCACTGAACAATATTTCAATCCTTTGCTTTTATTTAATTCAATAAAATCCATATGGATTGTATGGAAAGGAAAAGGTGGTTCAGGAAATTTTCCTCTCTTAGGTCTAACATTGCCTTGGGGATTATGACGCATACATGTTACACATTGTTTACAAAATTTTTTTTTTTGAATAGAGAATAAATCCATAAATTGTTTAATATTTCTCTAATACATATGTTTGTATTATTTATATTGATATTAAATGAAAATAGATGTTCTTTTATCTGACCTGTTATTACTAATTCTTAAAGAAGCTTGTATTGATGATTTCCTAATCTTCATCACTAATGACACTAATATTGACAAAAAAATTGGGGGAGCATGTGGGGGGCGAATCTTTTTTCTCTAACTCCGCCCCTGCTGCACACATTATCAAAATGTATCCAACTTTCTTCTAGAATTTTGGGATGTGAGTATATCCAGATTTTTACTTAATGAGGCATAAACATGGACACGAGAACTTCACCCTTGTATAAATTAAAGACAAGAAAGGGAAAGATTACCACAGTATATACTGTACCTATAGCCATTTGGCTTTATCAAGGCCCAAAGCACTTCACAGACTCAATTACCCAAGCACACACACATTCACACACTAATGGCGGCTCCACTCCAACACTGGAGCCAACCTATAACCACCAATAGCAAAGTGGGGTTCAGTGCCTTGCCTAAGTACACCTAAAAAATGGGAAAGTAAGGCGGGAAACTGAATTAGTGATCGCCCGATGAGATGTCAACCACTTTACCTCTACGCCACAGTAAGGTTTACATGCTTTTTTTATACTACGGGTCCTCCCATGGCATAAACGTAGAAGATTCTAACAGCGGTCCAGCATACCACAATGACAGAGAGAACTGAGCGAACAGGCTGTACAAGGCATTGGCGGCCGTAAAACAGACTATTGGAACCCAAAGCAACACTTCCAGTGTAATCATGTCTTTAAACACTTTGGGTCATGAGTAAGTGAAGCTTAATCTTTTCTTTCAGGGAGTTCTGACCATGAGGGCAGTAACACAGTGTCACAAAAACATGATGTAGAAACGTGAATGAAAACAAGAATGTTACGCCCCCTTCTGGGTCTAGGGGTGACTGGAGGCATAACATAAGAAAAGTAAAGATTTAACTAATAAATGAACTGCAACAAAAAACAAACAAACGAATGCCTTCATAAAAATATACCCAAATTTTATTTACAAATAAACAAACAATCCAACAATAACTAAAAGTGAAGCTAAAAGGCTTCAGGGTGAACCAAGGCCAAAATAACAAACAAAACCCCAACTAACTGAAATCTTGTTTTCTTACCTGTACAAAAGGAAAAGGAAAATAAAGACAAAAACTAACCTCCTTAACCTAACAAAAACAGGAGAAAACATGTACTAAACAAAATGGCGGTTCACCCCTACAGCTTCACTTAACATAACTATAAACCAAAAGATTAAACAGAGTGGGCACAGACAAAACTACAAACTACAAAGAACTACAAGGTGCAACACAAACTAAAACAAGTGGAGAATAAACAAATGATAAACAAAATGAAGAAGCGGGCCAAGCTGCAGTGGAGAGTGCTGCAGCAAGGCTCCCTTCCCACCGACTGGATGTCCAAATGGTGGCTTTAAAGGCTGCCTCCACCAGCTGGTCCAATGGGAGGCCACACCCTTTCCACCACACCTGAAAATAATCAGACAAAACCAGACACAAAGATCCACAAAAAACACAAGTCCCACTCTGATACAGAAATACACAAAACACAGAACAAACAAACAAAACAAAATCAAATACGGCCACAGCCGTAACAATGAATAAATCACACAACAATATTTTTTCAAAAAAACTGGTAAGTACAAAAGAACAAAATCTTATGTGCTGTTCTTTTTTGTTCTTGTTGAATTTTTTTGTTTTGGTTTTTTTAATTAGATTTAGGCTATTTTCAGTTAACTAAAATTTGATTAGAATATGTGATTCAATTGTCTCTGTTTCTCAGTCACTTCGCATTTCCAGAATCTGCTCTTCATTCTTTAAATGTCTTTTATTCTATTTATATCCATGAATACAGGTTTCTATTGTCAGATCCTGTCATTTCTTGGTGCTGTAACATTTCAGTCATATAGTTTCATATATTCAACAACGCAAACGGTCTGCCTTTAGTCTCCTGAATTAACGTCCAAATCAACCGAACCGTCAAAAAGCTTGTCTTTAAGCTGCCTGAACACCTTTGTTTAGTTATTCCATCTCACTAGTTTTAGATTTGATCAAACTTTTCTACAATTACAGAAGTTTATATCAGCAACATTATTTTTTCCTTATAAAAGAAGAAAATTCATAAACATTAATAGTGGTTTCTTTTATTTTTTTATTTATTTTTTTCAAAAACATTTAGTTAAACCTTTACTGGAGCAGAAGCAAATGTGAGTTTGAAATTAGGTCTAAAAATGTTTTGAGGCAGTCAGTAAATATCCCTCATAAAGTAAATGAGGCAGAGAAACAGCCGTCTTAATATGATCTCCATCCAGCCTGCAGTCAGGAGAGTCTATTATATCGGTTCAATGTTTCAGATAGATTTCCTCTAATTCAGTCAGCAGGTGCGCAGTAACACATGCAGGAGCACAAATTCAGCTGCAGAGGAAGCCACTAACCAACATGCATAGATGGACATCTGGAGTGCAGATCAAAGCACCAGAGGTTTGAATTCCACTCTGCCTGCCCATGTGTCGTAGTGCCCATGGGCAATACACTGAATCCCACATTGTTCCTGGTGGTTATAGGTTGGCGCCAATGCTCTGCAGTGGAGCCGCAATCAGTCTGTGAATGGGTGAATGTGACTGCAAAGCACTGGGCCTTCAAGGAAAGTAGAAAGGCGCAATACATAACTGTGCAGAAATGCTCAACCTGCTCCTTCACGTGCCCTAGATATTGATCAAAACTTCATATTTACAAGAAACATTTTTACATTGAAGAGATTTGAGTTTTTTCAGTTTTAAACTCATTCCTTTAATTCTCTGCCTTTTGGCTGCGTCCTTCAAGGGTCGTCACATGATCTGCCTCCATAACACCTCTCCTTTGGATTGTCCTCATGCTACATTCACACCGGGACTGTGACACATGCTCAAAAACGGGCTAAACTCAAATTTTTGAACACGCATTTAGCTCATGGTCTTCACACTGGACTGTTGCAGCCCAAAACGCGCATTTACACGCGTTTCCATAGGTTTTTCATTAAAAGTGGTCAGTAAAATGTACGTTGTCGAGGGCGTAGTGAACGTAGCTTCACTCACACCAACCACTCTCATCTACATCCATGTCACAATCTCTTTTACCTGCAATGGTAACATGTATGTACATTTTCTAATGAATTGTTTTAATGTTTTTGGATTTTAAGGTTACATTACATGTGTAGGTACACATGAAACACTGGATGTAAACTCTGCAGCTGCATTTTCTCCTGCAACATGTTTTATCCCCAACACCTGATCTAGTGCAATCTCTACTGAAACCATCATGAAGACATTGAATAAATCATAGTGAAATTCTGAAAAGCACATACCTGATCTTTGTTGTTAATACATTTTGGAGAATATGTAACTGTGTAGAAGTTCCAACAGCTTTTAAACCTCAACGATGACTAACTTTACTCTGTGTCACTACCGACCCAAACAAAGATTTCTCTAAAATTCTCTTTATATGCCCTGAAACAACGGATTATCCGCAAAGGTGTGGATCCTCCTCATCAATGCGGGCCGCATCAGGAGCATCCTGACAACAACGCGTTTCTTGATTCCTCATGAACAGAGTGCTCAGGTCTTCTAGTCAAAGTTAATTATCGCCAGGAGCACAGCACATCTGAGCCGAATCCATGGCCAGCATTTGTTCAGCTCCTGAAAATCTCATTTTCTTCCTGTATAGTGGAAGCTGGCCACACAGGAGGGAGACACTTATCTTCTAACAATGTTTTAAAGGAGGAACTGGGCGGAACAGAACAACAACCTGACAGCCTTCAAGGTCAGTCTCTCCAACTTGACAATTTAAAGGAGGTATGAAAGTGAGGTTTTGGAATGAACAATTCACAAAACACAGTTTAATGAAATGAAATAAATTTTGGACTGCACAATGGTGTGGTGGTTTCTCACCTCTCAACGAGAAGTCCCTGGTTCCAATTGTGCTTGGGCTCTTTTCTGTGTAGAGTTTGGATGTTCTTTTTGTGCATGTGTGGGTTTTCTGAAGGCTTCATCCCACAGACCAAACAAAAAAAAGGATGCTTCATGGGTTAATTAATATGAATTTCCCCTAAGTGTGAATGTAAAACTTAAATTTGTAGTGTAAAATTTGATGTATCCTTGAACTGAGCTGTTGAATTAACTGAATAAGAAAAGACCACTTAAGTTTCTACATTATTTCAGCCAACCACTCAGCTTTCACTAGAGTGCAGCCGTGGGAAACACTATAGAAAATTAAATATTTTAAAGCATTTTTTCTCAATTGAAAACAATGCCAAATCCCCCTCATTATGACTTCATCCTATTTATATTTTTACATTAAAACCTTGTTTTTCATCCTATAATGCACTACTGCTATTTTACAAGCAAATGACATGTACGACGGAGTTTTAGGGCCACAGTGAGGAAAAAAAATTCTGGCCAACGTGTTATTTCGACTTTTATCTCGACACGACAAGTTTTTCCTTGAAACTTTGTGTCGAGTTTTTTCTTGTCATAACCGTGGCCCTAAAACTCTGTCGTAGACAAGTGTATTGTCTGTCTCTGAAAAATTCTATTACCTTGAGTGGCATCATCACTGCCACTACCATTTTAAAACACCACCACACAGCCAACATGGTGACGTTTGTTGACTGTGCACTGACCCATCAATTGTGGCTGTGAGCCTCATCGCCGTTACGTTGCTATAAGAAGGATCAGTAGTGAGACCTTAATGACCAAATTGTTGTCAAGAAGAAAAAATTGTTGAAGTGAAGTCCTGAGCTTTCCAGGAAAAATGGAAAGAGTTTTATTAGTTCATGGAGCTGAATGCAAAACCTGCATGCTTGGTATGTCAGCAACAGGTCGCAGTCCTCAACGAGTATAACATTCAAAACCACTATGAGGCTCACCATGAAGAAACGTTTCACCATTTGCAGTTAAAAAAAGAGAAGATTTAGTAACTATTATCTGGGCTGAAAGAACAACCATCTGCATTTACTGCAGCCGTGACGTCAGTGATGGAGCAGTGACAGACATCTTATTGCTAACAAGTTGGAGCAAATATCCAAACCATTTTTGGATGGTGAAAAATGCTGAAGGCTGCAGAAGGGTTGCACCCCAAAAAGCAGTCGACCTTTGCCAACATGAGTCTGTCAAAGATTACGATCAGATACAAAATCTCTGAGGAGACTTGGGCGGCCAAATGAAGAAATCCAATCCTTTATTGTGTTTTCAGTCCCTGTTGATGAAAACACCAACATCACAGATATATACAGCTGTGCATATTAATTACAGGTGTTAAAGAAACGTCACAGCAGAGTTTCTTGAGTTGATGGACACAACAGCTGATGACAGAGTCAGCTCTCTAGTTTCTGTGCCAGACTAAGTGAACTGGTCACGTGATGTCAGTCTGGTCACTATTGGCGCCCCATCAAAGATCTGGAAGGAGGGAGGTGTTGCTACAAAATTCAGGCAGCAAACCAGGAAAATACTTTTGTACATTTCATTGTGTTTTGCACACTTGAATGACAGTAAATGTGTTGCTGCACACGATTTGAATCCTGACATTGATGGCTGGGTGAAGTTTCAGGGGAGAAAGGGAGGTTAACTCCAAATTCTTATGTTCACAAATGTTTGCAAGTTTAATTTAGTTTAATTTTTCATTGATTTGCACATTTACATTTTAGGCAGTGTTTAATTTTTTTTCACAACCCCTCTTGAGTTTATTATCGGATTGCTTCAGAGTCCGATGTAAAATATTCAGTCTGTATAAAATTGAATAAACCAATTTTTATTTTTAAGTGAAATGCATTTTAATTGAGATCTATTGGCCTCTGTGAATACATGTGTAATAATAAGCTACCATGTTGGTTAAGGCATCTTTTCCAACTGAGTAAAAAACAAAAAAAAAAACTAAGCTGATTTTTGCTTTTATGTTATTGGTCTGGCCCACTTGGGATCAGACGGGTTCAATATGCCCCTGAACTAAAATGAGTTTGACAACCCTGACATAGATACTATGTCTTGCTGCAACTGACCTTCATTCCTTTCCTATCTAGACCAAAACTCAACCTCTCTAGATGTCCCTCTACCTGCTTCCTGCTCTCACTACAGATTACAGTGCCATCTGCAAACATCATGGTCCACAGAGATTCCTGTTTAAACTCATCTGTCAGTCTGTTCATCACCACAGAACCAAGAGGGATCTTAAAGCTGATCTTTGGTGTAGTCCCAGTCTCCACCTTGAACTACTCGGTCACACCTACAGAATATCTGACAACTATCTTCCAATTCTCATAACGTGTCCTGAAAAGATTCAATGTACTTTTCTTCAAAGTACTTTAATTATTAGTTAATTATTTTATTTAACTAAAGATAATAAAATAATCTGCTAAGATATGGAATTGTTCCTTTAACTGTATTATAAGAATATTTTATTTTATAGTGACTTTAATTTAAACAGTCTCAACATTTTAAATAAAACACTTTTTTACATAAGCACCCAAAGAAGACTGCAGTCATTTAATTACCTGAATAAAGAGAGAAATGGAAGCGGGGTTCTTTTGAACCTCCCTGTTGGATTTAATCAGTTTATAACTGTCTGCAAAAACCCATGCTTGTCTGCCTCTTTGGTTTCTCCCATCAGCTGGTACAAAGACTGTAGCATCTGCTGTACTGGAGATACATGTGAAGAAAAGCTTTATGAGCTGCCAACAGACACTTTGCATTTGCAGGTGCTATTGTGACTGAAAAAATGACCAAACACCTGGTTGAAGTGTCCCACTGATAATTGAATCCCTTCCTTCAAGCTGGCTTATGGATTCACTTCTCATTTATTGATGCTACCATCTGCTAAAGTGGTGATCCCTTGCTGTTAGACCTGGCCACTGTACTGATCACGACCTTCATGACACAGTCCCCAGTGATTTCTGGGAGAACCTGTTATCCTTGCCTGTAACATGCTGCAGTTTGTAGCCGGCTATGAATGGATGGATTGAGGAGAACTCTCCTCACCTCATTACCAGATCTATTTAAAAATCCGAAGAACAGATGCTGGAGCAAGCTGAGAATGTGGAGGCTGATATCAGCAAATGTGCCTCCAACCAATGAGAGAAGTTGGGGCCAAAGAGCGTTGCTGCAAAGCAACTTTCTGCTTAACTTTCCTTGACTGAGCATCATTTCATCAGTTTTGCATTAGAGGGATCACTGACATTGTGCAGATGTGCCTGCCTGCCTGCCTATGCATTGTGTCAGATGAATGTCTCTTTTAGGATAAGTTGCATTATGATAGACATAAGTCAATGTGTTGAGATAGAAGTGAAGAGGGAAATATGACTGATGTATGTCAAAGCTGCCTGTCACATGGTGCAGTAGAGACTTATCCATCATGACTTCTGGTTTTTGCTGTTTTCATTTGTGTTTCAAAGCTAAAAAAGTTACTTCAAATCAACCCTGATACCATCTTTTATCTGATATGTGACAGGAGTGTGTTGCAACACCCATCACGACAGGCGGCAGTCACTGATTACCCCATCCTCTCTGTCGGACAAAAATACATTGGTTTATGTTATTTTGCAAAACCCTAACAAGGGGAAACACAGTGTACCTCATATTCAAACAGCACTTGTACTCTCCATCTTAATTTTTAATGAATCTGTTAATCTGTACAGCCTTTAGTGTTTTGGAAAATCTTCATTCCATTATTCTATTTCAACTGACTGGTATTTCTTTCAAAAAACATTGAAAAGAAGCTCTTTTTCATCAGCCCCCCCCCCCTTAACCAGTTTTAACTCAACGCAGTAAGGGGCAAAATGTTGCAAAGTCAAAAGTCGAAAGACCACTGGAGCTCCTTCCCATTGACTCGTATTTTAAAAAGTCATTGGTAGGTTGTTGTTACCATTGGTGGACCCTACTAAACTTTAAAATTCCAGATGTGTTTGGAAAGAAATCTCAGCACGACAAACAACATATTGACATTTTTGCAATTGCAAAGATTGTATGAATTGATTTAACCATTTTTAATAAAATGTCTCAAATACTAATGAAAAAAGAGAGAAAAACTCAATTACACAAAAAAACACGTAGATCCATTTCCATCCATGCACAGGTCTTTGTGATTGATCGTGGTGTCATAGTTTTTCTCTTCCGTGCACTCCAACACACTGATGGAGGAGGTACCAGCGGTGGCATTCCTTTTTAAACTTTGAGGCATAAACTAATGCGTGACTGAGGCTGATGCATTATGAAGTGCAAGGGCTGCTTGGCTCTATTTTACTTAGTTTATCTTTGCTTTGGTTGTTTTCTCATACAATTGGGAGGCGTCATATCTAGGTCGTTTCACAGAAGTATAGCCAAATGAAGCCGCTAAATATTTCTGGGTGACACCAAATCAAAAGGAAAACTTGGATTGAGTTTATTCTGACAGTGCATTACATCTCCTGCAACTTTTTTTCACAAGAAAAACATGACTATTTTACAACGTAACCCGAGACAAACCATTAAATTTAAAACAAAATTTTCATTTAATTATCGATCACACAATGCAATATCCCAGTGAAACAACACTGAGCTTTTTTCCGTGACAGTTTACAGAACATCTGGAAATTACAAAAAAAAGTGGCTTTATGGATCAAGAGTTTATTTAAATTCCAATTTTTTTTTTAATTGAATAACGTTATTTCTTTAAAAGATGACTTGATGACACCTCTAAAGAAAATAGGTTTCAAACCTGCTCACTGCAAATTTGATAATAAAAAACATAATTTTCTGCTAAAACTACTCATAGAGAAGCTTGTTGAAATGCAGCTGTGCCAACAAAAAGTAAAAAGTAAGGGTGTAAAGACTAATTAAATTACCCAACCAGATCAATCTGTCTGAGGCAAGTTGTTAATCTAATCAATCTGTGCCATTATAAAATTGTTTAAAAAACAAACAAATTGATTATATCGATTTTGGACAATACCATTTAGAATGAGAAACGGTAGGCTGTTTATACTATAACCTCAAAATGACCAAGTGCATCACAGCGGACAACACACATGTGATGGAAGCAAAAAATTCCTACAGTCCAATCTGTGGACACACTTTGAAGACATGTGACCATACAGTGTGATTGAATGTTCTAATAATGTTCCCTTTGGATTATTTTCATGTGGGAAAAAAACAGTGGGCTGAACTTTTCTGGTTTTTCGGAAAACAAAAGTAATTCCGGAAATTAAAATCAAATGTTGCAGCTGTATTCCTCTTTGCTGTCCACAATTCTCTCTCAAACATAACATTCTTTGTACATAGGAAGTACCAAAAGCCAAGAGGGAATAAAAAGAGCTCTTGGATGACCTTCATTGTTGTTGTTAGCTTGATTTGATTTGATTTGAAATGGTTTATTTCAAGCAATCAAATAGGAGTAATCCACAAAAGCAATATAATCATCAGTTATACATTCATAAAGTAACTAATCAAACTTAGGATAGTTAGACATAATTAATAAAAATTGCTTGAAAGGGAGTGGAAAGAAGCGAACTTATATAATCCCACCCCGTTATACTATAACCATTTTATTTCATGATTTATCAATATCCGGTTCCTAGGTTTTATCAGACAGAATTAAGAATCATAAGGTATCAATAAAGCATATGCCAAAGATGAAATTACTTAAGTACTACGTCAAAAATAACTTTAGAAATCAACATGGCAAATGCAGCATCTGAAATATATGCAAATTATGTTACTTTTAAAAGTCATTCATATGCTTTAAAACATAATACTATATCAGTAAAATAGACGCAACACTGTTTCAGGAGTTTTCATAGCAAAATTTCATCAAGTATCAAAAGTTAAAAACATTTGCAAAGTTATGCTACATTAGGAAAGATTTTTGAATCATTTTATCAATTTTAGGAGCTAGTGAAGTTATATCATCAAAAGTCAATCAATTTAACAATTTTCAATAAGTGATTAATAATTTGTTTTACTTTTTTAAATATTCTTTTTTTCTTTTCTTTTTTTTTTTTTTATAATAAGGTAATGCTGTAAGGGCAAATAAAAAGGGTCCATAATCTGTCGATTGTCCAAGGTTGGTATTTCTTCTTTTACCCCGCATGCAACGTGACGGTCCAACTTTGTAACACAGTGTAAAAAAGGCTTTAGTTTATGCTTTTAATGACTATTTCACGTTGAGCTGAGTGATAAAAGTCTTCTATTGGCCCTTTGATGAACTGGCTAAAATGAACTTTTGCTTTCAAGCCAGCGTCAAAGAGGAAGTCAAGGCAGTCCTCCCATTTAGGATGCCTGAGCTGTGCGCTGGAGGAAAAACAGAACAGTGAGCTGAAGAAGTCACACTGCTGCTGTCTAGGATGCATGGTCTGAAGTGATGCTGGATGTTGGAGGCAAAGGAAGACAGGGTACACAGGAAACTACAAAAGCTGTCAAAGATGTGCTTAGACTGCTGCTGCTGCAGCTGAACATATATTTATACTTTATCACACATGCCAAAGTTAGCACTGGGTTCAGAGCTTCTCTGTTGCTTCAGTCCTCTGCAGCACTTCCTGTCATGTGTCAGAGGACAACAATAAACAACACTTCAATATTAAGATAAAAACAGCATCTTGTAAACCATGCAACTTTTTGGGATTTATCCAGCCAATATCAATTCTTAACACCTCTCTTCTCCTTTAGTATCACTTGAAACAGTTTAAAAATCAGATATAAAAAAGGGTAAATAACAAACTTTTATTATTAAATTATTCTGTAATATGAAATCTGGACAAAACTAATTTAAAGTTCCACAGTAAAAAAAATGGGCGCATCAGTAATGGCAGAAAAATCCAAACTTAAAATCCTAAAAGCTGTTTGATGAGTCTTTTCATTTAATGTCATTGATGAAAAGCTTCCTGTCTTCCTGCTAATGTCATTATTGTTGCTATAATGAGACATCAAAGTAGATGCTTCTTCCAGGAAAATATTAGCTTTTAGAAAACATTTTTAATGAACTGGCTGTCATCACTTCACAGCATCTCTTCAAAACCTGAAGAGAACAAGGCAGAATGACAAAGGCAATTCTTCTCACTCTGTTTTGTTTCAATATGGGCTCAAACGGTGGCTTTGTACCTGCATGCTCATTACAGCTTGCTTGCTGATGTGTGAAACAGAAATGTCTCACTGAAAGTTTAGACCTTTTGTTTGAAACTCATCTGTTTAGTCATTAATCACGTTAATTGATTTTCCATGCCATGTTCTGCTGATTGGTCTTTTTAAACAAACATTTTTCCGTGTCTACCTAATATCTGTTATCACATCCTCAGCTGGCTTTCTGTAGATAAAGTACGTAAAAGAAACCGCTGAACATGAAACAATTATCACAAGGGTGTTAGAGGCTAATGAAAAATGTTCTTTTGTTTGGGCAATAATACAATTCTGCACACAGAGGAATCAGTATTTACTACCAAATACCATATCTTAACGCTGTTTCTGTCCGAAAAATACAAGATGAATTTCTGAGCCTCAGATTAAAGTATCACTTAGATCTCCTTTTGGTGTATTTTTTGAAAGCATCCTCATTTGTCTTTTAATTATGGTTATGCTGTTTTTTAGCCAAAAAAAAAAAAAGTAAAACACCCCTCTCACCCTCCGCGGGTGGTTTCTCCTCCAAGCTCGGGTCCTCTACCAGAGGCCTGGGAGCTTGAGGGTCCTGTGCAGTATCTTAGCTGTTCCTAGCACTGCGCTTTTCTGGACTGAGTTGTCTGAGGTCTTTCCAGATATCTGTTGTAGCCACTCCTCCAGCTCAGGGCTCATATTCTGCACACATGTTCCTGTATATTATTCCAGCCACTTGATTGTGGCGCTCCGTGTATGCTTTCCCTGCCAGCATCTTACATCCTGCAGTTATGTGCTGGATTGTTTCAGGCGCCTCTTTGCACAGCCTACACCTTGGGTCTTGTCTGGTGTGGTAGATCTGAGCTTCTATCGCTCTGGTGCTCAGGGCTTGTTCCGCTCGGGTTTCCCGCATGACAGTCCTGCACCATATATACATACATAAAAAATAAACTTTCGTATTTCTGCAGAGCAGCAGGAGTTCATCAAAAATTTGCCTCTGAGATGACCGGTACCATTAGTACAGTTAGTCTTCCCCCGTCCCACCACCCATCTGTTTACCCGGACTCCCACGGCCCTTCACATCCCCAGTTTAGCAAACCGGGTGCAACAAAAATACTGAGAAGTCTTAGAGTTATCCAGCTGTACAAGTTTGAGACAGAAGCCAGCTCAAGGAAGAAGAAGACGTACATCTAGAAGTCTGCAAGTGATGCATTAGAATGGAGTGGAGCACGGAGCTTATAGCTTGCCGTAGTAGCCTCTACGTCACAATTACAAGCTTTTTTATGTATGCCTACAAACAAGTTAAAAAGCAATTTTCATCAAAGTGGGTCTGTAAAAAGCAAAAAAAAGGATATTTTTTTTTTACTGGGAATGCATTTGGAAAAAGAAAGGTTGCACCCTGGAAGTTCTCAAGGGTCAGAAGTTTTAGAGGTTAGATGGAGCAGAATATCTTTACAATGTTCACAATGTTGAATATCAACATTGAGGGTTTAGCAATATTAGCTGTAATCTTCTACGTGAAGTGAAACAGTGAGTTTGAAGTTCAACTTACCAATTAGTTCTGTATTTGTCAGTTGTGCAGTCATTACTGTTCTGTCTCGTAAGTCACCTCCCGGTGGTATTTTTAATTAGTAGAAACTAAATAAGCACTAAATATGAAAAAGTGATTGCAGTTCAACATTTTTGTCACTTAAGCTCCGAAAGAACACTCCAACTAGAAAAGATCATTTTAAACTTGACAGATGCGGAAACTTGTCAGCAAATAATTGTCAGCAAATTATTGATAAACAGATAATCAAACTGCAAATGTTTTATTTAAGACTGTCTTTTTTATGTTGATTGAATGTGTTTTATTGTTGTGCTGCTGCCTCTAGCCAGGACGCTCTTGCAAAAGAGATTTTTTATCTCAATGAGATTTTATCCTGGTGAAATAAAGGTGAATAAGGTAAAAATGATTCTGACAGACATGAAATCCTCTTCCTTTTAGAGTGTTGGCTCGTTTTAAAATGTCTTTAAGCGCAGCTAATGATCCACACCTGAATAACCCACACTCTATGACATTGTGGAACTCTTCGACACTTAACCCGGTCAACGTGAATCAACTGACTGCATAAGCACTTCACTTCTGTAAAGTGCTGCGTATCAGTGCAAGTGTCATGGTGCCTCTGTCAGCTATCCTCCCCCTCCCCTCTCTGCTCTGCTCTGGACGCGACCAGCTGGTTCCACTCACCTCATCAGCATGCAGCATTCTTAAGGAGATCCAGCGCCAGCATTCAACACCAGTTCGTTGTTCCTCTACGGTGCATAGTCTGGTCAACTCATGTTCTCGTCCATGTCTGATTACTTCTCACTAAATCCTATTCTTCGACTCACCCACAGGAAAAATCACGAGTGTCCCTCTGGTTGCTGTCGCCTGTCCATGATCCTCATCCGTTCTTCGTATCCTGTTCAAGCCAAGTCATCCGGTTACTGCCGTTGTACCCTCCAGCCTGCCTCGTCTCCACATCAAGATTCAAGCTTTTCGCCCGCCATCATAATCTTCGATGGAGAATAAAATCATTTCTACTTACCTGATGCATCTCTGAGTTTTCTTCCGGGTTCCAGCATTTGGGTCTGCCAAAGTCTTGTGAGATCATGACAGCGAGGCTGCTTTTCTCCACTAGAGAATCCGATGGAATTACGATTGTTTAAATGGTTGAAAAGTTACGGTTGTCTGAAGTATGCAAACACTGAAGCTAAAGCTCTGGTGTTAAAGGGTTAAAACACGTCAAACATGTCTGGACTTTCAGCTTTTGTGAAAGAATGCACAAGGGAAAAGAGGGGCTTTCCTGAGCCACAGAAGCTATCAAATCACATGGAGTTACATAACTACTCCTGCTCCTCTAATAATGTTTATGCAGTTGTTTTTGGAGTTGACAAGCCAGGATAAATAACACATGCTTCTAAAAATGTTTCTTGTTGGATTTTTTGTTTCCCATTTGAACATTTTATTTTACTTCATTTTTACTTCAAACAATGATGAAGGACCCAAGACAGGGGTCGGCAACCCACGGCTCCGGAGCCACATGTGGCTCTTTCATCCATCTGTTGTGGCTCCCGGTGACTTTGGAAAATAATGAGCATTTTATAATAATTAAACTTTATTTTAGTTTGTTAATTTTTCATGGCCTTTCAAGGGCGCCGCTGGCTCCGCACGAAGCGCGAGCCACGTAGAAAAAACAGCTTCGTAATGAGCTTGTATTTATCGGGCGAGACCTGCAGAGCTGATAGCAGGGAGAGGCACGCGGGGCGGCTTCAATAAACACTCCGATCTTCTGCCGGGAACTTGACATACCGCGAGGGAAGAGACTGATGACAGACTGAGAGTTCGCGCCAGCGTTGCCAGATAGAGTCACAGGTTTCCAGCCGAAAAGTCATCTGAAAACCGCCAGACCCAGCCAAAAACCACCCAACACAGCTTTTGTTGAGGTTTTTTTCCATACTGGACTGATAAAATAAAATATTTTTCTAAATAAAAGATAGTTCAGACTAATAATAAAATGTGTACAATATTGAATATTTCTTCAGCGGGCCACCTTCTTCCATTCATTTGCTTAACCCGCTCTATCCCACAATAACCTGCGTCCTGCTCTTTCATCCTTGTGCTGCGCTGGAGCGCCCGACTACCGTATTTTGCGCTCTCTGTGTAGAATACACTGAGGAGCGCGAGGGAAACAACTCTCTGCTGCAGAGGATGTGAACAGGTGAACAGGTAGAGAGGAAAAGCAGGTGGAGAGGCGGAGGAGGGGCTTTGGCTTCAAACTCAAAATTGAGACGCAGCTTTCCCTGCAGGAGTTGAAGCAGACACTTTCCCTGGGATGATTTTATGAACTCAAACATGGAAACATGATTACTATGTAGAACTCTTCAAAATAATAAACCTGATCTCTCCACATTCTCAGTGTCTGCCATGCATTAATAAACACATCGCTCCATGCAGCGATCAGACCAGAACTAGTAGCTCCGCCCACACGCACACGAACATAATTTGCATTTGCAGCGACGCATGCTTCAGACAATGTCCGATTGGCCAATCTACATGTCAATCAAGTCCCGTACTTCTCAGTGAGGATTTTGATTGGCTGGTGGATTTTAAAGAAGTACTTTTTTTTTTTTTTAAATCTTTTCTGGCCCGCAATCTACACTCATGTCATTCAGGATCGACTGGTAGATCGCAATCAACGTAATGAGCACCTTTGAATAATATATACATGCATAATATATATAATGTCAAAACGGGTTGTGGCTCTGGGTGCTTTCTTTTTTATTAGGGGCGGTCCCAAATGGCTCTTTGAGTAAAAAAGGTTGCCGACCCCTGACCCAAGAGAACACGGCAAAAGAAAAAAACTATTACTATGTTTGCACCTAAAGCATACACCTCTCTCTAGCTTACAGGTGCAGAGTTCCCCTGTGTTACTAGTCAAAGCGCTGTTACTACACACTTTGACAGGACGCACGCTTGCCTTCCAGGGTTTTCCCATAATTCCTTGAGCCAAAGCATGTGAAACCACTACCTAAATGCCAAGACCATTCATGCCATTTTTGACTGGCTTGCTTTTTTATATTTATGATCATGGTGGCCTTTTTGCACAACAAAACTTTAACAATTTATACATCATCACTAAGGTGTGCCATAATATTTCATTACTGTTTAAATCTAACACTGGATTGCATGCTTTTGAATATTTATGTGCTCAAACCAAAATGAGGAAGTCTTCTCCATATTTGGTTCTGTGCTGCTCAGGCCGTGTGAGCTGCAGTCTCTCTTGTTGCTGTTGCCTAACTACAGCAGGACAGACATGCAGGTGTGGTTGGCTCACAGCTGAGAGGTTTCATCAGCTGCTGCTGGAAAAAGAAAGAAAAGAAAAGGGGAAGAAACAGGCCAAAAAAAAGATGGATCGCAAGATAATCCTAAGAACCATATACAGTAGGTTGTGTTTTTTTTTTGCATAATTTGCCTGGGGGTGCAACTTTTTTTAGAAAAAAACAAAACCGCTAGAGGGCATTATAGGTGTGTATCAGTATTTAGCATTGACAGCAATGCAGAAGAAGGGTCGCTCAGTCTGATGCTACATACACACCGGGCATGTGTCAAGCAGTCAAGAACACCCGTTCAGTACGTTCTCGAACACCCTTTTAGCATATGGTGTTCACACTACCCGATAGATATTAGCACAAATGCATACAGTTGGAAAACGCTTGGTGCAAAATGTCAAAACGCTTTAAATCTGGTGAATCTTTCCTCCGGCTTTTTCTTTCACAGCTCTCTTGTGTCATATGAAATACTTAATTCTGGTAGGGCACAAACCACAATTATTAATTTCTCCTTCATGATGAATATCTAAAGGTTTGGCACTTCTGTGAATTAAAAAAGGGCGCTATACCCAGATGTCACTATGAAATCCAAGTCCCTGATTGGTCGACGTTCAACTGGTGTAACTTTCAACTTGTGTTCAACGTTTTGTATTTAGACCCCAAAAACTGACTCAGAAATTTTGGTTAACATGGGAGTTTTTAACATGGTAGCCTGAAATGCGCATATACACGTGTATACATAGACTTTTCATTGAAGTGGTCGCTTGAACGCCATTGCCAAGGCCGGTATGTACCTTGCACGTTTGGCAAAATTGTTCCAAAGCAACATAGAGAAAGAAGAATTTAACAGATTTAGTGATTTGTAGAGATATGAAGAGTTTAGTGTATTTTTTAGCATATTTCATGAAGCTAAATAAGTATCAATGTATTACAGTAGTGAAGCGTGCAAATATTAAGTCTATTGTTATCGTTTCCGTTATTATGATTTGGCTTTCAAGATAAAATGTCCATTCTTGTTCTCGTGTTTTGTTAAACACATCTTTCCCAAAAGTATTAATGATATAGGATTTTCTGTCTTCTCTTTTATACATTTTTTGAGGGCTGGATTTATACTCTGGAGTGACTTATAGTCCCAAAAATAACCCATTTTCTGTTTCAGTATTTTCTTCAATCCATTTTTTTACAAAATTATTTGATTAATGAATTTAAGGATAAAATCTGGGATTAAATAAATTCAACTTTAGAAAGAAATAAATTCAAATTGAAGCGTGATTTCTTTCTTGACAGATTTACCTAAATGCAAAGATGAACAGTCTGCTGTTGGTAAACTTGTGGCGTTAAACCACAGTTGCCCCTCCGTGCAGAACCCTGCAGATCCTTGTCAGATTAGATTTGTGTCAAACCATCAGGCTGTAACACAAGAGGAGAATCACCATTAATGTGCATCAAGTCCAAAACAAGACTCTGATCCCCCATGTTTAAGCTATGATGGCACAGCCTTTTGCTTGCTCTAGTCCTAAATAATTGAATACACTAAGTGTGTCAGCGGTCCGCAGAGAGCCAACCTTCACATTTCACCTGTCTGACAGGGTCAAAAATGGGAAAAAAAAGCAGAAGAAACATCAACAGACTTTCCAGGAAAAAAATCTATCAGTCATTTAACCATGTCTCAATGAAGACAAGTACAGAAAAATCTGTAAAAAAATGGCAGGAAGTATACATCATATTCTCTGTTTGAAGTTTGACTCAAGTTAAAAATACGTTTTTATGCTTCGTTATGTAGACAAGCAGAACCATTAGAAAACTTTGACAGATAAAAGCTGGGATTGTAGTATTTAGTGTAAACTATCCTATGGTGTGTTTGGGTTTAATTAATAGAACTATATTTAGTGTGTAGTATTTTGATTTCAGAAATAGAAAACAATCATTGGGTCAGTAGGAGAAAAATCATGTTTTCCTACAAAATGCTGAAGAAAATTTTAAAGCCCTACAGATTCATGTTGACAAATAAATATTATCTTACATATCATTTCAACACCAGAATCTGTTTTTCGTGCTTGCAGACTTATTTTGTTGATGTCTGCAAAAGTTTTTTTTTATATATATATTTTAAAAATGGAAAATTTACCCGAAAAGGACGTGGGTCATTTGAGTTTTCATTTCTTTTGTGCTGGGTTGGTGGGTCACAAGTGTTATTTTGAATCACCATGCCTTTCCCATGTTTACTTTAATATAAATAGATACAATTTTCTTTTTGTGGGAATTCTGAAAGTTTAACACCAGATTTTCAGCCCCAGTGCGGACATTCTTTTGGCTACCGTAGATCTTCATCCATTTATGCCATGAATGTAATTCCAGCGGATCCTGAAGCGGAGAAAAGCTTCTTTGTGCTGGTTTGCAGTGATGCAATCAACATAAATCAGCTAGTTCTGTTTTCTGCTAGAGTAGAAAAGCAGCTTAACGCTGTTATTTGTACGAAGCCCATATAAAAAGCTTTTCTCTGCGTCAGAATCAGCTGATTCACATAACAATTGTAGAGTTACAGTAGGTCCAAGAGCGTCTGTTATTTAGATGTCACCGGCAACTTCTCTGATGATAAAGGGTTAATATGTGACAGAGTTTCCATAAATAGTATTAAGGTACAATTTAAAAGAAAAACTTTTTTGCATGTACTGCATCAGCTACAGGGCTACAGTTTAGGACACTTGTCAGTTTTTATTTGAAATTAAGTCAAAAATTCTCCTGTAATAGAATTATGATTGGTTGAAACATTGCTCTGTTCTAATGATCTCACAGGAAATCTTAAACTACCACAAACCATCAACTTGTTTTGTTCATTTCAGCTAGAAAAGGTTTTAAAAAGCAGCTGTTTTCATCCAACCTATTCCAAAGATCAAATTTACTTTGACCTTCAATAGAGTACAATACTGATAGACTGGAACAGAGAACATGAGAAACAAATTTTCCTCAGTCCTCCCAGAATGCCTTGTGAATGAGTCAGAGATGTGTGCCTGCCAGCCCATAAGAATCTTTGGATCAAAGACATCCTAAATGCTTTTTTGTGACATGGGAGCTATTTGATATTTATGTTGCATTGTTTTATGATGACGTACCGTGGCGGCGGTTGCATTGTAGTGTAGTGGGTAGCACTTGTCGCCTCACAATGAGAAAGCTTTAAATCCCATCTTGGAACTTTTCTGTGAGGGGTTTACATGTTCTCTTCATGCATGGATGGGCTTTTCTCAAGGCAAACTGGTTTCCTCCAGCAGTTCAGCAGCGCGTGCCAGAGGCTGGCGACCTGTCCAGGATGTATCCCGCCTTCGCCTAACAGTAGCCAGGATGGGATCCAGCGGCCCCAGCGGGTTAACACAATAGATAGAAGTTATGGACAAAAACGGTCACATTGAATGTGATCGATTCACTGTTGTTCGATTCACCGATTCGATTCGCTTGTGCCCAAAGCTGAGTCCCTGATTGGTAGGCGCAACAACCTACGCAAAATTTAAGATATCTGAACTCTGGCCATGCCGTTTAAATTGCACTGGTGCAAGACATTTGCACTGACGACATCAGACCACGACCCTCCTCCATCCGGAGGACCACTGGCAGCTTCAGCAGCGAGGCATGGGAGAATCAGAAATCAGAATCAGAAAGCCTTTATTGTCATCGTTACACAAGAAACTTGTGACAACGAAATTTCCGGTGCTTTCCAGCTGCTTAAACAATGAAAATAGGTAATCTTCTAAAGAACGATAAAATTGTGTTTACATATGTTCAAGCTACGTAACTTTTCTTTATTGCTCTATATTGCACATGGGAATTGATAATATTGTACATTGGCTTCAAATATTGCACGAGTTACAGATTTTGTGGGATTCACATTTGTTTAGGAGGTTGACTGCTCTGGGGAAAAAAACTGTTTTTGAGTCTTCCTCTCTCTCCTCCGCCTTCGTCGCTTGCTGGGTGGGCTTACCATCCACGGAGACCTCGGTAGCCTCGCTATTTCCTTTGGGATGTTGTAGCGCTGCTGAAAGTTCTTTGTTACCGACTGGGTTTGTCTCAGCCCAAGGTCTATCAGGTACTGACGGTGGTATTTAAAATCGGCGTAGCAAAAATCCAAAAGTAAATAAAATACAAACAATAGAACAAAAAGCCATGCTGGAGAGCTGAGAGCCGCTGCACTCGCGCGCGCCGCCACGGGAGGTTGGTAGGTTGAAGTATTCAGGTGGTAAGTAAAGACGACATTCGCCACTCTGCCTTCCTTACCAAGTGTTATATTTGGACCTTCTGTCTCCTGACCCTGTCTCTTACTCAGTTGCCTGCTGCCTACCCCAACTCCCGCAAGGATCCTGACTACCCTGTCTCTCCTCTGAAGATCTAATGCCTATTATTGACTCCTGCCTGCCTGACCCTGATGTAGCTTTGTGGACTTTTAACTGAACAAATAAACCTGCTGCACTTCGATCCAGTCGTCTGCCCGTTCTTGTGACACCAACAGCATGAAGACAGTTGCCATTTTTTCGTGTTACGGACCCTGCCATGTCAGCAGTAATTGGTTCGAATTGTCATTGTTTGAATGATGAGTCATTGTTTCTATGGCAACCCCTCTAACCAATCAGGAGTATACTTGTTGAAAGTCCACACTCCTTCCTTCACTTAAAAGTGGGCTCAGGAGAATCTGTTAAACGTTTCAAGCATTCGACGGGAGACCACATACTTTTAATGGGGCATCTGATTGGTCGGTTTATAACTTGAACTATTGAAAAGATTATCATTAAAATAGTATTAACAAGAAATTAAAAAAAAGAGGTATTGGATCAAGAATGATTATTCTGACAAATAGAATGACTGAGGAATAGCTATTTATTTCTTTATCAAAGTCTATGGGATTTTGGCTTCTTGTAACCAGCAGATACTTCCTGTTTGGGACACAAAAGGGGGGTCAACTAGACCAGTTCTTGCATATAGTCAGTGGTGTGTACCTTACCTTTGCCCAGCAACCCATCCACAAGTCAGCATGTTCAGAAGATGGATGGTACGATGGCAGAAAAAAATGCCAATTTATTTACAGCTCCTCTGTTTATGGAAACAAAAAACCTATAATCAAACCAACACGTGCTTTATTTAATAGAAATTCACAGAAAATCAGTGAGAATTACATCTCAGTTAGCCATAAATAAATCCTCTTCCTCAAAACAAACCAGATTGTAAAAAGCAGGGTACCATTTTATTATTATGTGAATTCATCAGTCATTAAAACTACCGTACATGTAGAAGAATGGACTCATTACAGAAAATCAGATTTTTGAGACTGTTGGCCTTTGAGATGGAGAAAGTTTCCATCATTTTAATAAACATGTTTCAAAAAGATAAGTGAGTTGACTTTTTTTCTAACCCTGATCTCATCTGATTATGATGTTTGAAAGAAAGTGATGGAAGCATCCTGCAAATAGACTTAAAAGCCAACAGCAGCTATTATTGCCTCATGTGGTTATATTTCATGATCCCAGGATGCTTGGATCAAAGTGCTGGAAGATAGAGATCAAATGAAAAACAGTCAATCCATGTCAATCCTTGGCGTGCTCACCTTCCCTGTTGCTAATCAGAACAGCAAGAAGGTTTTGGAGAAGTAAATAAAAAACATATGGGACTGAACAGACAAGATCACTGTCGAGGAAGGGATAGTGTGTGTGTTTGGAAGGAGCAAAAACCGAAACCTTATCACTGATCTGCAATTTCTGCCGATGAGGCCTGAGAAACCCCCAACATGGAAGAGGCTGGAGCGTCTTTGACATCAGCCGTCCACACAAATCTCCTCTGGAGGGATTTGAAAGGTAAGCGGGGACTTGCTGCAGCTGCAACTTAAGCTTTTTTTCTTCACTTCTGTTCAGCAGAATATTTGAAAAGAACAGACATAGTTATATCTCACTGTCTGCAATAAACTGTTTTTAGTAGGGGTGTATTAGGGAAAAATCGATTTGGAGATATATCCCGATATTTCATTTGGTAATATTTGTATCGATAAAAAATGCTGTCATGACGGTAATTATTTAATTATTTATGGACAAGATATTAGCAAGAAGCAGCTTATTATGTTGTTATCAGACATGCACTAAAATTTTACTTGGGATGGGTACCGAACCCAAACTGTGTGCCATGTTGCTGCCAGTATCATATAAGACTGCGGATTGCTGTGCTTTTTAGGGGGCTCAGATAAGAATGAGTGAAGCTGTGCAGCTCTGCAGCGGTCATGGAGCACCAGTCAAAATGCTATCGAAAAAAGCGGGCCAAAGTTCTGCGGAACCTCACAGCAATAGATTCTAGTTCAGCGACCTGATAGATCGAAGTGATGTGCACAACGCTAGCTTACAAGAAATGGGTATGGGTTTGCTCTGCGCCAACAGTCCCACCCACAACTTTTTATTAACTACTGCTGCTCTGCTGCAACTATGTCCTCGAAAATAACACAGGTTTTTTTTTTAGCTCAAAGCAGCATAATCATAATTAAAAGACCACTGGAAATGCTTAGACAATAGATTATAAAGATGACTGGAGTGGGACTTAAGGACAATATTTTGAACTTTAGGATAAACAGGACTTTGTCGTGTGGAGGAGGCCTCAACTTGGCCTGAATATAATACACTGAGAAGCCACCCATAACCCTTGTGCTATCCTATCACCCCACCCTTACATTGACGTGTTACCAGGACAAAGGGGGATGAAGGTGGAGAGGATTTCATGTAATCCATGGACAGCAGTGAAGATCACAACTCATTGAAGAAAAAAGGTTCAGAGCACTGTCTAGTGGGTCTAGATGACCCAACTCCCAATGTTAAAGTGCCTAGGATAGCACAAGGGATAAGTAGACCATGGTAAATGAAACACTTTGCGTTAGGCCTTTTTTTTTGGTACAGTTATATTCATGGGCTGATGGCTTGCGCAGTGGTTAGCACTCTTCCCTCACAGCAAGAGGGTTCAAGTCCTGCCTGGGATACCTGAAACAAAACACCAATGGGGGAGTTTGAATGTTCTCCCCATGCATTTGTGGGTTTTCTCTGGGGACTCTAGGCTCCTCTCACCATCCAAAAACTTGCTTCATAGGTTAATTGCGTACTCTAAATTGTCCGTAGGTGTGTAAATACATGGGTGTGTGACTTGTGGCCCTGCGACAGACTGGCGACTTGTCCAGGATGTCCCCTGCCTTCTTCCAAGTGGCCGTGATAGGTTCCGACAGCCCTGTGACCCCAAAAGGGTCTTCCAAAGAAGATGAATGAAAAATGAAATTATATTCATCAGCTTAGTGTCCTGATTTTCCATGTTTTACTCTATAAACGGATGGGGTTGTATTTACTTAAAACGAAAACTAGCGAGCCAGACAGGGCCAAATCTGAGCAATGGTAATCATAGCCATGTGACTCTCTTGAAAAAGGTTTGACCACGCCAGGAGAAGCATCAAAATGTGCTGGAGAGGTAGAGGATCATCTCACAGACCCCTTTCGAGCAGCGGGCCAGTTGTGGGCATCAGGGAACACTTCCTCCATGGGCCTGATTTTAAAAGAAAACTAATTGGAGACACATGTTTACCAGATCACCACCAGATGACTTGCTACAAAGTCAGTCCCCATTCACTGCTTTGGTAAATGGTTCAGTTTCACAATGGACCTAAACCCACTTACAATCGGTCTTTAACCCTTGGGGTAAGATTTGCTAAGACAGTTGATCAAACTTGCTCAAATGTGTTTGGTAACCTCTCAGCAGGTGATGCTCTGGTTCTGAGTTCTTTCATCTTCTTACGGGTGGAGCTTATCCTGCCAATTTGCCCATTTTTCAGAAAGGTGGGGGTTCAATGAACAGACCAAGAAGGTGAAGATGGCAGAGCTAAAAAAAAAATTGCCTTAAAATGAGTGTAATAGAAACCAGCAGGCGACATGACCGTTGGGTTCATCCGTCTTCAATAGATACAGGCTTGTGGGATGTGGGGTGACAGCGACATGCTTTCACATGGGCTCCAGTCGCAAATGCGAGCAGACGTGAGGAGGGCTGCCACTGCAGAAAGACGTTTCTCCCAGCGTGCATGTTGGTTAGAGAACGACACAAAAGAAAAGATGCAGGGATGAAACAAACCAAAACAGGATTTTAGGAAATCCCAGGCGTAGGAAGAACCAATTCAAACATGATGACGGAAATCCAAAAAGATGACAAAACAAAATTGGAGAAAACCAATGACCTTGGCCTTCACTTATTCACTTTTTGTTTGTTTATTTGTTTGTTTGTTTTGGGTAGGGGGCTGCAGTGATTTAAAATTAAGAGCACTTAATCCCATGACTCGAACTAATAAATGGTAATGCAACCAAACAAAACAAAAACCTAAAGAAAACCAAACACACAGGAAACATGTCAGTATTAATTTGTCCCACACCTGCTTCGTTTTAGGACCCAGTAAAATTCAGAAAAATTAGCACCCGTTTAATAGTTTTTAATAGTTTGAGGGGAATTATTTGCATTTTCTTTCATCTTATTAAACATGTGGCTGAGGGCTTGCGCACAAAAGGGAAAGTGACAAATAGCTGCTACATTTTAATTGGTAACAGCTGGGAATTACACACTCTCTGCTGAAAACATTTACTCTGCCAGAACAGATACTCCCTGGAGATTACTATCTGCCTCAGCAAGTCTCTTGTAAATAATTTCATCAGGGCTTCTTTGGAAAAAATAAAAATAAAGAAAACAAACTATTATGTAACACATTTCAACAAATTTCTGCACCAGTGATCAAAGATGAGATACCTTTCAGATGATAAAATCTGTAGGAGCAAGATGTGATTTAAATTTTGATGGTTCTATTAATTTAATTATATGAGAATAATTTTTGTCATTGAAGTTGTATTTGAGCAATGATAATGTTTCAAATTAAAGAGCCACTTTTCAAAAAAAAAAGGTAACCTTAAAATAGGTAAAGAGCACAGCTCTTCAGAAGAAAATCTCTCAAAAGTAGTTAAATTATCCATAAAAATATTTTTTACTTAAATCGTACAAAAAAATCTTATAAAGAGAAATCAAAATCTAGAAATTCCACACAAGTTTTCCAAAAAGAGAAATAAAAGCTGCGTCAAAATTTTCTTCATGCTAAATGTTAAACAGCATAATATTCTTTTGCCTTTGGCTTTTCCCTTCAGGGAATCATCTTCCTCCGTCTAACTCAATGGTATGATTCGCATTTTGGTTTGGCAAATATTTTACTTAGGATGCCCTTCCTGACACAACCCTCTGTATTTATGAATTTATCCAGGCTTGGAACCCTGGCTTGAGCCACTGTGTGGCTACATTAACATTGCTAGATCTAAGCATATATTTGTTATTTTTTAGGTTTTATGTGATTGTAGTTTTGTTTGATTACAGTGACACTAAAACAGTTTAGTTAATGGAAATGACTCATGTTAAAACAAAGAAAGAAGAAAATGAAATTAAGATCTTAATACAAGATGACCCATCTTATTAAATCCTCAAAAAATCTAAAACTAGCACTTTTTCATGGAACATAAATCTAAATTGTTTCCAGAGCGATGATGATGCATGTCAGTCTAATTTGTCAACATTTTTTTAACTTAAAATATCCCTACAGACAAAATTTGAGTTTTAAATAATATTTTTCTATTGTCGAGAGTTTGGATCAAAAGGATTTTGACTCATTTTAATGTGAATTAATTCTTTCTAGATCCTAGCGCTTATTGAGACAAAACATTTTTGACTGAGGTGTTTCTGAAAAATACGACGGGGTTTTAGAGTCACCAAAAAAAAAAAAAAAGTAAAATTAGGAGATTTAAAGTCGTAAATTTACGAGGGAAAAACTTGTAAATTCACAAGATTAAAGTGGAAGTGAGCATACAGTACAGCAGCAAGTGAACGCCTTGCAGCAGCGGAGCAGACCGACTAAACTCAATGGAAGAAGTGAGCTGAATGTTTATTGTTTTGATTTTTTTTTTTATTGTTTATTTCAAGCAATTAATTAGAAATAATACACAAAAGCAATACAATCGTCAGTTATACGTTCATACAGTAACTAATCAAACTTAAGATAATTAGACATATTAATAAATATTGCTTGAAAGGGAGTGGAAGGAAGCGAACTTATATAATCTAACCCCGTTATACTATAACCATTTTATTACATGATTTATCAATATCCGGTTCCTAGCTTTATCAGGCAGAATTAAGAATCTTGAAATATCAATAAAGCACATGACAAAGATTTATTACTTAATTGTAATGTAAATATAACTATTTTAGAAATCAACATGGTAAATGCAGATCAGTAATAAAAAATATATATGCAGATTATGTTACTTATAAAAGTCATTCATATGATTAAAAAATAATACTATATCAGTAGAATACACAACACTGTTTCAGAGATTTTCATAGCAAAATTTCATCAAGTATAAAAAGTTAAAAACAAAATGCAAAATTATGTTACATTATCA
Organism: Oryzias sinensis; assembly: GCA_037389245.1. Taxonomy (NCBI): domain Eukaryota; kingdom Metazoa; phylum Chordata; class Actinopteri; order Beloniformes; family Adrianichthyidae; genus Oryzias; species Oryzias sinensis. Next base: position 8,577,707 of record CM074496.1, read on the forward strand.
ATTTATCAATTTTTGGAGCAAGTGAAGTAATATTCATTAAACGTTGATCAATTTAACCATTTTCAATAAGTGATTAATCATTTGTTTTTCCTTTTTTATTTTGTATTTTTTTTATAATAAAGTAATGCTGTAAGGGAAAATAAAAAGGGTCCATAATCTGTTGATTGTGCAAGGTTAGCATTTCTTCTTTTGCTGATTAACAGCCGTTCTTCTGGGTTTAAACAGTTTATAGTTCTCTTCGATGTTATGTCTGCAGACATTAGATTCAGGTCCATATCCTTCTTAAGCTGATATCAGCGGCTGTGAATGTTGAGGTCAAGTTGTCTGCAGGTCAAAAACTCTCTGCTGAGAATCATGTTACTTTAGACTTAAAGAGATAGCGATGAATCTAGGCGGCATATTTCTTGAAATTATTTGGCTCCTTGATTTACTCCATGTTGTTTCAGACGACCGTGATCGTACACTTCTCAAAGTCCTTCATGGTGTTCACAACCAGAACCTTGGCCCGGTCCGGTGGACCGAGTGGTTTGACGTAAATCCTGCAGCCTTTAACCCAAGTGTTCTCAATCTGCTTCTGCTTTCTGAGAAGCCTGGCGTGTTTAGCGATTTCAGCATTCCTTCTGGTCAGATGGTCATTCAGATAAACAGCAGATCCCTTCAGATTTCTTCTTTGATTCATCAGAGCTAGCTTGTGTTTGTGATTCACAAACCTGATGAGGATCGCTGGTTTATCCGTCTCCTTTCTCCTGGGGAGCAGGTGGCAGGTCTCGATGGTGTTGAGGTCCAGGAAAATCCCTTTAGACGTGAGAAATGATTCCATTTGATGTTCCAGAGATTCTACACCACTCTTGGTTTCAGCAGCGCTGGCGTAGCTACCTACGCCAGCGCTGCATTAGCAATGCTAGCTCCAACTGCATTTAGCTTTGCCCGAGGTTTGATCGGTACTCCAGTGAGAATGACATTATTCATCCTTATTTGTTGTTCCACATTGTCCAGTCTTTTCTCCAGAATGTCGACGCGGTTTTCTCGTTGCTCGTTTTGAGCCCGAAATCTTCGGAACTCTTCCATCAGTTTAATCAGTGGAGCTAGCTTAGCATTCACTTGTTCCATAAAGGGATACAGCGTAGCTTTGATATCATCAACAATCTTTTTAAGGTCTTCGTATTCCTGGGATTTCTTGGGGGCCATGGTCAGCTCTCTTTTTTTGGAGAAAATCAACTTTTTAAGTCATTTGAAGACAGTTGTATAGCCGCAGAGAGCCACACACATCTGCGTTGTAACCCGGAAGCTCCTTCTAATTGTAACGTTCCAAATGTTTGGAAGCTCATTTGTTTGATTTATGATTTATTAATGTTTTATCTATTGATGGGTGGTTTGCAGGATCTTTGCAGCAAGTTGATGAAGACATCGGTGTCCCTGCAGCTGTTCACTACAAGCCTTTCTTCCTCCACGAAAGACCAGATCTCAGTGTGACGCCTCCGTCTGAGGAGAAGCACTTTTTCGCATTTTCAACGTTCTAATGTTTTTATAACAGACTATTTTCATTTATCTTTGTTGTTTTAAGTTGAAACGGGACATTTCATCAGGACGATGGGGCGTATACAGTTTACACATTGGTCTTCTGCGCATGACAGGTTTATGACGTAATGAGACAAAAGACTTCTGGGTATGAGAATGAAAAAGGAATATAAAGCAGCTGTCCTTTACACCCAAACGTGTCTCTGAGCTCCTTATTTTACAAATGAAACTCAGCTTTACCGACACTGAACCCCGGAAAGCTGGCTACACTGACAATAATCTGATTTTGAGTCGCCATAAGGTTCAGAATTTCTTTGTTTTTGAAACCTATTAGGAAATAAAGCTTCACAAAATGGTACACATTTTTCATCTTCAAGCCAGGCTTCGATGAACAGACGACTTTGGTGTTTTTTCCTTGTTAATCTATGAGATAAAATCTCGTAAATTTACGAGTTTCTTTCTTGTAAATATACGTCTTAAATTTTCGTAGATTAACAGTTATGACTTTTTTTCTCGTAAATTTATGACTTAAAAGTAGTAATAAAAATTAAAACCTTAATCATTAAAACCTTAATCAAAACAAAAAAAGTCATTTATGCAGGCACAAAAATAGTTTCCTCGCCACATTTTTTTAAATACCTTCATCTTAAATTAAAACTACAAAGGGGAAAAGGTTCCTAGCGATGTGCAAACCTGCAGGCCATTTACACATTTTTTTTCAGTATGATGACAAATATAACTTGTTACCAACCCACTTTGTACTGTTTTTAATTGGATGCGTCAGATGTTCAGATGGTCCTGGAAGGCAGATCCACAGCCTTTACCTGGAATCAGACCTAAAAATAAACCAAGAACAAAAAAAAAGTTTAAAAGAAACCAACAGACGTGTTTTGCCAGAAACGGAAAACGGGTTTTGCTATTATGTTGCATTAAAGTGTATAATGAGAGAACAGGTCTGAAACGATCCTTAAACAGGTTTCAATTCTGTGCCTTTACTGGTATGAGTCCCATGTAAAAGCCCCATGTAATCCCAGTGTTAAACACTTAAATGTGTTTATCCAAGATTTAAAAAAATCTGATTGCTTTTCTGCAGCCCAAATGTTGGAATATGAAAACGTGTCACATCTATCCTTGTGTGCAGCAGCTGGATGATTTCCTTCCCTTCTGATGTGTAGTGATTTTGAGGGTTAGGCACCTCGATTCCTTCCTGTGCTCTCAGGGTAGGATTACTACATAACAGGATGGAAGTTCTCAAAGTCCTCATCCTGCCAAGTTCAATCCTCCTCTCTTACAAGACACATTCTGCTAAATGTTGCTCATGTCGCACCTTCCAGGCTCCAGATAAGAACCAAAAAGGTTGTGTTTGTTTGTGATGCTGTGGCAGTCATTAAACAGATTCTGTTGGCTTCGGATTTGATGCTCACCTCAGGTCACATAGGGAGTAATTTCCTGTCTGATCAGACGAACATGCTGTACTGGCTTGAGCTTGCTTCTTTTCATAATAGGGATCTCCATCTACTTATTGGCTCATGCTTGTGGCTTTACACAAGACTTCAGGGAATGCAGCATAAATTGACTCTGACAGCAGACGTCATACACAGTCTGGCTGAAATCCATAATTTTACTTGCAGGCAAAAAAAAAAAATTTTTCGTTGCGGTTTTTATTTATTTATTATTTTTTTTGCTTCAAGAAAGAAAGACATAATTATTTAAATGGCTTGATATTTCCTTATCGGTCAGAACAGGATGCTGTAACTCGTCTCATTTTATTCTTCTACCTTTTTTAACATGTTCTTGGTGAGTCTAATTTTTTTCCTATTTTTTCTGAAGTGCAAGTTATTCAAGTTATAAACTGGCCAATCAGAGGCCTCATTAAAACATTTATTTCCAACAAACTTACTCCCGATTGGGGACAGTAGCTGCCATAGAAAAGTTGACTCAGACTGACTTGGACCATGTCATCTGTTATCTTCTATCTCCAGCATGGCGGTTTTCATTTCACATTAAATTGGTGACCAAATTGACTTAAATTCACTGGAACTGAAAGTAAGTAATGTCTTATAAAGGGAATGGTACAAATGCAGTAATGCTCTGGACATCTCCATCCATCTTCTAAACCCGTATTGTCCCTTTCGGGGTCACGGGGCTGCCAGAGCCTATCCCGGCCAATCGTGGGCTATCTGTCGCAGGGCCACAATCACACACCCATGGCTATACCTAATCTTGCTCAAGTCACTGAGTTTGTAAATGCTGAAAACATGCTTGATTATACATAATACTATATCCAGTCAATTTCAAAATCAGTGTCTATGTTTTGATAAAATGTAATGTTGAAGATATTATTGCAGTAAAAACAAAAAATATTAATCGTATCCTGTTAACCCTTGTGCTATCTTAGGCACTTTAACGTTGGGAGTTGGGTCATCTAGACCCACTAGACAGTGCTCTGAACCTTTTTTCTTCAATGATTTGTGATCTTCACTGGTGCCCATGGATTGCATGAAATCTTTCCACCTTTATCCACCTTTGTCATGGTAGTGAGAACACGTCAATGTAAGGGTGGGGTCATTGAAGATAGCACAAGGGTTAATATTGTGAGCTGACGAAAATCAAATTTGAAATTTCAAATTCATTTTTGGATAACAGATATGTGGTAACATATAAATTGACTTAAATTATGACCTTTTCCTGTCCTTAAATCGGGCCTACAGTGTTTTTTTCTTGTTTTGCATGTAAAATGACTAATTTTTAAATTTACAAAATAAGTGATAAAAGGTAATGCATATTTTTCCTAAAACAAGTTTAATAATCTTACACATGCTGTTGTTTTGTTTAAAATCAAGATTGATAAGATTTTACTAGTTTTAAGACTAATAATCTTAGGTAGATTGACAAAATTTGCAGTGTACACACTTTCATTCACACCTAGAGACAATTTAGAGTAACTTATGAAGCTTGTGTTAAGACGGTGGGAGGAAGCTCTGGTCATGTGGTCTTTTATTTTGGAATATCCTTTTGCGTATGTCTGAACTCCTAACTGGTATACGTAAATGAATGGAGGCTACAGTTTTAAGGTATTTCTTTGGTGAGTACAATTATTTAAATGAGGTATGTTTACTGTTTTATTTAAATTCAGCAAATTTAGTCAAATCTAAAAAGATCAACACTTTTATTTTTAACCCTTGTGCTATCTTATGACCCCCCCTTAGGTTGACGTGTTCTCCCTACCATGACAAAGGTGGATAAAGGTGGAAAGATTTCATGTAATCCATGGACACCAGTGAGGTTCACAAATCATTGAAGAAAAAAGGTTCAGCGCACTGTCTAGTGGGTCTAGATGACCCAACTCCCAATGTTAAAGTGCTTAGGATAGCACAATGGTTACAAGCAGAATTTACAACTCACCTTAATTACCATTTTAAAGATAAATGCTACAGTGCAATAGTTAGGGATTTAAATTCTTAAATTGTGTTGTTTTATTCTGATTAAATTCAATTTATTTCTTGTTCTTGTAACCTCTTTCCTTCCCTTCTCAAAAGGTCTTGTCTTTTGCCAGGCCACAACTGTAAATAAGAATGTTCTTAATCTGTCCTGCCTGGATAAACAAAGATTTAATAAAAACAAAATAAAAATCAAGGATAAACAAAAAAATATAAAATCTAAAAATTTAACATTCTACCCTCTACCCTGACAGGTGATGCTTTCTCCAGAACTTGTTTTATATCTATCTCAAAAAAGTCCTTCAAATCTGTCTTACTACCTTATTTAGAGATAAATTAAAGTGCTATTGCTCTCTTTTTGACCAATAAAAAAGGCTTCAATGTGACATTTATAGTTACCTGGATCATTTTCTATGTTGTCTTTTTCTTATAAAATAATTAAATAATTTTTAAAGGTATTATTCATCATTTTAATTACCGGTAGCTTTTCATGAGAAATTCCCATTGACCTCCCATACTGCAGTCTCCCTGACTTGTATTATAACCATAGCTTTTGATTCACAAACTAAGTCAGTACTTACTTCTGCTTTATCCAGCACTAATTTGATCTTCTGATGAATGTAGGTCGACATGCAAAAAAAAATAAAAAACTACTATGCAGGAGGAGAAGCTTTAAAATAAAAAATAGACATCAACGAGTTAGTTAAAGGTGACTTTTCCGGCCCGCTTTAGTTGCTCCTGAGGGCAAAACAGACGTTTTAAGACACAAATGTCCTGGTGTACCAGTGCATCAGAACAGTGAGTTGTAATGTGTGAAAAATAATCTTATTTTCTAACAAGAAATGTATACAAATATATTCAAAAGAAATTAAGTTTATCCTTAAATGCAGACCGGTTTAAATAAATATATTCTTTGTGTGTCTGAAGTTTCATAACCTTCCCTTTTTTCCCTCTCTGTCTTATCTTGTCATGTGTGATGTCAGTGTTTTGTTTTGCAGAGCAGGAAGCTGTTAAAAAACAGTTTTAAACGGAGTCAAACCAGATTATGTTTTATCTTTTTCTGTTTTATTGACTGAACTGAAATTGTAACAGTAAAATCTGCAAAACAACAGGCCTTCTCCTTTTGCTCAGCTGCTGGACAGGAGAAGCAAAAAAAAAAAACACATGTTAAAGATGTGACATAGTAAAGAGAAGCTTTACATGCGTGTATATCTGCATTTCATTAACCCTTTGTGACACTCATTCCCATCTTTTTTCTTGTGAGGATAGTTTCCATACTTAACAAAGCTTCTGCATTCTTAAAAACAAATCATTTAATATGATATATTAAAAGTTAAATAAAAAAAAAGGTATAATAGTTATGTCAGTGGTTCCCAAACTGGAAACCCCGCAATACCCCCCTAGGGGGGGCGCGGGGTATTGCAGGGGGGCGCAGCAGAGTTTAGAAACAAAGGATTTGTTTGTGTCAGTGTGGGGGGGCTCGAAAATATTCTAATCTTCAGAAAGGGGGGCCCTGCAGAAAAGGTTTGGGAACCACTGAGTTATGTAATGTATAAATGGCGTATACTTAGATAGCGCTTTCTACCCCCTTTTTGAAGGCCCAAAGCGCTTTACAGTCACAGTCCCATTCACCCAGTCACACACACATTCACACACTGGTGGCGGCTCTGCTGCCGATCACTGGTGCCAACCTCCCACCAGAGGCAAGGTGGGGTTCAGTGTCTTGCCCAAGGACACTTCGACACATGGGCGTGCAGGGTGGGAATTGAGCCTGCAATCTTATGATCATGGGTCGACCGCCCTATCGCTCCACCAACGGCCGACCACTTATAATAGGGGTGGGATTATATACAGTAGCTTCACGTCCTCCCACTCCTTTGTAAGCAGTGAAACTGTTTTTGTCAAGCTTTATATTTCATGGATTCTTTGTTGTGTTGTATCTGTAAGATTTATGATTAAAAGTAATTATAATTGCAGCATTTACAGGTGTATGTGGATGAATATGTATGTGTGTGCATCTCTTTTACTTTCAATTTTTTGTTTTCCAATCAAAGTGACTAATCATCTTAAGTCTGACATGTATGTGTAGAAATGTGTGTTTCTCTCATTTTTTCTTCTTTTGTACTTTTATTGTTTTGATTGCTTTAAATAAGTCAATTTCAAATACAAATTATTTCACTTTTGATTAAATAATCCCTTTTACAAAAGAGTTGCATAATGCAGATGATAAAATGAAAACTTTCTCCGTTATCTGACCTGTTTCAAATAAAGACAATAGAGTCAGGAGTTTGAATCCTTTTTTAAATAAAACTGCTTACTTCTACTTTAAAAAACAAAAGTTTCACAACATGCTTATGTAGAGGGAAACCTTTGGGGAAAAACTGATGAAAATTATTTTTAAAAATTTAAACAAAAGTTGCTGTTAGTATATCTGATATAGAGTCTTTTTGTAGTTTACTCAGTCAGAAAGTTGAAAAAGAAAAACTGTGGTGTGTCGAAGGAGAAATATACAGTCAGGACCATAAATATTTGGACAGAGACGAATTATTTCTAATTTAGTTTCTGTACATTACCACAGTAAATTTTAAATAAAAAAACTCAGATGCCATTGAAGTGCAGATTTTCAGCTTTTATTCCATGGGTTGAACAAAAAGATTGCATAAAAATGTGAAAAACTAAAGCATTTTTTAAACACCATCCCTTCATTTCATGGGCTCTTAAGTAATTGAACAATTGATTTCTATACTATTGCATGGGCAGGTGTGGGCAATTCACTTGTTACGTCATTATGAGTGAAGCAGATAAAAGGCCTGGAGTTGATTAGAGGACTCGTGCTGCATTTTGAAGATTTTGCTGTAAACAGACAACATGCGGTCAAAGGAGCTCTCCATGCAGGTGAAAGGAGCCATCATTCAGCTGAGAAAACAGAAAAAATAACATGCCAGAAATTGCTACAGTATTAGGAGTGGCAAAATAAACAGTGTGGTCCATCCTGAGAAAGAAAGAAAGCACTGGTGAACTCAGCAAAGCAAAAAGACCTGGACGTCCACAGAAGACAACAGTGGTGGATGATGGCAGAATCATTTCCATGGTGAAGAGGAACCCGTTCACAACAGCCAACCAAGTGAACAACACTCTCCAGGAGGTAGGCATATCAATATCCACGTCTACCATAAAAAGAAGACTGCATGAAAGTAGATACAGAGGGTACACTGCAAGATGCAAGCCACTCATGAGCCTCAAGAATAGAAAGGCTAGATTGGACTTTGCTAAAAAATATCTCAAAAAGCCAGCACAGTTCTGGAAAAACATTCTTTGGACAGATGAAACCAAAATCAACCTCTACCAGAATGATGGCAAGAGAAAAGTATGGAGAAAGCGTAGAGAAGCTCATGATCCAAAGCACACATCATCAGTAAAACACGGTGGAGGCAGTGTGATGGTCTGGGCGTGCATGGCTGCTAGTGGCACTGAGACACTAGTGTTTATTGATGACGTGACACAGGACAGAAGCAGCCCAATGAATTCTGAGGTGTTCAGAGACAGACTGCGCAGATCCAGGTGAATGCAGCCAAACTGATTGGGCGGCGTTTCATAATACAGATGGACAACGACCTCAAACATACAACTCAAAGCAACTCAGGAGTTTATTAAAGCAAAGAAGTGGAATATTCTTGAATGGCCAAGTCAGTCACCTGATCTTAACCCAATTTAGCAGCATTTCACTTGTTGAAGACTAAACTTCAGACAGAAATGCCCACAAACAAACAGCGACTGAAAGCCGCTGCAGTAAAGGCCTGGCAGAACTCATGAACATCTGGTGATGTCCATGAGTTCAAGACTATAGTCTGTCATTGCCAACAAAGGGTTTTTAACCAAATATTAGTAATGACCATTTTGTTTTCAGTTATTTGATTTGTCCAATTACTTATGAGCCCATGAAATGAAGGGATTGTGTTTAAAAAATGCTTTAGTTTTTCACATTTTTATGCAATCTTTTTGTTCAACCCATGGAATAAAATCTGAAAGTCTGCACTTCAATGGCATTTGAGTTGTTTTATTTAAAATAAATGTACAGAAACAAAATTAGAAATAATGTGTCTCTGTCCAAATATTTATTGTCCTGACTCTAAGTGTGCAGAAATCTTACAGGCAGAAGCAGCACACAACAGTCAGACTGCTTTGTCGACTTTTACAAAGGAAGTCAAACACTTCTCGGACCCTATCAGTGGACTCTTATTAGCTGTTAATGGCTGCAGAGAGACATCTTTGTTTTCCCATTACCTTTTCCTGTCTTTCCCGCCACAGCATTAACAGAAAACTGACTGAAAACTCAATAAATAACATAACAAAAGAGGTTTGTTCTTAACGAACACAAAGAGAGACCATTAAGGATAAATTGAAAAACCTCTCCCCCAATATAGATGAGCTTTTAGTGGATAAATAACACTGACTGTCTTATTGCAATTGTTTAGAGTCTGCCACCGCGGGAATATGAAACACATTAATGTGATAGACGTGCTTCACATAGAAAGGAAAGACTGCTCTATGCTGCCCAGTTTGACCCTGAATCAGGGACAACCTCAAACACATTTACAAGAAACAAAGCAGTCAGAACGGAAGCCTGGAGATTCAGTCACAATTCCTTCAAGAAATCTGCCAGTGGGGTTTGTTTTAAGCAAAAAGCACAACTACAACAACTGCAATGAGGCTGGGCTGATTGTAACGGATCCTGCGATCTGAATCTGAGGAAAACAAGGCATGCACAGGATAGGTGTTAACTTTCATAACATCCTTTGGTGGGTTTCAGCCAACAACCAAAAATAAAACCAACAAAAAAAATAGGGAATGTTCAAAGAGTCGCTGCCAATAGAACCATTATTTACAGCCATAGAGGTGCAAAAACTGGACTGAGAGAAACAGAGTAGTAAGCAGGATCATGCTTCAACCACGGGAAAACAAAATCAACAGCTTGACACATTAACTTGATCATAAGACTGAAGCTGTTACGAGTTTTGTGATTCAAAGTTCTAGAAACAGAAAGGCGTGAGCCAACATAAAAAAAACACAGATTACACTTTGCAGCGAAATGTAGTGACATCTTTCTGATGTACTTCTTCTGATGTCTAATAGAATCGATGCTGAACTGTTTCAATTCTCAAGGCAAGGTGGAAACCATACCCATTACCTTCTAATCAAAGGTTGACAGCTTTAACGCTGCACCACAGCCAAATGAACAATCGTAGGTCCAGTAATAAGTGAATGTTATTTTTGATGAGTATCATATGATTTCAAATGCATCTCATACATGGTCCACAAATTGATATATAAAAATTTCACAAACTTTGTGGTGATACAAAACAATCCTAATATTTTACCTAAATGGAGTCTATATAGATTTTTAATATTCATTTGGTATTTCAAACCATGAATAGTATCCCTTTAACAGAGAAACTCTTTTTTCTTAATGGCACATTTAATTTTAATTAACAAAAACAAAATGTCTTTGACTGACATAAAAGTTTCAAACATTAAAACCTGGCATTTTTGGGCCCTTTAGTCTGATTTGGTCTTTGTAGTTATGTAAAAACAAGTGTCATATTAATGTGTTCAGGTATTGTTTGAAGTGCTGTAAAAAAAAGGTTATGTGTTTAGTGCACAAAACAAACATCCCTCACTCTGGTTCCTCTTCAGCCAATCATAACTGACTCGACTTGGTAGAAGCGTGCTTGTGATTGTACATCTTTTTGCTTGTGTGACAGAGCTAAAAATAAATAAAAAGTAGCGGCAAATTTATTTCAGGTTTTTCCTTTAATGTGTAAGCTTTATTGTTTTTGTTATTTTGTTCTGGAAAACTGAAAATGTTGCCTGCTTATGTTGCCTTGGGAGGCTACACCCCTGTACTATCAGAGCCCAGAGAGCTGCATAGGGTAGTCACATTTTTTATTTTGTGCATTTTCCCCACGGTAGGAAACTTATTTTGGCTAGCTAACAGGTGCAGATCTAGCACATGTTGTGAAAAAGCAGACATTTTATGAAGCTATTTTGATTTTTTTTTTTTTAGGTAGCTGGGTGTGCTATTTTCTGTAAAAATGTATTTTTCTTTCATGCCTGTCAGGCCCTAGTAAAGGGTTAAACTCTACCCAGTGTTGTGAGTTTCTGCATAGATGAAAGGGAAGAGTGTGCATCCATAACACTTATATCTCATAGAAAAAGGCAAAGAAACTCAACAGGAAGAGACACTAAATACATTTGCCAGAAACAGATTATTAACTTCCAGACCGATTTTTATACCTTTAAACCAACATGATCGTGTTTGCATCTGTGGTTTTCAGTTGATACTGCTGTTCCTCTCAGTACTATTTTTTGTGACATGCATCTGTATCCTTTACATTCCTAGTTATTAGCAAGCAGTTCAGATAATATTTTAGGTGCTGAAATTGAACTGTTTTCAATAACACTGTAAGACTGGAAGGCATAAAGAAAGTCTTCTCTGATTAACTGGGACATAATTTAGCTAATGTTTTATGCAAATGCCTCCGCTGACGCATCTGGGCTGGGCTCGGTCTCAAACCAGCAACTTGATGCTGGTAAGTCCAGTGTAAGACCTAATGCTGCAAGGTCAGTAGGCTATAGGTTATTTTATATAGTATGACATGTTTGCAACAGTTCACATACATTTCTGGATGAGCAATTTCACTTGAACCTTTTCTGTCCTAACGATGTACTTTAAGTGCAGTGATTAAAGAAAGATGGTGGTTCCTCTTTGTGTTATCTTCATAAACCATCACTTTATGAATATATAGAAGAATATGAGAATGTTGATGGCAAAGACCAATAAAAAACTTTATAAGCAGGCCCGGATTCAGTCATCCCTACTATAGGGTGTAGGTAGAGTATCGGGGTGCACAGATTCTGGGGTGTCATATTACTCCAAGCCCCCTAAAATGCATGGAAATCCATGATATCATCATATCAGTTGATCTATCAATATATGTATCTTCTCTTTCGATCTATTTGATATGTCTTCTATGGGGCGACAGTGGTGGGACAGTCAACCTCTGACTGGAAAATAACAGGCCGGGTTCCTGCCCTGCAAACCCATCTGTCGAAGTGTCTTTGGAAAAGACACCAAACCCCATGTTGCTCCTGGTGGCTATAGGTTGAAGCCAGTGTTCGGCAGCAGAGCCACCATCAGTGTGTGAATGTGTGTGCGTGTGCATAAATGAATGGGACTGTGACCGGAAATCCATTTGAGCCTTCTTAAGGCAGAAAACCACTATATAAGTACGCCATTTACTATTTTATGTCAAATGCTCTTCCTGACACCATCTTTCTATGTCTGTCCATCTGTTCTTCCATCCTTATGGTTTTCTTTTTTTGTCTCTTATTTTATTTATTTTTTGTATTTTTGTTCCTTCTTTAATTATTTTTTTTATTTCTTTAATTAAATGTGGATTTTTGCATGCCATAACATTTAAGGGGGTATTGCCCTTCCTTGCCCATGCTTATATCCGGCCTTGCTTATATCATTGATTAAAATCGTAATTTTTTTAAAAAATTTTGCTTTTACTTTCATCTAATGAACCAAACATATGTTGAGCGCTGAGTGGAGGTAAGCAGGGTTAACAGAGCAGCTGCTGTAATGATAAAGCAGGGCTGACAAGGGCTAGGAGCCATCAGAGGAGGAAGAGGGCTCATTTACTCGCATTCTTAACGCCACGCGTCTCTCAGGGGTTGGGTTATTTATATGTTTGAAATAGAACTTAACTTCTTCAAGCCAATCAAAAATGTTGATTTTTGATTGGTCTTTTAAGACAACACAAGGGAATGCATTTAAAAATAAATATGCTCCAGGTGAATCAGCCAACCAGAGAGCAGGTTAGACCAAACGTTAAACTGAGAATACAGGACACGTACTAGAGACAAGTCCATGAAAATGAGTATTTGGGCTGTATTTGGAAAGATGAACTTTTTTACATTGTTCTAACTAAATTATTTAGTTCGGTGAAAATAAATAAAAAATTTTGAGTTCATTCAACTTAACACGTAGTTGTCTGACATAGTTATTTTACTTTCAATTAACTTAATTCAATTAAGTTGGTGTAACTTTGGTGTGAATGCGTCATGACGTCAAGGCAGCGCAAGGAATTATGGGATACCATTTTCTTTGCCCATCTGGGCAGATTGGCGTTTAAGTGTGAGTTTTTGTCCATGTGTTTTGCGGTCTAGCTGTTTTACTCTGTTTTAACTAGTAATTTAAACTGTTATATTTTTTTATTACGGCAACATGAGTTAGAGTTTGGTAGAGGATGATGACCAACCCCCTTGTGCGGAAAAAATCGTATGTCCCAATATTAAAGGTCAGAGGTCACAACATGTGAGTTCTTGCACTGTAATACGAGACATTGCTGGGTCGTTCATGTCTTTGATATGAAAATGACAAGGCCCATTGGTTGAAACTTTATAAAAATGTGTCAATTTAAATTGTAGAAACAAAATGTAATTTTTTTTAAGTTAGATCAACTTATCAAATTAAGTTTGATAGCCATAGAAAATTAAGTTGAATAAACTTAATTCAATTAGGTGTTAGCAATTGAAGTGATTCAATTAAGTTGGATCAAATTTTTTCTTTTTAGAGTGAAGATGCATAAGACTGTTTCTGTTGGAATGCTTTGATGCATTTACACCTTTGAGTTCTTCCAGGTATGCCTGAAAGAGCTGGAATGGCTGAAATCTATCATCTTTTTTACACACTGACAACTATGTTTAGCTTAATGGTAATAAAGTTTTAAGGTTTTAATATGAATTTAATTTAAAAACAAAAATCAAAGTTTTAATGTAAATAGTGGTCCCAGGACGGCTATTGAATTTTTTTTAAGTCAGGTTAGGCTTATTTGTAAATCATCATTTTTCCCTAAAATAAGTTGTATTTTTGACATCCCTGTGTTTGCAGAAATCTCCATTTGCAAAAACTGTATGTCGCCCTGACCAAAAAAGCACCTTCATGGTTCTTTCTTAAGTTTTTTTTTTTTTTTTAAGTCATTTCTCTTTTACTTGTGCTTGTTTTGTGTATTTTATCATGAGTGGCTTATTTATTTACTTTTTGCATTGGTGTTTTTGCATCCTTGTTTCTTTTAATGTACAGCACCTTGAGCTTTTTCTTTACATGAGAGGTGCTATAAAAATAAAATTAATTTGAATTTGAACTCTCCCAGGAAGATAATTAAAGGTTCAGCTTCAAAATGCTGTGTTGATTGAAAGAAAAAGCATGCTGTGCTAAACTACTTAAACCCTTTTCGTGCTGTAAAAGTTCACAAGAGATTCTTAAAAAAGCTTTGAGTTAGAAACTTTCTGATGTTGACGTACAGGTCTTTTTAATATTGTTTATCCCTTTAACAGCTTCAACACGGGAGTGGTCCCCAACGACAGGAACTAACACGCGCACTTCGAACGATCTTAACTCTTTCAACTGACTCCGCAAGTAACATAATTCTAACGCATCCTGAAGCAGAGAAAAGCAGTTTTTGTGCTGATATGCAACACTACAGTGAAGTAATAAAGCTAGAAAGCACAAAACTGTTTTTCTCAGCTCCAAAATCTGTTAGAGTAACATTACTTGGGTAGATGGTTAAAGAGTTATGGTAAATCAAAGAGCGTCAACACTGGTGCTAAAGCTGAGCTGTTAAAGGGTTAAGAATAACTAAGCAGTGCAAGTCGTCTTTGTCTTTCAGCTGCTTCCTTTAGGGGCTGCATGTCACAGCAAATCCTTTGCTTCCATCTAACCCCCTCTTTCCATCCTCCTCACTTACATCAACCATTCTCATGTCCCCCTTCATTACATCCATAAACCTCTTCCTTCCTGGAAGCTCCAACCTCAGCATCCTGTTGCCAACATCATCACTCCTCTCAATGTGTCCAAACCATCTCAGTCTGCTTCCCTGCATTTATCTTCAAAGCATGATCTGTTGCTGTGATAGATTCATTTCTGATCCTATCTATACTCATCACTCCCAAAAAGGACCTCAACATCTTCAGCTCTGCCTCCTCCAGCTCTGCCTCCTGTCGTTCTTTCAGGGCTTTCTAGATGTCACTTTTGTTTCCTGCTCCACATCAGCTGATTCAAATGACTGTGCCTCACAATCTGAGCTTAATCATGTGTGCTGAAGCTGGAGGCCAGTAAAACATCAAAAGCATCTTACTAATCTCCAGGATGGAGAACCACTGTTTTAAAGAAGTACCAAATAGAAGAGCCTCTGCGTGTAGATTTCCTTCAGTTTACTGAATCACAAGGAATTTATTCCTGAAATCATTGAACACTTTTTTTGGAAAATAAGGAAAAAATGAACCAAAGCATCATGGATGAGAGAAATTACTGTATGTAGCATTGATGACATCACAAGCCTTTTATCAACCCGGAGTGTTTAGATTCTTTCAACTACTGTAAAACCATTTTAAAAAAATTAACGTTGTTGTTGTTCACTTTTCGGTTTATCCCATGAAGGGTCTGCTCAGCAAATCAGCTTTCACCGATTTGGACAGGTGGTTTTGCAGAGTTTTTTTTTTTTTAACGCCAGATGCCCTTCCTAACACATTTCTGTACGTAAATCAGCTCACTTTATGTTAGTGAAGTGTTGCATACTGGGGCAAAGCCGATATGAAAAGTTAACTTTCTTCATATCAGAAACCGTTGATTCATGTTGATTACGTAAACACACCAAGAATTACTATGCCAAAGAGCGTGTGCTACTTACCGTTGACATATCTGGTGTTAAATGATTAAACAGAAGTGATGGGATGGAGGTCAGAAGTCTGTGAATAAAAAAGGTATTTTTCATTACTAGTATATTTTGGTGCAGGGATGTCCATCAATAGAAAGTATTTTTTGAAGTTTTTCTTCTAATCAAAGGTCACAGAGAAACTAACTTTACAGTTCTACAAAAGTTGCAGTAGTGAGATCAACAAAACTCCTGTGACTGATCACTAAAACCTCACCCATTAAAACCTATGGCTTTATAGAAATCTATACATTTCCGGTAAATGAGGAATCTTTCGATCCGTTCTTAAAAAAAAAACATATGCACACAAGTTAAAAACAGAATGCTAATCACCTGCAAATCATCACTGCTGCATGATGCAAAAATGTGCAGAAACTGATGCAACTTTAATCTCGTCTTGAAACGGAGGGCGTCTGTTAACTGGGGGCTGCTGCATTCTGACATTTTCCTTATGATCAAACAAAGGCCTTTGAATTATGATCCCGATGCTGATTATGATTACTGCATCATAAATGTTTCCAGCTTTAACCTGGAGAATCTTGAGAATCTTTGAAATGTCTGACAAAAAAGGCTTTTCAAATCCATGTGATCTTTTTTGGGATCATTAGTGCGGCTGCAGCAGCGCAAAAAAAAAAAGTTCCTTCTAATGGAAAACCATTTCCTTCTTTCTCACTCTTCATGTCTAATCTTTTTTCAACTGTTCCTTAATAAAAAAAAAAAAAAATCTTTAAAAAAATCCCACATTCTTCTGTTTGTCACCTTTTGCTGGAATGACTGAACATGCTGTTTGCTCATTTGAAAAAAATAGGATCACACAGATTGGTTGATGTGATACTAAGAGTAGCATCTTTGATTTAAATAAAAAATGTCCAAAATATGTTTCTCCTGTTTGATCAGAATCAAAAGTGTATCATTTAATGAGCACACCACTTGAACAACACCACCAGCAGCACCAAATAATTGCCCTAAATCCAGTTTGTACAGTGAGAAAAACATCAAACTATAACGTAAGCATGGCACAATATGAAAGTGTCATTGGAAGACTACAAATGAAAATGTTGTTGGTGCGTGGCAAAGGTTTTCCTAGAGTTGTACAGTGGTTGTTTCTGCTGATTTTTTTCATCGTGACATTTCTTTTGTCTTACAAACATTATTTGATTTAAAAACAAATATACAACAAATATACTGTTTAACCCTTGTGCTATCTTAGATGACCCCACCCTTACATTGACATGTTCTCCCTACCATGACAAAGGTGGATAAAGGTGGAAAGATTATATGTAATCCATTAACACCAGTGGGGTTCACAAATCATTGAAGAAAAAAGGTTCAGAGCACTGTCTAGTGGGTCTAGATGACCCAACTCCCAACGTTAAAGTGCCTAGGATAGCACAAGGGTTAATAACAATGTTCCATTAGAAAAGGCATTGCTTTAGTAAAGATGCGTCAAATGAAAAGAGGAAAACAATTATTTATTTAAAATATGTTGTGTATTCGCAAAAAAAATATATATATATATATATATAAAAATACGAAAAAAGCTGCAAGTGGAAATGCAAAGAGTTGAACTAAATGTAGATTAATAGTGTTTTTATAGCTTTAAAGCCAAAAGCACTATACAGTTACATGATGCACACACTTATGGTGACAGCACTGCTAAGTGCTAGCAGGCTGCCAGGAGAAATTTTGGGTTGTGTCTTTGAAAGGGGCCCTACGAGACAAACAGTAGCCACAACTGTGGCAGTATCAGAGGTCAATCTCTGCTTATGTTTCACAGCAATCTGTCAGAAACTGGTGGTGCAGTACCAAAAATGCAGGAGACAAGGCCTGGTGGCAGAAGCGTGAACATTTACTAAATAACCTTAGATATGCCAAAACCCATGAAGAGAGAAAAACAAAGCAAATGATCTGACAATGAAGATCTGAAAAGGAGACACTGATATAGGCGGAGGACAATTAACAGAAATGAGGACAGCTGTGAATGATTATTAGTTTGAACCAGGAGTGACTGTCACAGTCAACTCAAAACATGACTAAAAACATCACAGAAAAACTAAACTAGAGTGCACAATCTTCACACAACCCCAGAGAAGAAGGACCCAAGTCAGTTGAATAACCTCAAACAATCTTAATAATTGCTAAATTCCAAATTAGCAAAAATGTATACAGAAAAATAAAACTGTTAGTGAAAATTAGGATAAATAATCGTCCATCCATTTTCTTAATCCACTCTATCCCTGATGGGGTCACGGAGTTGGGGGCCACATAAAATGACATGGAGGGCCACATTTGGCCCCCGAGCCTTGAGTTTGACATATGTGGCTTAAAGCAACTATCATCTTCATTAACGAAAACAGACATTGATTTAATAACTAATGGAACTAAGCCGATATGATATTAGCCGTTACAGTAAAAAAAGACTAAATATTGTGAATGGTTGGAAATTCTTAATAGTTAAATTTCCTGCTGCAATAGGAGTGATTTGTTTAATTGTTTGCAGATAAGCAACAATCAAACAAATTAAAAGGCAAAAAAATATTTTGTAACAGCAATCAATCCAAAGAAACTGAATGAATGACCTGTTTAGAATAAATTTCATTTAAAATGATTGGTTTCAATGCTACATCTGTAAACTATTTATTTGGTAATTTGAAACCAGCGCACTCCACATTTGTTGATTTTTATTCACAGTCCTCACAGGGGGGTAAAGAATGAATCTAAAGGTTTAGTATCATGATTGCTTCACACCTCTGAGGAGTTTTATCTCATTTCTTGATACTTTAATTACAGATTTATTCACTGGTGACTAGTAAGGCAGTGGAGTATGAGCTCACACTTAATAAAAGGTAAATAAACCTTGGTCTCCCAGATGTATGTCATCAGAGCAGCTGAGCCCAGCATTAAAGCATATTAAATCCATATTTTAGTGAGCTGCAACTCTGGAACGTGATAGCTACTAATAAAAACAGTTGTTTCTGCTGTGTATCACAGAGAGCATACAGCTCATTATTTTAGACATATCTAGAACAATTTGATGTTCTCATTTTATTGTTTAGAACTAAGATTCCTTACAAGAATATCTACATTTAGCAGTGATTTGTTCTGTGAAAAAGAGATCCAGGCAGTTGTCTGTAAGTGACAATGAAAGTGTATTGATGTTTCAATTTCTTCTGAAGTCTGATTTATCTATTAATTTATCTATTAAACTCTTTGTAAGTTGACTTAGCAAACTAGTTCCAGCCTGAACAAAAAAGTGGCAAAGATTTTTATCCCTTGTTGATATGGTCACCTAATAGAAAAGAAAGTGTCATGGTGGCCTCTGTCAGTGCTCCTCCCCTCTCTCTGTGCACCTGAGGATTGGAACCAGCTGTGGACACTCTGCTCATCACCTCTCTGCTTTCATAAGGAGAACCAGCCCAGCAATCATCGCCAGTCCGTTGCCTACCTCGGTGCATGTCTGAACCTCAGTTCTTGCTCTCATTCATGTTCTGGGGCCTCATTTATAAACGTTGCGTACACACAAAAGAAGGCGTACGCCACTCTCTACGCAATAGTTGAGATTTATAAAAAGCAAACTTGACGGGAAAATGTGCGGTCCTTCACGCAAGCTCTGACCCAGGCGTACGCACAAAAACGGGTGAAATGAGAAACAGCGACACCGTCGGCAGATGGAAGAAACACGTGAAAGTGAAAATGACAATACTGCCTCTCAGAAATAACATGAATACTTCACAAAGCAAGTCTTACAATTAACAGCCTACACCAACACCAGTTTGATCGATCAGCAGTGAAACACACAAAAAACGGAAATTACAACAGAAATTCAAATGAACACATATTTGCAGAAAGAAAAGTGAAATATGTTCTGCAATATTGGCATGTTGTGCAATTCATCCTCATAAATAATATAGTTAACAGAATGAAATAATGTACAAAACTGATATTCTCGTCAATGTGTCCGTCTGGCGGAGCATATATAGGTGTGGGCGTGCGGACGGATGGACAGATGTACTAATTGTCTACTGGGGAAAGTTGTTTTCATATTAAAACATTTCTTCATAAGCTACAGAATTATGGTATTCATGCATATGCCTTTAGTTTGTTTTATTTTTGATAAAACCATGTATGGCGTATGTCTCAACCATTCAGAAAGCAACAAGAAACTACATTTGCGCGGAACAATTTCCCATTTCCACGTGGATTATTACCGACATCTGTAGCTTCTCAGATGTAATTAAATGGAGGGAAATAAATGCCCCATCACAATGGGTAATGACGCACAATGGCTGATCTTGCGCTCTTAATAGAAGATGTGGCAAATGGAAGAATTCGGAGTGAACGCATCTTTAGACAGCAACAAGACTTGCTGGCAAACGAGGACGAGTGGCTTATGAGCCAGTTCCGACTTCCTCGAGCCGTCCTTTTGGACCTTTGCAGGCTTTTGGGCCCGGCGTTACAGAGGAGCACTCGGAGGAACCACGCGTGTCACCCGGTGCATCTGGCGCTCCGGTCCCCCCGGCACATGCATCTGGCATGCCGATGGAGCGTTGTAGCCTCACAACCTCGGATGGTTGTGAGGCTACAACATTTACGGCGTCTGCCACCGTTTGCCGCTCACGTGCCTTTTTGGCATTAGTAATGCCCACACTGTGCCCTCCAAACAACACTTTTCTCCTTTTTTCCACCTCGCCAACGATAACTTCTACTTTACATTGAGTGAAGTTACGTTTTTTTGATTTCCTCTCGGTGTGTGCCATGGTTTCGCAATCAATGAATATTCATTTGTGCGCGTTTCACGGACTATTTATGGACAAATATGGGCGTGTCATGAAGCCGCAAAAAGCTGCGCTGCATTTAGAATCGGTTGTGATTTATTAAGAGAAAGATGCGTAGGATGTGCGTGCGCACGGTTTTATAAATCCGAATATTTCTTTGCGTACGCACGTCCTATGTTTCATCCGTACGCCATTTCTGACGCAAATCCTACGTAAAGTTTTATAAATGAGGCCCCTGGCCTTTACTTACCCTGCTTATCGATCCGCCTCCAGGTTTCCAAATCCACGAGTGTCCACCTGGGAGATCGCTCCGCTCCGGTCTCACCTCAAGTCACGCCACGCTCCTCGCTCGCCACGGGTCCCAAGACATCAGGCAGTGCGCAGTGATCCTCATCGCACGTCTCGCTCCGCTCCAGCCTCGCCACGCTCTCAGCCTAGCTCCCAAGACTCTACGAGCTACTGCTACACCGACACCCCTCCAGAGCTCCAAGCTAGCAAGTAGTAACTAACAACCTGAACTGTTTATTTCCTGCTTGGAAATTAAAGACTCTTTGCTTATCGCTACTTGCCTGAGTTTCTTTCCGGGGTTTTCAGCGTCTGGGTCTGCCTCGTCCAATTTGTCATGACAGAAAGTCTGTTATCCTAATAGACTTATTTGAACAGTTAGAGATCTTGCCCCCCCTTAGGGCAAGACGGCTCCCTGTAAAGTCCAGGTGGCTCCCACTCCAGGCATACGAGGCAAACTGGGCCTGCTCAAAATCCCAGTAAGACCTCGTCCTTTCGGCTTCCGGGCAGTAGGCCTCTAGCAGCCGCATGTCCCGCTCTGCTGGGTCCAGAAAATAAGGCTGGTCCATTCTGTCCCGATGAGGGAGGCTCGAGAGCCGGTAGGACCCAGATGCAGAGACGGGAGGCCAACGGGTTCAGGACTAGAGGGTTAATTAACAAAAGGCGCTGCTGAGCAGGATGACAAAACAAAACAAAAACTTACTGTGGCGCGGCGAGGGACATGGAACAAGGACGCTAAGACAGGAGGACGTTAACACCATGACCAGCACAAGAGGAAGGCAGAGACAAGACTTATATGCAGACAGGGCAGACAAGACACAGGTGAACACGATCAGGGCAGACGGGGACCAAGGAAGTACAACTCAAGACATGACAAGACAGGAACCCTTTCAAAGCAAAACAGGAAACAGAACCAAACAAGACAGAACAAGAACTAAAGCAAAAACCAAGACAAAACAAACTCAAACGTCATCAAAAGTCCATGAACTTGAATACCTCACAGTATAGTTCCCACAACAATTGTCCGTTCCACTTTCATGCCGTCCCTTAAGGTGGCCATATGAATTTCAAAAGAAGAAGACACCCCTACACTCTTTTTAAGATGCAGTTGCTCCTCTTCACGACCCTCTAAAGGCTCGGACAGCCCAAAAACCTTGCAGCACCCGTCAGCCTTGCTAGCTACACAGAAAAGAACCGTCATGGAGTAAAGGTTGGAACTGTGTATTACAAGGAGCTTTGATTTCTAAACAACATTCATTCTACATAAAAGACTGAAAATGTTCAATCTGTCAGCGTTAACTTCAACAGGGACATGCTTTATTTAAAAACGGTGTTGTGAGAGCTGCAAGAAAAATGCAAAAAGGCACAAAGAAAATCTTTATGGTCAAAATGAAAAGAACGACTTTAAAGATACACAATCCTAACCACTGTTCTCAAAACAGCAGTTGTTGTTTTTAAATTGCTGTAATCAGCTTGTCCACATTGTCAGCTGCTGTTAAAACGTTGTGATTTCTAAAAACAATGTCAATATATCACAAGTCTTTGTTCTGACCCTTTAATTGTGCCAGAATTTGGTTTAATTTAACTTTGTGATTACTGACCAACTGCTGTATAAAACAAAGTCCTCTCAGTTAAAGAAACCGTAGGGAGTCTGCTTTAGCAATTTTCTGGGCTCTGTAAAAGCTAAGGTTGTGAAATGTTGGAACAAAAGAGCCAGGTAGAGGTAGCTTAACCCTTTGCAAGACACAAATGTTAGATACATTAAAAATGTAATTGTTTTCTAGACATGAGAGCTTAGAAAAGACTGAGTATAAACTCTAAAAAGCCACATTCATTTTCAAGATGGCTTTGTTTACCATTCTTTGGGTTTTTTTTTAATTTACCAACGTCCTTACTGGGATGTCATACTTTATAAAACAGCCTGCAATTACTTCCTGCGCTGTAAAGGTTTATAGTCCAACACATCCTTAATCAGAGACAAGCAGAGCAGCTTGTAAAAACATTGCCTCCTGTATATTAAATGGAATGATTTTCTCAAGATTCACAATACAAAGCCATTTTATTTCACCTTGCATGCAGAAAATATCAATTGTCTGGTTTTAAATCAAAGACTGTTTATACCTATTTGTTCAAAGTAAGTGTAAATGAAGGCTCAGCTGAGGTCTTCGTTAATTTGGACAAAAGGAGAATTGAGGTCTCATTGTTCTCACAATAATTAAATGCTGTTTGCATTTATGTGAAGATCTTTCTTTTTTAGTTTTTTGTTTGAGTGTCATCTCCTCGATAAGAGATAGAGATACATAGAGATATTCTTTATTGATCCCACGTTGGGAAAATTCAATTGTAACAGCAGTTCAGTGCAAAATAGGGAAAAAAAGAAGAAACAACAGCAATGTGCAAAAGAATGAAAGGGTGTTTAAAAATGTACAAAAATGCAAAAGTAATGACATTTAACAACAAGAAGAATCTACACCTATATACACTTAACATAACATATGTTATACGTAAAATAAAATAAAGTAAAAGACAGAATATTCGGATGGGCTATGGATGCATGATAACCGGTTTGTACATGCATATTTAAACTGTGGCATTGTACAATCTAACAGCTGTTGGAATGAATGACCTGCGTAACCGTTCCTCCCTACATGAGGGGTGTAACAGTCTGCAACTGAAGGAGCTGCTCAGCGCCTCCACTGTCTGATGTAGTGGGTGAGAGGTGTTGTCCATGATGGATGTAAGCTTGGCCAACATCCTACTTTAACCCGCTTCCTCCACAAAGTCCAGTGGACAGCCCAGGACAGAACTGGCTCTCCTGACCAGCTTGTTGAGTCTCTTTCTGTCCCGGTCTACTGCCTGCTCCCCAACAGACCACAGCGTAGTGGATAGCAGAGGCTACCACAGAGTCATAAAAAGTCCTTAAGAGAGGCCTACACACTCCAAAGTCTCCTCAGAAGGTGGAGGCAATTTTGGCCCTTCTTATACAGGGCATCGGTATTGTGAGTCCAGTCCAGTATCTTGTTGAGGTGAAAACCCAGGTATTTAAAACTGTCCACTACCTCAATGTCAGAGCCCTGGATGCTCACCGGTGTGTATTGTGATGTTGTCCTCCGGAAGTCCATCTCCTTTGTCTCACTGGTGTTCAAGCACAGGTGATTACGCTCACACCAGTCCACAAAGTCCTTGATGACTGACCTGTACAGAGGAGACTTAGGCAGCATTTACACTGCGGGTCTTGATGCTCATATCCGATTTTCGTTCTATATCCGATTTTTTTGACGACCCGCTCACATCATCTTTTAAAAGTGACCCGTATCCGATTTATGCATTTACGCTATACAACGCTGAAACTATCAAACGTAGACGTTCTGAGGACTACGTAGCAACATTTCCGCCCTCCTCGGACCTCTTTCTGACTTTTGGGATTACGGTTGTCATGGAGGCAAGGCGGTGATGGAAGGAGGCGTTGACTTGGGTGCTCCTGAGGGGATGCACGGGGGAGTAAAAGGAAGGGCTGCTCGGCTCTCTCTGAGTTTTGAATGAGGAAGTGTTTGCAGACGTTGTGCTGTCCGAACAGTTTGATCCAAGTGTTGAACCTTTCCTGCGCGATGACTTTTCTTTTCTGACCGTAGTCAGAAACACACTGGAGATTTCCTCGGGGTTCTCTTTTCCGTTCTGAACCCTCAGCCTCCAGAGTGGGTTAAGAAAGACTCCTAAACTTTTGGGGAGGACACCTTCTTTTTAATTTACAGTTCTCCGACACTCCCCCGCTCACACCCGCTCTCCTCTCCTTACACACACACACACGCAAGCACGCGCCCGCGTGCTCACACACACACACTGTCCCCATCATACACGCCTCCAAAAGTAATAAACGGCTTCTAGCCTGTTCCATAGCAACAGTGTCCCGCTTCATTAGTTGCCTTTTTGCGTCCGGACCAGACATAACAGCGGTTTCCAAAAATTGTCTGAAGCCTGAGGCTGAAAGGTAACACGCTGACAGCAAAATCAGCGCACAAAAAGCACCTTAATAAGTCATGTGATCTCAGTTGGTGGTGTCCTGAGTTGACGTCACTGAGGTACGACTCGCATTTACTGGGGAATATCCCATTTGTCTGCTTACATGGCACACGCAAATGCATGTATCTGATTCGTTTCCGATTTATTTCCACATAAGAGAGAGGCCTGTATCCGATCTGAGAAAAACGGAATCCATGCGCTTTTGTCCTGCTTACACGTTCACCGGTCATATCCGATCTGTGCCAAATTAGAGGAAAAAATCGGAATTGGGTCACTTGAACCATGCAGTGTAAAGGCGGCCTTAGTGGTGGAATGAATGAGTTCAGGAGTGTGTTGAAAGTACAAGGTTAGCTTAGAAAGATTTTGGGACACTAAGTGGACAGGAGTATGTGGAGATGTAGGACAAAGTTAAGGTGGGAAAGGCCAAACATGCCTGTGGTAAATGTATCGTAGAGTATTTGTAAGGATAACGTATTGTGTTGACAGGTTTTACAATTATGATGGAAAGATGGAACTTTGAAGAGCTGATGAATGATAACAATGTTTGAGAGCACCGGAGGTCGCTGTTGTAGAGCAGAACGTAGCAAATTGTCATGGTTTTGGTTTCTTTTGTATTGGTTTTTCCTTTATATCTTGTTCTGTCATGTTTGAGTTCGGTTTCCTGTTTTAGTTTGAAAGGTTTTCTGTCTTGTCATGTTCTTGAGTTTTACTTCCTCTGTCCCAATCTGCCCAGATCATGTTCACCTGGGTCTTGCCATTCCCGTTTGTATTTAAGTCTTGTCTCTGCCTTCTTCTTGGGCTGGTCCATTAATGTCTCTCATGTAATGTCTTTAATGTCCCTGACTCCCTTCTGCCTTTTTCATGCTATGCCACAGTAAGTTTAGTTGTAGTTTTGTTACCCTGCTCTGCAGCACTTTTTGTTAGTCATTAAACCCTTTGTCCTGGAACCGTGTGCTCCCGTCTCTGCATTCTGGGTCCTTTACGCTACCACAGGCCTCCCAACCTGACACAAATATCAATAAGAATGCATTGAAGAAGATGAGGAGTGGAAAGGTTTTTGGTCCTGATAACATACCTGCGGAGGTATGGAGGAGTTTAGGAGAGATGACTGTAGACTTTTGGTCTACATTGTTTTACAACATCTTTGAGAGTCAGAAATGTCTGAGAAATAAAGAAGTGTTCTGATGTCCATTTTTTTATTAAAAAGGGAAGACATTTGGTGAACTGATGAGGTCCACAATAAAGTTATAGGAAAGTGTGGAAGGTTTACTGTAATTATTTTTCTAGATATCAATCTGCTTCGGGATCCTCTAGAAGCAACTGCTCAGATTCTGGGGAAAATGCTCAGCTGCAGGTCACAACAAGTGATTGCTGGTTGGGTTTGTTTCAGAAATGTGTTGCACAATACCAGAAACATTCGCTGTGTTTATTCTGACTTAATGCTCTGAAAATCTGTCTGTGCAGAAGAATGGAGAGCAGCAGACATAACTGTGCTACTCCACCGTAAACCATTCGCTCCTATACAAGTTCTTGTCAATATGAGAAATTTCATGGATTTTTTTTCAGTCTTCCAAGGCCAAACAAGAAAGGTTTTGTGTTTCCATCCTTACACAGATGGTCTCTGTCTGTGATCCCAACTCTCCATAACAACTTTGTCTCATGTCTTCATTTGATACAAATGGAACAATTCGCCTTAATAGCACAGGACTGGCAACCGGGAAACCAAGGTTTGATTCCCAGGGGGCACAATAAGCTTCTTTCAATGGACAAGACCCCTCATGCCACTGCCTCTCATGCCACTGCCTACCTATGAAGCCACAGGGGGACCAAAGTCTGGGTTTCCCTGTGCCAGTCCCCAGCCTGAATAAAACACAGGGTTGTGTCAGGAAGGACATCCGGTATAAAAATCTCTGCACAACCACCTGTGCAAATCAGTGAAAGCTGATCGCTGTAATGTCTCATAGGGGATGAACTGAAAGGTGAGCAACAACATTGTTAATACAGACAAAAGAGTTGTTTTCTTAAACATTTTCGGTCAATGGTGTGCCTAATAACTTTAATCAAGGCAAATGCATAGCTTGGCCAAAAAAATCTTAAAAAAACAATACTTATCTGATCCACTTTCATCTTTTTCTGCCGTTAAGTCAGACAAATGTAAACCGTTAAGCCTGCTTAGTGTGTTCAAACTTTAAAATATTAGGTGTTAAAAGGTTGGGATTATATACGCTCGCTTCCTTCCACTAGCTTTCAAGCAATTAATCAAGCTCTATTTGACAATCATTATATTTAATTCATTTAATTTGTTGTATTTATAAATTTAAATATGTCTATTTATGATTGAGAGCAATTGTCATGAAGAAAACATGTTTTTTTTTATTTATTTTCTAATCAATTTATGAATTTCTATCATAAATAGATTTGATATCTCTATTGTTTTATTGCTGAAATTACTTGAAATAAATAAACCAAATCAATCAATCAATGAATCAATAACAATGTAACCAATCCTGTCTCTCCTGGACATTTTTAAAAAACTATGATAGTTTATGTACAAACACCACAAATACTTACACACAGTTTATCTGGAAAGTCTTTTATATAATACCCTCATCATTTCTGCGTCTAAACATGACAGTATGGGGCTGTAATTCTGTATTACACTTTTGTTTGCCACACTTGCTTCACCTCAGCAGACGACGGGGGGAAAATGCACATCGTAAAGAATGTTGAAATACTTTGAATAGTTCTTAATCGTCTCTGGAGTAAAGGTGCATGCTTTCGGAGCAACATATTCAGAGTAAGCAATCAAGAATGAGAGGAATGAAGGAGTATGAGTGCACTCAGCATTTAGGAAAATAAAAAGTCACCAAAATTCTTGCTTTTAAACCTAAGTTTAAGAGAAAAAAAAGGTCATTTTTGTTCATTATAACTTACTATTTTTAAAATAAGGAGAAAAATATCCAGAGTTGAGACCCAAATGTCATTTCTCCACCATCATTACCCACACAGACAAGCTGAGTTCCTGTTTACGCCCAGTCAGAAATGACTTCCGCTCTTGTTTTCTTGGTTAGGTAATCACTCAGGTGTGTTGTGGCAGAAATGACTTTTTTCCATTCAGACGTTTTGGTCCAAGTTTAAAAATCTGAAAACATCCCCTACCACCCTCCACTTTAGCATGTAAATACATAAATGTGCTTTGATTTGAAATAAAAATATGCCATGGTAAAAAGACGGGTGATGATTGAGCATGATTATGAAAGAGATGATGATAATAACAGTGAAGGTGATGAGGAGCGTAATTACTGGCTGTGATGGGGAATGAGAAGAAAAGCAGTTGTTGATACTTTAGACAAAGCTGTCAACAAAATTGAGGGAAGCTGATTTGAAGCCCACAGACGAGCCCCAAGCAACAGGATCAGAGCCGAAAGCCCCAGAGCGGCTGCCTCCCACAAAGAAGGGAAACAGGAGCCCCATAAAGGAGCAATTACCAAGATGGAGGAGTGTGGGGTAAAGGAGAGATCACAAAGAGTCGGAGGAAGAGATAATAAGAGGTGACAAAAACCAGACTGGATGAGAACTGAGCCACTCATCCGTTCACCACTGAGGAAACCCAACTTCTCACACAAAATCCTGGCTTTTCATCCCGCTGCACATTCATCATGTGTCTTTGAAACTTCACTCACCAGACACCCAAACCCCAATCATAAACACCCTCCCTTGAACAGCGTCTCTGAAATCCCCGGGTGTTGGGGGAACGGTGCGATTGTTTAGCTCGGGCTCTGTCAAATCAAAGCCAGTCGGCTAAAGACTACACAAAGGAAAAAGCTGAGAAAAAAGGGACCCATCAATCTATGATGTGAACCAGATGGTATAGATGCAGCTAATGGACACCCTAAAGATACAATCCTAAGATTTCTTGTGCCTGTCCAAAATCATCCATGAACATTCTCGACCTTCAGAGGCTTTCCTTTTCTTCTACAGCCTGCTAAGCAGAGCACCCTCATCAAAAGGAGGCTGGTTGCTGAAATGGCTGTTTGAAAGGAGAACTCCATATGTATTGTGTTTGGCAGTGATAGATACACTCCAAAAACCGCAAGATAAAAACGTTTTACAGTAAATACTGAGTTGAGCATTGTTTATTTGTGACTGTAAACTTGGGGCTGTAAACCTCAAATGTAGTGATAAGTAACAAGGAATTAAAAAAATATATATTTGTCAAGCTTGAATAAATATGTTTAAAAAATGGAATAGCGGTTGTGAAATCTGTAAATCT